>JAOTON010001508.1:0-345299 GCA_034440635.1 Lepas anatifera
AAAAACATTTAAAAACCTAAAAAATAGCGGGGAGTGGTGTGGCCCATAATATTTGCTATACATTTTTCTTCTTTGTTTTTCTTCGTAAAGTAAATGGGCACATGGGGAAGGGAAGGGCACTCCTGCATACCCAACAATGGGCAGGGGCAAAATTTTATGCGTGATCTGTACATTTTGTGTTGCGTAGTTTGTTGCCGCCGTAAACTTATCAGTTGTGTATGCTAGTCAAATCAAACTGTTGGCTTCCCTGTTATGTATAGTAGTGTGACCTTTGTACACAGTGTCCTATTTTTGGTGCATCTGAACAAGAAGTGAAGTATTCGTCATATATTTATCGTGACGAACGGCTCAGTGGCTGAGACTGCGTTAGTGCGCAAACCATGAAAAGAATACGTGTGGAAATGAACGCGACACCACACAAATTATGTGCACGGCGTTACGATTTCGTTTAGCATTTGTATACCGTCGATTCTCTGCTCACCTATATCATGATTAAATGTATGATTATGGATTGCGATATTTCATTTGGAAATGTCTGCCGAGATGGTGCTGAATTAAATAGTCTTTCCGAAAAATTGCGCTCAATGTGATGTCAAAGGAGCTTCTTCGCTGCCGTGATGAATATAAATCACTGCATTGGTACATAAATTTTGTTCCACGGTATTTACCTAAGCATTTTAACACAAATTATATCGTTTTCTGGTGAAGTTGCTAGATCTTCGAAAAAAATGCCTCCCACGTTTGTTGTGTTGTGCCCTGATTTAGCTTGAAAAATTTGAGAAAATGCCTGAAAATAAATATCCATTGAAAAATGTTCCCGCTGAACATATGGCTGGTAGTTATGTTAACACGCGCATTGACGGGGGAGCGGGTACCCGCCCCCTCGGGTTTTTCGGAGACAGCAGAAAAACGGCGGCGCGTAGCGCCGCCGCACTTGGCATACATTTTCCCTCATCATTTTTACAACTTCTGTGAAAATTTTAAGGTTAGGTCATCTCAGGTCAGATCACCAGTACAGGTCGTGACCTGACCTCAAAAAAAGTTTAAGATAGTATAAGTCGGAGCAGAGTGAGCTTATCCGATTGAAACTCATCACATAATGGGCCCACCGAGTTTTCTAAAATATTTTCCGGTATTTTTGACATCGATGACCTAAGGTCAGGTACAAGGCATGACCTCTCCGTTGGAAATACATGGGAAAAATGTTTTTTACTGAATAAATCAGTAAGGGATGGTGATAAAGCGTTCATTCTAGTCGCATTAGACTCACCTTGTCTCTGCGGTTCTAATAATATAAATTTTATATAATTTGACCTTGACCTGACCTCAGGTCAGGTCAAATCCTTGATTTGACCTAGCAAGGTCAAATCATATATCATTCGATTCGGCTTGCTACGAGGATTCCTATAGTTTAAAAGTAGTTTTGCTCTATCTTTACTTGTTCAGATGTAATGGCCGAAAACCTTAATTTATATGTTATCCCTAGGACGGCCAGTGTGCAAAGTATGACATTTTTGACGAGATCTCGTTGGTGCGAGTGCACTTGGGGACAGAAGCGAGTGTGCGAATTTTACCAACCTGGTGCGAATTTGTGAGACTGGTGCAAAGAAGGTGACACTGAAAACCAAACAAATAATGGCTAAGTGGTTATAAAGATACAGGAGGGGGCCTTATGAAAAGTCCTCAACTAACTAACTAACTAATAAAAGAGATAGCATTGCATCTTGTGGGTAGGAATGGGTGCGTTTTCTCCCTGGTATATGGAAGATTGGTGCGAATTTTTGGTGGCTGGCGGTGCGAGAATTTTAGATGACTGGTGCGACTCGTCTGGCCTGCTGCCATACTTCGCAGACTTGTAGGACGGCATGTTTCAACCTCTCGTGACCTTAAATGTGACCTGACCAAAAATGGTTCAAATATTTTCGATAAAGAAATAGATGGGCTACCCAACGCTTTACCGTTTTTCGCTACCTACCGTGGTTCTCGAGATCTTAGGGGGCGGGTACCCACCCCCTCGTCAAGGTGAAGGTGGCTCAGACCCCGTCAAAGCGCGTGTTAAATTAGGAGACATTAAAATTGTAGTGAAAATTTCCCGCAAGGTCATTTTCATTTCCGCTGGGGGCTAGAGGGTAAGATGCTCCAACGACAGAACACTTGTGCCAATGAACGCTGCCACGGCACCTAGAATTAGGGGGGGGCAAACCCATTTCTGCCTCTCCTAGGTGGGAACTAATATTTTTTTGCTCTACAGACCTTGTGTAAACATATCTTTCAGTGCTTGTCAGACCTAGTATAAAGCTACATCTCCAAGAACATGATCGCTCTCCGGGGCGAAGGGGAGCGAATATTTTTTACTCTACAGACCTAGCGTAAACACTTTCAAAAATTTCTCCGGCGTTTTGGGGGCCAAAAGATAGTTTGGTCCCCCTCCAACGCTTTGGGGGGCGATGGTCCCTCCGATACACATTTGGTCCCTCCGATACACATCAACTCTACAGCACAACCCCTGGCCATCCTCGGCGCTCATAGATTCTGATCTAAATGCACCTTTTTCCCCTCTACAATAGAAAACCTGGATCAGCCATTGTATGTTTCTGTTCAGAGCACCATAGTCTACACACTTGAAACACTAAAAACGGGTCTTCACTCATACGCGTCGGAAAAAGGGGGCCAGGGGGACCTGGCCCCCCACTTTTCGGCCAAAAATTTCCTGATCTCAGTAAAAATTAGGGAAACCGGACATTCTCATATCCAGCCGCTGCGGAAGGATACGAGGAGCCCAAATTCGAAGAGTTTTTGGTCCTGATGTTGAAAGTTTTTTGTCAGCATCAGGTTGAAGTTTGGCTGCCCCCCCACTTTTTTTCGGTGGCGACACTTATGTCTTCAATGTCCTTACTTTACCAAGCCGAGCCCATTACAGCCTTCGGGGTACCGCCGGACAGATTTTCATCTCTAGTTGGGTTCTAAAGTGACTCAACGGCAATTTGCATTACTCCCGGCCGGCTCCTGGGTTTGTTTTGCAAAACTCGAACGGAGGTGTGTTGGACTGCTGGCAACCTACAAACTCTTTTGTGGTGCGCAGGAGCAATTCTGCATATTAGGGGCTGGCTGCAGTCTGCATTCTATAAAATACGATATTGCGCGTGCGCGTGGCAGAAAAACCTGCCAGTCCACCTGCAGCCGAACACATTTTCGATTTTTTCGGGTCGGACCGTAGGTAGAGGTTTAAATCTTTTTTTCAAATCTTTCTTGTGGGATAAATTTGTAAAATTAATGACTAAAAAAGTGTAAAAATACATTCTGAATACAAATACATAATATAAGAAACATCAAAACACAATTTAAGTAACCATGGCAACGAGAAAAGACTGTCCCTGGCTAGTGATGGAGTGCTGGGTTTAATACTCTAACTGCTATTGATAAATATTTCGATAATTGTGATGTGGCCTCCCAAAAAATTGGTCGAAGATGCAAAAATGATAATTGGTTTCAGGATCATGATTTTTCAAATATCAAGAAACCACAATAAAAATTTTTCGCGTATCTCCCTTCAAACGAAAGGTGGTTTTTCAGAGGAGGTTGGAGGAGCTCAATTGTGGCGCACGAATTTCAATTGAGAGACTAAAATAAGTTGTTTTACAGTGAGAAACGACATTTGTGGGCAGCTAAAGGTTTTGATTATGTTGTTTTTCTGTATTCCACTTTAACTAAAAGACATTCAATGAGTATCAGAGGCCTGAATCAAATTCGATTAGTTTCTTAGCTGCGCCACGCCCGCCATATTGGCGCTGATCAGGCGCAATCAGCTGATATCTCATCCAATCTCATCCGAAATCGGTCCAGCGGACACCGGTTTTTGCGCCTGCTCCGACTTACTCCAAGCTACTCTCATCTTTTTCTAAGGAGGCGCTGGAACAAGCCCTTAGTCTCCTATTTTACATAGAATTTCCTAATTTTTCCGTCAGATTTGGTGGATTTTACGAGGTCCTCGGGAGTTTAAGGGTTTTTATGAAGGATTATTGAAGATATTAAAACCATGGTAGAGTTTTGGTTCCAGTTTTGTTATGACTAATGGACCGTATTTCTATATTGTGTTGCGCTGCTGAATGCGCGGATGCTGCCGCCGCTGCCGGTCTCCGCGTACCAAGGGCGTATTAAATTATAACATTTTTTCCGTTATTATTTAACCACAAAAACTAGTGCTCTTTTCGCCCAAAAAGGGTCGCAGCCAAAGTGGGCGTGCTGACCTGAAACTAATTCAAATATCACTCAGAAGTATAAAGATAATGGGTGATGTTTATAATAGGATAAGTCATATGAAGTTCCTGCAAACGGCGATACTAGTTTTGATCCTAGTCCCGTTTAAAATATGTCAAGCAGATGATATCCTGGGATGTGGTGGATTCCTCCGAAGTTTGGTTGATATTGAATATTCAAAAGTTCAAGTTAAACTGTAAGTTAAAAATTTGAGTTATGTCACAGTGGCCCAAGCAGTTTAAGTTGTCATGTATGTCAATGTGAAGCTTAATTTTGTCATAAGCATTGTGAAGTGCCTTCTGTTTTAAAGACTGATCTGGACACAAATTATTTGTGCCTCACATTTCTTGTACCAATCCTGATGCATTGATTTGAATTTCCCCAGTACTACAGTACATTCAATGCCCCAGTTTCCATGCTCAAAAGAAACAATCTGGATCAAGATACATTGAGGAGTCATGGAGTTCATCAAGTGCTATTTTCCCAGCACTACAGCATGCTTTGTGCCATAGAGTAAAACATAGCTATTAATGAACTTTTGGACTCAACTGTGTATTTGGATTGGCAATCAGATCTGAATAGTATTTTATCCATGGTAACTCTGTCATTGCTGTAGTGCTGGCGAAATTTCACTCCGTGGATTTGATGTATTAGTCTGTGGTCTGATCTTGATCACACCTTTGTCATAGAAACTTATATAGTGTCTGAGGTCACTGTTTTTGGTTAATGTAGTGTGGAATATGTTTTATTACTTTCTTATAAAACAAAATACTTCTAGATGATTAGTTGTCTTCTATGCCTATATTTTCTAACACCACACAATTCATAATTTTTATTATATTGTCCAGGATGCTGAGTGGCAAGTTATCTTTTGTTAAAAGTGTTGGTATCCATATATTATCAGCTGTCTAGAATTGTGTTGCAGAGAAGTTAACCTTGACTTTTTTATACTGCAGGTACACCAAACAGGGCAGCTTAAAGTACCAGACTGACTGTGCACCAAACAATGGCTACTACTTCATGCCTATTTATGACAAGGGCGACTATATCATCAGGGTAAGAGCTGGAGTTTATTGTATCTATGGCTCATGGCACTCCATTCAAAAAACCCTTATAGGATAATGGTATTTGGCCAAAGTTTGTTTCCTCTTTACAAATATAAGTGTCACCTGGTAGAGGGAAGTTGGGATAGACAGAAGCCAGAACTGTGTGCTTTGAGGCTATATTTTCAATCATTCAGACGTAAGGGTATAAGGAACAGTGGTAGTAGTAAGAAGGCTGTTGATTACTGCTGACTGCTATGTTTACAGTTTTTGCACTGTGGAAAACACTATCCAGAATTGCCCAGAATGTTTTATTGAGAATATCCTCTTGTGTACTAAGCAAAATGATTATATAAATAACTTGTTCCTTGGGCAATTCAAGGAATTAAAAAGTCTGTTGAAGTAACCTAGTCTAGCTCACAACTATTATAAACATATTTCGTGATGTATTTTGATGTGCTATTGGAGAGGAATGTTTTGCCTGACCTATTTGTATCATGCATATTGTCTGTTTGCCAAGCAGACACTAAACCTTTTTGGGGGTCTACCTTTAACTTAAAAGTATCATGCATATTGTCTGGTTGCCAAAGACACTAAGCTTCTTTGAGCTCTACCTTTAACTTAAAAGTATTGTGCTATTGTCTGGTTGCCAAGCAGACACTAAGCCTCTGTGAGGTCGACCTTTAACTTAAAAGTATTTTGCATATTGTCTGGTTGCCAAGCAGGCACTAAGCCTCTGTGAGGTCTACCTTTAACTTAAAAGCAAAACCTACCAACAACCAAACTAGGCAAGCAGGCAGGCATGTGCTTTCTGTGTTCCTTACGCTAAATGTGCTTATTCCTGAATACAAGTGTAGCAAACGTTTTCTTGCATGACACATGCCCTGATTCAAGGAAAAATCCTAAGGAAATGAAAACACACCATATAGCTGCATTGAATCAAATCAAATCATGCAATGTTCAAGCAAGACCAATGCCCCATACACCAGAGGTGTGTGTTTCCTCGGGACCTTGCAACACCCTCCGAATACAGATTCTGCAGAGCTTCAAAGAGTGAAAAACGGTATATCTGCATTTGGAATGTGTGAGAGTGCAGATAAAGAGGCCTATATTTTAAGGGTTCTTTGACTGCAGTTGTGAACAAACGATACAAATAATAAGTTTATTCAGAAGGTCCAAAATGTTAAATTGAATAAATTATGGTCGAAATATTTTTCCATCGACTTGTGTACCAGGTCTAAAGTAATTGGTTCAAAATAAGGTATTCATGTATCTCATGTATCTTCATGTATTCATGTATGGATTCGATTTGAGGTTTAATCACGTTTATGCCAAAAAATAGTCATGATGTAGGCCATCCCTGTGCTTTGTGGGATGTTAAACTTTTTTTTATAAATTTTGTTCAAGTTGTTCCTGGCAAGGCTGCTGGAGTCGGAGTCTTACCAAAGTCATCAAGGGACTTGTCACGGAGACCCCGACCCCACCACCTGAACGAGCAACTCCCTCAATGGAGGGTTAATTTAGAAGCCAAGGTTTAAGGTCCCACAAAGTACAGGGACGGCCACCCCGCTCAGGTCACCCTCTCACCAGTCAGTTGCCAGCTGACCTGTACGTCGGGTAAACTATTGAGCGCCGGAGCGTCTCAGGGGAACCGATCCCAAGCCTGGACATGCACTGCCACTGCATGCTTCTGAGCAGCAGGCAGGAGCCCAACGCTCTACCAACTGAGCTACTGGGGCGGCTTTGCCTTCTAAATCTACCAACTTTGTCTTCTAAATTATCCCTTCATTGTGAGAGTTGCTCGTTCGGGTGGTGGGGTCGAGGTCTCCGTGACAAGTCCCCTGAGGACTTAAGTGAGACTCCGACTCCAGCAGCCGTACTGAGAACAAGTTGGACAAAAATTTATACAAAAAAAACGTCTACGAGAGTTTAAGCTATCCTCCACTTGCTATTTTGAAAACAACGTTCACTCGGCTATCGCCAAGCCAATAAAAGTATCCTATTGCCTCGGCCAGTAAAGGCGTCATACTGCTTAATAATAGTACAGACTGACCACCCATCATGTCCTATGTTGAATGCAACTTTACCCAGGAGAATGTTTTCACATAGTCAATAATTTGTACACTCCTGACCAACAATATGTGCCTCTTCTGTACTGTTTCAGATTGACCCTCCAGACGGCTGGAGTTTCGAGCCTCGGGAGGTGGCGCTCTCTATTGACGGAAAAACGGACGCCTGCTCCCTGGGACGGGACGTGGACTTCAGCTTCAGGGGATTCGGCATCACCGGCCAGGTTTGTGTATGCCTGGGTGACACCAGACCTAGGTTGTCCTGTGTTTGTGCTGCTGGAAGGCTGGTTCTGATACTGCTGTTGCTGAGCTCAGATGTTCTGCATGTTGACCTGTTTTGCAGTAAATGTGTTGAAGGACTCCCTGGACATGTCAATGCCCCTGAAAGGCTATGTCGCTGATGTGCGCTAGGTTTGACTTGAGTTGAATTTCACCCTTTAGGTTGTAATGTCACTAGTAGCATATTTAGAAGATTGGCAAAAGAAAACAAAAGAGGAAGTGTTTTATCAGGATATAATGTGCGCTTCTTACCCTGGGTACACCCATTCCTGAGTACCAGTGTAGCAAATGCTCTCTTGCTGGGTACGTGCCCTGCTTCAAGGCAGCTAGGGTACACTTTCCGATACTCACCTTGCAAAAGCTTCTGTGTCTGTTTTGCAATTAGTAGTGCTAATATTACCTTGGAATTGGTTGTTGCTCCGGAATGAGACGTTGTGAGAATTGTTGAGACTCTGTAGTCGGAGCCACGCTAGGTCTGTCCGGTCTCGAAACCTTGCACTGGGGTGAGTGAATGACACAGGTCTGAAATCCGAACCTGACTCCCTGGTCAGCGAGTTCGCTGCTATTCACCTAAAATTTGTTTATGGTCAGTCTTTATTTTGCATGCCAACTCGTGCAGTGGACCATTCTCAAACGTGTCTCGTGTTTTATTTTGTTTTTGTTTTTTTACGGCAAAACTGTCGTCCTGAGTTTTCTCGGCGTAGAAAAGAGCATTGTGAACCAGCAGTGCGCCCCCCCGATCGTCACTGACGCGCTGCCTCGGTAGGTGGTCAGCCTTGGATCCGCAGATGGTCCAGCCGGGGTCACCGTCACCCTGAGCGCGGGCGGCGGTCAGGCCTCCAGTCAGGTGACCACCGGGCCCGACGGCAGGTTCACCTTCAGTCCAGTCCCCGCCGGAGACTACCAGGTACGCACCTCCGCTTCACTGTACTGCAGGCGTGTGGATGGACGCCGTGGCAGATCTCACCCGCACGCTGTCACGCTGCCAGTAAAAGTGTCGGAATTGGCCTCCTCTCATGGGCCTGAACAGTTGTGTGGGTCGTCAGCTTGTCGGATTTTGGGTTTTCGGCTACCCAAAGGAGATTGTTTAATGGCCGAGTCCTGGTCACCCACGAACACTAGCTGGGACCGGCGAGTGAACGTGCTCACGTGTTCTGCAGGTGACGGCGAGCCACCCAGTGTGGAAGTTTGCCCGCGACCGGACCAAGGTGTCGGTGCGCGGGGACAACGGTGACGTGGGCACCCAGCTGGCTATCGCCGGCTACGACATCTCGGGTCAGGTGAGACTGCCTGCCTCGCCATCAGCCGGGCAAACAGTGATATCGAGGGGTGGGCAAGCGCCAGATAGTCTACCCCCGAAATCCCCAGGTTTGTCCGGAACTATTCCTGTCTGCGCCGACTGACCCTAGTGCCGGTACAGCTCTGGAGGATGCCTGCCTCTGCTGGTGACATGGTGGTAATCGATTTCTGATGTGTCCGAAGTATCACGGCAGGTGTGTGTCTCTTTAGTTTTGCTACTTGTGCTGGATGTGTACTATTTGTATGATTTTTTGTGCTCTACGTGTCAACTGTATTTATTAGGCATGACTGGATGTGACTTGATTTAGCTTCCGCTCTTGGACCCCCACCCCGGCTGATTCTGAGCGATTCCGAGCAATCGTTACGTAGTTTGACTTCTGCCCCGGCGAGGCTGTGAACGGCTCTGAGCCAGGGTAACGTAGTTTAACCCCACCTCTTGCCCCAGTTTAACCCCGCTTCTTGCCCCCGGCCAGGTTGTGAGCGGCTCTGAGCCGGTGTCGGGCGTCACGTTTGTGTTACACGGCACGGCGGTACCGGCGGCGCCAGTCTCCGGCTGTGATGCCTCCCCCGCCCCCGGCTACTCAGCACGCGCCGGACTCCCGCCGGCACTCTGCCGCGCTCTGTCCGACGACCAGGGACGGTTCCGGTTCCCCGTGGTGCCCAGCGGAGAGTGAGTGCATGGCCAGACTAGCCCAACCGAGGCTTGGATGCTGCTGGGTCCCCGTATGGTTTCGGAGTGTTCACTGCTGGAAGGTATATGAGGTGTTAGTTGGTTTCCTGGTCAATGATTTGATCCTTACGGTATCAAATATACAAATGTTATGGTATCTTTTTTTAGGAAGTTGGCTGTACTAGATCTATTTCGGGTATATTTTTACCCGTTTGGAGGTCTTGATGGGTGATGGTTTTTGCCCAGATACACGGTGGTGCCCTTCTACGCCGGCGCTGAGACGAGGTTCGACGTCCGCCCCGCTGAGGTGGCTCTCCGGGTAGACCATGACAGCGCCTCTATCGCCCAGCCCTTCCAGGTATGGATGCTGCAGCCTCTAAAGCGACGCTGTCGAACTGTTCTAAGGGTTGAACAAATATCGGTACATTGCTGGGCTTGGTCATATACTCCGGTGAGTATTGACATACCTGGTGTATAGACTTAAGCTTGTATCACATGTAAGCAGACCCGAAAATTGCATATTTAGTCACAGCTACCGCCTTCGTCCATCATCATTACTTAAAAAGTAAGAGCTGCTCTAGGGCTGTAGCATGTATGCTACTCATCATTCCTCAACTACTTCTCTCATGCCCGCCAGGTGGCAGGGTTCACCATCAGGGGACGGGTGCTGGTGCGTGCCAACACCGGCCTAGGTGGCGCCACAGTGCTGCTGGATGGCCGCCAGGTGGCCGTCACCGACCACGAGGGGGCGTACGTGGTGGAGAGCGTGCAGTCGGGGCAGTACAGGCTCACCGTGCACGCTGGTGAGTCTGTCAGGAGGTGTGAGGGTCTGGTACTCCCTCAGCTGTTGGGACTCATGTCTTACCCGCGCGGAGAGTGTTAGAGTTGTTCTCATATGCAGTGGACTGGCGTGGGATCGAGTTCGGCGTATTTTTTTCATGCAAAAATATTTATTCAACAAACATATTTAAACAAAGTATGAAGCAACAACCGGAAGACAGTGTTACCAAGAGCACATCTCGTTGGAAAAAGATAACGTCATGAAACAATTCCAGTTATTTTCTATGCTGCGATTCACGTACGACTGCAGAAGTTAGTATGCCTCGTTTGAGTTTGACTTCACATGTGTGTGTATACAGCTCGGTCAGTAAGCAAGGCTTGAAAATACACGGCATAACGGAGTGGTATTGGCGTGCATGGCAAGTGAGCACAGTGTGACGAGCAGCACGGGGTACAATCACCAAAGTATCAATCAACATATCGAGTTGGTCGCAAACTACACAACCGGAAAACTGAGCAGGACGCTGCAAATGCATCGGGAGAAAACCACGTTGAAAATAAATCCGGGGTCTGTTTATGTTTTAAAATACATTTCAATATGGTATCGATTACATTCACACAAAGTCGGAAGTTTACCTAAACCTGAATGAACTGGGAATTGTCGTGCTCCCGCGCGCGTGCCGTCATAGCAGTGATGCAATCGAGTCGGTGGGAAATTTCTGGTTTGCCCCGCTGTGTGTGGAAAGTCCCGGTCCTGCTTCCGGCTATGTTTGAGTCTTTGTCTTTGCTCTGTCTGGTAAGTGTCCCAACATCACTCTCGTCCCCTCCCTCTCAGAGTCGGTGCAGTTTGAGGCCCGTTCGGTGATGGTGGCGCCATCTTCTCCGGTGTTGCCGGACGCCGTAGCCGCTTCCTTCCGCGTCTGCGGCAAAGTTGACCTCGACAAGCTACCTGAGGGTGTTGCTCCGGGGCCCAGGTTCGTGCCGATTTTGTGGTCCAGGAATAAACGGATTTCCATTTCAGTTTTGTACTTTTACCATCCTTATCCCCGGTACGTCTTATGTTTACATGGATTCATGTCAGCAAGGCACCTTTATATTTGATCCGGTTGTCTCAAAGAACGATTCCAATATCCTCGGGTATGATCACTGGCATCATCACGCTTATATGTTTTTAGGTAGCCCCAGTAAAAAATATACGATTAAGAGAAGTGCGCAAATACAAATGCAGTGCATAGTATCTGCCCCCTTCCCCGCTGCCGTATGTCCGTGGAATTATGTTTGGCTGTGTTCCACCCACTGCCCTGCCGCCCCAGGTCCGTGGAGTTTAAGCTGGCCGGCTCGGAGACGGCGTACACGGTGGTCACGGAGCTGGACGGCGCCTTCTGTATCTTCCTGAGGCCGGCCAGCTACCGCCTGCGAGTGGTGGTGTCTGAGGACGACCGCAAACGCGGACTCAGGTCAGTGCCTTGGTGATACTCACGGATAGCGGCCACAGGTCGTCGTTAGCCAGATAGACCGATTTTTACGAATGTTGTATTTTCTTCTTTAACACTTCTCTGACTGGTATTATGATTGAACACAACCTGGATGGCTCTAGATTGTCTTCTTTTTTGCTTTCAATTGCTTGCGAATTATGCTGCATGGTCCTTAAGTGCCTTGATGTCCACTATCGCGACCTAATTGGGTACAAGTGATGTGAATGTCTTATTTACGATGCAGCTAAAATTGGTTCGTTTCAACGTTGTTTCCTCCCCTCTGAAATAAGTACCGAAGACAGGCATGTCCCGTGAGACATGTTGCCCGTGGGCTGACCACGCCGGCTGACCCTGTGCTGCGGCGGTCCCAGTTTCGGCTCGGCGCAGCAGGAGCTGGCTGTGTCGGCGCCGGTAGGTGGCGTCACCTTCTCGCCCTTCCGAGCTCGGGTCTCCGGCGTTGTCCGTTGCCTGCGGCCCTGCGCCGCGCTCACGCTCACCCTCAGCGGCGACGGAATCTCCCCCCGGCGCACGGTGGCGCAGGAGGACGGCAGCTTCAGCTTCGAGGACGTCCTGCCGGGCCAGTACACCGTCACCGCCGTGCGGGTCAGTGATGCGTGGGCGAGTAGGTGACGCACTGCCGTGTTTACGGCCAGGGAACGCAACATGAGCCTGCTTCCCAATAGTGTTTTGACGGCAACTTTAGAGTGATACAATCGGCAGCGGTTGAAACAAACATTGACCCTTTTGCTAATGGCTCGTGGGAATTTTTTCGGCTCTTTCTACACTCCTTCTACAGTTTGATGACTATCCTCTATACTCTCAACAGTTTTCTTGTGCTTGAGTACATTTTGCGTTGGATAAAGATATTCCATTTTTTCACCACGGGATGATATAACCTATCCTTTATGTCTCATACTTGTTCTGTTTTATAACAGGAGTAGGGGAATGCTGTTTATTCCATACCTACAGTGATAATGGCAAGATTTCCTTTTCTCTCTTCCTCTCGATGAGCTGTGTCATTTCTTTTCTGTCCGTGGTGTGATGAGCGGTGGCATCTGGCTCTGTGGCAGGCCGAATGGTGACGTTGCCAGCTCTATATCAGAAGACTTGTCCGCCATTCTGTGCCTCTGTGACAGCACGAGTAGTGACTTCTGTGCCTCTCTTTCAACACGGGTAGGGACTTCTGTGCCGCTGTGGTAGCACGAGAAGTGACTTCCGTGCCTCTGTGGCGGGACTAGTAGCGACTTCTGTGTCTTTGTAGCAGAATGAGTATTGGCTTCTCTGTCGTTGTGGCAGGATGAGTAACCACGTCTCGTTCTCTGCGGCAGGACGAGTGGTGCTGGAAGTCTGCCTCCATGCCCGTCACCGTCGCCGCCAGTGACGTCAGTGACGTTCAGCTGACCCAGACCGGCTATCAGCTGACCGTCACCGCCACCCACGCCACCGCGCTTCAGTACCGACTCTCCGGCGAGAAGCAGGCCGCCAGTACCGCCGACATCGCCGCCGGCGTCAACAAACTGTGCGTGCCTGCCCCCGGGCTGTACACACTGACCCCCTCCGGCTGTCATCAGTTCACCGAGCTCGAGTACGAGGCGGACACCTCAGCGCCCGCGCCGGTGCACCTCACGGCGGCCGCACACCGGGTGTCGGGCGTCGTCCGAACGGAAGAGCCATCTACCGATGTGAAGATGAAGCTCACGTTGGATGGGGAGACGAGAGATGTGGCTGTCATCCCCAGCAAGGATAAGAAGTCTCATCGGTTTTCGGTCATGGCCAAACCTGAGCAGGTATTTTTCGTTATTGTGCGCACAACAAATTTTCGTACATCACGTCATTAGACGAAGATGTATAGCCATTAACAGCTATGTGCTGTAAAACTCCATTCGTGGGAGATAAATGTTTTTCCCTGAGTTGTTTTCCAGTAGTGGACTTCATTGCCATTTATGGACCTGTTGGGGTTTGGAATGTCTTCCTTGGCTGAGGTAATTGTAGACCTGGACCATCTAGCGTGCTCGTCACACGTTGAACTGGTTCAGTGGCCCTCTCCCTCAGCTAATCCCTCCCGTGTTGATATGATGTAGAACAGTTTTTTTACGTGGGTGGGATACTTTTAGGGGGTGTTTTTCAATCAACAGGCATGGGAACCGACCCGGACACCCTCCTTATTTGGGGGAATTTAGTTCTCGCAATAGCTCGTTTGTTCGGGACTCCCAAAGAATCATGCCTCACTGCTAATGAGCCAGTGCTGGACATCCGATTCACTACATTCCATGACCTCTGGCAAGGAGGTAAAGAACGATTGTAGAGGGTTAGTCTTGATGTGGGCGCCGCTCCTTTTCTGTTCATGTTGATGCGCATGTTTCACTAGTTGGGAGCGAACGTGGCAAGACCAGTAACTAAGGAAGCGCCGTGCATTTAACCCGAGGAAGGTTAATTACGGAACATCGTACTAGCCGCACCGATTCTCGAAGCCATTGACATAGTTAAGTTATTACAACAAGATAGCGAAACTGGGTGTAAATTAAGCTAATTGCTAAGCTCACAGCATCGCACGGGCCTAGGCTCAGGATTAATGCCTAGGGCCAGGTTATTGTGGCCTACGCCGGCTGAAAATTGTAAGAAAGCTCATAATTTTTAGCATTTTACCTCTATTAAAAATATGAATATCGACCTGTGAATGAAAATTGGGCACCTTTGATTTGAACTGAGACAGTCATGTGATAGAGTACGCCTAGAAAACACCTATCGATATTTTGTTTGCTTCAGAACTTACCGTTTGCGGAAAAAAGCATCAACATTCATCCCCTGTCGACCCTGTCCTCCTCTTGTGGTCATGGGGTATGAGTTGAATCAGTAACCATGGAAACATGATGGCTGCATGGTCAGGATGGATTGCTGTATGGACAAAATGTGTGTCTTGACCTCAAAATATCTGTGCCAAACGTGGGTTTTGGTACTGGTGATGGCAATTACGTATGACTTGCTTCAAAGACTAGTTCAAATATGAAATATGCTTTATACATGGAGAAAAATAGGGAAACAATCAAGGTGTGACGTTGAGTCCTAATGATAGGATATTTTAGCTGGAAACAATTGATATTATTCGTATTCTTTTGTGGAGCAACCTTTCATCAAAGGTTGTTGTGTTTCAACAGCATGACACGCTACCATATCATAATGATTCACGCCGATGTGGTATTTTTATCTCTAGTAAAGGAAAATAGAACTGTACTAAATGTTGGGGTTGTTAGCCAGTTTTCGGCAGACAAGACCAAATTTGTCCTAAAAAAGCGTAAAACCACTCTGGACCGGAGCCGCATTAATGCACCACGCCGCCTGCAATAATTTCTTCTCGTTCTTCTATTTTGGGTTTGCTGTCTGAAATCTGACGGTCCAAAATAACGTATGTTGAAAGCGGGCCATGATGCTTTCCATGAATAGCCTCAAAGCCTGTCTAAAAGCATAAATCCCTAATCCCAATGGCGGCTCAGGAGTGCGTGTGACGCCACAGCAAACCGTGTTTGAAGACCAGAATAGCAATGCGACTGACAGCTGCAATACCAGCTCAAAAGACTCGTAACGAGTCGTATCTTCACGTCTCGTGAACACATACGGGGTGCCGGCTCTGGTTTCTGTTACAACCTCTTACTGTAGTGTATTATGGGTATAGACTCAGAAAAAGTCCTGAACGAACAGGTTGAAAATGGGTTCAGACCAGAAGTGCTCTTATGTTGTGTCCTTGGCTTTCAGTTGCCAGTTCTAAGCCGGTTCGAGGTGTAGAGTTGCTAAATTTACGACCAGTTTGATCTCAGTACACAGGAGGCAGAAGTTCTGAGCTGAATGGGCGAATTCAGCGCCATCCATCAAACTCTAAGTACCGGCGTTACCGCTCATTTACCGGTGAATACCAGTAAATGGATCTATAGTATGCGATCCCCGTCGCGCCGCCGTCGCCGTCTCATTGAGTCTCACAGCACATGCTCTGTATCAGTCATTCCCGACATACCTTATGATCGTGGAGACATGTCATGTCTTGTCATGACATGACATGTCATGTCATGTCATGTCCTGTCCAGTGCGTACATTCCAGTCGCCAAGTATGCCGTGGAAGTGGCCGGTTAGAAGTGCCGGATACTGTACCGTAGAAGAACCGCTGGGTGCATGCCATGTTAGACACCGCCAAGGCGGGACGGGAAGTGAAGTCGCCGGTGGGACTCTCTAGGCCGCTGCGACTGGGTGGCTGGCATCGTCCGCAGGGGCAACTTGGACATGCGGTTTATTAACCTTCGCCCGGGTGGGGGTCTTTTAGACCCCTCGGGTTTTTGAAGTGACCAAAAACGGCGGCGCGCAGGCTGCCAAACTTGTCTAGCTGTTCCTTCATCATTTTTACATCTTTCCTGAAAATTTTGGCTAAAGGTCATATCAGGTCAGGTCACCAGGCTAGGTGAAGTGACCTCACCTCAAAATACTTTGGACCGCATAACTAAAAGAAGGATTAATCGATCAAGTTGAAACTCATACACATATTGGGCTCACCAGGAGCTACAACATTTGTTCGGGATTTTGATATTGGTGACCTAAGGTCATGTGCAGAGCATGACCTCCCCATTGTAATACATGGGGAAAATCACGAAATGAGCTTTTCTCAGTAGGTATGGATGGAATCAACTTCAAACATCGGTTGCGACTTGCTCTTGCCATTTCTGAAGCTGATGCCAAAATTTTTGCTTGTGACCTTTAAAAGGTCACCTTAGGTCAATAAGCATTTTTGGTGTTTTTCTTATAAATTTTGAATAAACTAAGATAGAGCTTTTATTTTGTCACCAAAGTGTTTGTATAGTCACTGGAAGTCAAATGATATACATCATGACTATACCAGGTCAAGTTGGGTCAGACCGTTGACCTGGGTCAGGTCAAATTATATTAAATTTGACCTGGCATTAATATCATATATCATTCGATTCGTATTGACGAGAGGATTGCAATGGTGCATAAACTATGGCTGTATCTTGTTTGGTGTGGAAGCTATTAGCGAAAAAGTAAACGCCCTTATGCATGGGTGGCTATGGACATTCCCGAGAATATGCCCAATATTTAGTGACCTGTAGCTCCCTAGGCTTTGACCTGACACGAAAATGAATGGCGCTGTAATGAAAGCGCATCTCAAGAGCTTTGGAATGGTGTTAGAAAAATGTTTCTAGCTATCATAGTTTCTGAGATATATGAGGTTTTCTTAGACACCTCATATCAGCGATTTTGACCTATTTTGACCTCTGGTGACCTTGATATTGGCCTGACAAGAAAAATGACCAAGTATTTTCGATATCATTTTCAGAGCTTTCGATTGCTGTTTTGCGCTTTTTTAGCTCTCTTAGTTTTTTGAGATCGTGGGGTCTTTTGCCCCCACCAGGGCGAAGGTGGCTCCTACCCGCACCGGGGCAGGGTTAATAAATACCGCTCATTGCTGGCAAAACATCAGCAAAGCTTAGGCAATACCTCCGCTCGTCAGATATCCCTTTTATCTAAAGAGATCGATGGTGATCATATTCAGTCAGCAGGAATGTTTTGGCATTGGCTGTAGGAATGAGAATGACTGGACTTCGACATTCTGTCATGCTGAGAATGGCCGACAGCTGTTCGTGACGTGATTCACTGTGTCACCAGTGTAAATTGAGGGCAGCATTGTGACCAAATCAGCCAGTCAATGTCGATTCATTGATTCCATACGGGGTCGATTGGTATGAATTATATTGAAGTTGGTGATATTTCTTATTCTGGGCTCCAAAGCAAGTATATAGTTCGTCAGTGACGGTATGTTTTCATTAGCACACCGGGTTATTTTTGCAGTAGTGTAATTGCTTCTTAGACGTGACAGTGGTCGGATTGCAAGCTGGCTAGACAGCTTGTTAGCTAACACAATTTGTACTTAAAATAAATAAATACCACGGCATTCTGTGCCGGGGTGAAACTAAGGTCATTAAGGCTTGAGTGTGGAGCACAGGCACACAGCCTCTTCGTCGGGAGAATTCCGCCACACCGACATTTGACGCGGGGTTTTTGCTACTTTTGCTTTGTGGCTGAGCTGGGAGTTGTGCAGTGAGCCGAGGTCGGTCATAATTAGGTCGGAGCCGGGGCCAAAGCCAGAGACTGCAAAATTGGAGTTGGTAGAAATGCTGTTCCCTGTATTGGTAAAGCTAGCATTGCGGATGAGGCCCAAGACTGCAGCAAATTCATGGTGCCTACCCAGATGTTTTTTATGGGAAATCGAACCAATCGGTCCAAATGTGTCGTGGGGGCGAAATGATCGATGCTGAATATGTACGATTTTTCGGAATGTCAGACTCGGAAAAGATAAAGCGGAAAATATCAACACCGTTGATAAGTATGCAATCAGCTGGTCGGCGTTTTGCCTCATTATTGGACCGTTCCCGTGTGCTGACAAATCATGTATACACGCCTCTGTGCTGCAGTCCCTTGTCTCGCAATATTGGGCAGTGAATGTAAAATAATCAAGCTTATGCAGCACACTTGATGGTCCGGTTCTGGGCTATTGGTACGACGGCAGCGAGGATAGCTATCCATTCGGAGCTGACGTCTGGGCGCCAGTGATTGTTGGTGTGAATTGAAGGGCTGTGATTTTTACGGAAATGATTTGAAGGAATGCTGGACTCTTGAATCATAGAGCTGAGTGAGACCATTTTTGTCGCGTTATTGCTAAGCTGATCCCATTTATAAGTTTTCGGCTGTGTTATTATGTGTGCGCCCCGGCCAGTGAGGTCATTGAGTGCTTGTCCAGCTCTGTAGTATCAGAGAATTGCGTCTTGGGCGAGCTGATGACACCCTGATGCTTCCCTGTTCAGCCGAATTGAGGCCACATTTGGTCTGTCGGAGGGAGTGTCTCCCTGACCTTGCGCTGACAGCGCCGCTCCGCCGTCAGACTGTGGAGTTCGAGCCGAGCTCGGGGACGCTGCTGTTCTCGCCGCCTGTCCACCATCTGGCGGCCGCCGACGACTGCCTCCCCGACGCCGTCCTCTTCGACGCCAAGAAGGGCGCCTTCATCAGGGGTCAGTGATGGTGTTGCTGAAGTTGATCCTCACTGCTGAGGCGAAGTCCGAGACTGTGGCATGTCCAGAGCGGTACTTGAGAGGTGGAGTACGGGTAACTGTCAGTATATAGTGTTTGCTGGGTGTGGGATAACTCAGTATATATGTAGAGTTTGTTGAGTATGGGATAACTGTCAGTGTATTTTAAAGCATGCCACTTGAAGGCTAAGGGGCTATTCACACTTACCAGAATCTACCGACAAAATCTGTCAATATTTTTCCGTCGTCAGTCGTCTCACGTGTTTTGTAATTTCGGTCGGCAGATTCTGCCGAGTATGGATAGACCTAATGCCCGCTTCACACCGCCAACGTAGCGTACGAGCGGACGGGAGCGGAACGTAACGGGCGAAAAAAATACAATACCTGAACTCGGACACTTTCCGTCCGCCTCTACGCTCCGCTCCGTTCTCGTGTGAAGCGGCAGTCGAAACACCGAACGTTCTGCTTGTTGTTTACGTTTGCGGTTGCCGATTTCGGGCGTAGCGGTGAAAGATGGAAATATTCATCTTTGAACGTACATGAGCGGAGCGTAATGAACGTTTGGTTTATTTGAAAAGTGTTTTTAAGTGATTTTGCGCTAATTGTGATTAATCTTTTAGTGGAATTCCATCAATAAAGCAGGTAAGTTCGTACAATTCAAATTCAATGTTCTTGATACAAGATAAACAAAAACAGTGCCGCTTCTGACCTTGGTTCTGCTTTTCTGAGATGTAAGTAAACAAAAGGAACTTTAATTTGGCCATCAATGGTTTAGAGGTGCATTTAAGAAAGGAATTGAATTAGTAATGTACAATTACTGAACAACTCGGGCAATCATAGACATAGGCATAGGCGGATCCAGGATTGCCGATCGGGGAGGCACCTTCCGGGGAGGGGGCGGAAATAATATTCAATAGTAGTAATATTCAACATCTGAATATTACTGTGTTTAAATGATACCCACCTGATGGTTTGCCAGGCGCTCAGCCTCGGGAATCGCCGCCCGATAATTCGTGTCCTCCCGATGAAGGCGTGGAGCAACACACTCCAGCAGTTGATCGAACCTCTCTGGAGTCATACGATAGGCTCGATAAAACTCTTCTGGGTTCTGCCTGGCCTCGCGCAGGGTGATATTCACCTCTTGAGCTTCGGTGTTGAAGGGATTCCCGTACCCAATGCGTCTAGTTGGTGGTGGCGTGTCACTACTATCACCAAGCGCCAGCATCAACAAAACGTCTTCGTCACGCATGTTGATCAACAGCAGCCCACGAACGCAAGAAAACAGTAAAATCAGTTGAAAAGGCACCCGATTACTCCCGAGCCCGCGCGTGTTTAAACAACGACGCCGACGCCTTCCCGAACGTTCCGCTCGCTGTTGTTCCGTTCAGCGTTTGCCGATCTCCATGACAACCAGATTTCCCCAATCCCAGATTTGGTGATACGTTCAGATTTCCTTGAGTCTTGGGTTTTGTTAACTTTCGCCCGTTACGTTCCGCTCCCGTCCGCTCCTACGCTACGTTGGCGGTGTGAAGCGGGCATTAGGCTGGCATGCGGGGGATGTGATCGATCGGCCACACAGTAGCTTCGGCGTTTCCCTTGTAGTGTGCGACCCCTGCGCTGTCAAGCGCTTAAGTTATGGTACTAAGCTTCATGAACTGCGTTAGTAGTGTAGAAGGGAGGCGAAGTTTACACGATCCTTGACTCCAGATACTCAGGATGTACTATAGAAGCGGATGCTAACTTGCGATTAGTATTAATCGGTGAACTGGGTATTTCGTATCATCCAGCAGAATACCCGGTATTGCTTATACATGAAATGGGACCACCCTGGTCGAAAAGTGTGCAATATTCTGACCGGAACTATAAAATGGGGTGGGAGAACGTTTTTTATTTCTTTCAAATGTGCTTTCCTGTTGCTCCTGGAGGCAATATCTGAATGTGAATGTTAAAGGGGGCAACATTATTTCATAGCGTGTCACAAAGATAACCCCAAAAGCCCTTTTTCTAACATTTGTATGCATTTGAGCGGAGTGAGTGACTATACAGCAGAATAGCTGCCATTTCACAGCTCCGAAAAATAAGAATGTAATCCGGTGGTATCAGTATGGTTCCAGGACCATCGCAGGTCCATGCAGATGCTAAATTTGGGCGAAATTTCATGGGTACCGTTTGTAACAAATGTAAAATCAACACTGTGCTCATATTGTATGAATTGATTTAAGTCAGGAGTCTATATATTACATCCAGTGGACAATTATAATCACGACTGGGAATATTGGATTGCGGGACATGTTAGAATTATTGATGATTTAATTTCATGTGATATGAGCATAAGGCTGATTTTACGGTTCTTATTACTAGCAATGTTCAAACTCCAAAAAATCGTGGTACATGGTACCTTAGCATCATGAGGGTAGTGCTCTCTTCTTTGAACCCTTGCTGCCGTGTGGACCCCGTATATCCGATATGTTTTTCAGGGGGTATACGTGTTGTCACCTTTGCACAGCAGCTTTGTTCTCCACATTGATAGTGATTTCATTTTGAAACGTGCACAATTTATATCCTGTGGGATGGGGAAGGGGAAAGAAAGGTATAACTTGACCCGACAAATTTCGGGCCAGTGTTCAATTGAAGGTCATCAAAAACACCGGGGCCTGTTGTGTGCGTCTGATTTCCCCTTCTTTCCTATTAGCATTGGTATGAATAGTGGCTGAGAAATATTGGGCAAGTTATTATTTTTGTCACGGCATTTTAAACTGTATTTGTTGTAATGCCTCTCCGAAAAACGGAAATATCAGGGAGATGTAACGACATCGCTCAATAACACGAGTTCATTGTAGATTTCCAGGTCAGTTCGGGGAAGTATTACTTTTCCTAGTCGAAATGTATAGGTACACTATATAAATCAGTTTTTGGGATAACCTTTGCGGTATTTTTGCAATTTTGTGCGTGTTCTTTAAAAAAAACTTTCACTTCAGGAAACAACAACGGCGAAGATGGTACAGTGCTTGAGCTTAGCTTGATTTGATTCGTGCCTGGTCATTCCTGCCCGCTGTTAGCTGCTAACACACTGTCCAATTCACGACCCTGCCTCATATGTAAACCGGGTGTAATTAGCGCCGGCTAAATGGCGTGTCGTGACCCGTGTGCGGCGTCCGTTCCAGGCCGCGTGGTTCCGGCGCTGGCTGGGGTAGACGTCACAGTGTCTGCGGCCGGCATGGAGGACGTGCTCACTGTCACCGACACGGCTGGAAAGTACCAGGTCAGCGACATCCACTGGCGAGAGCAGCCCAGGACGGAGCCAGAGTTTCGCATTATATAGCCGCAGGAGTGAATTTGAATAGTCTCTCCGCCGTGAAATGAGCTGTCATTTGCTGGCGTTGCGAGGGCTCGAAATGAAATTCTCGGGTCGGTTTGCCCGTGTCGCCACTCTCACGGCTGAGTTGGAGGGATATAACTTTGCCAATGCAACGTGTTTGTTCATAAGAGTGAACAGCCGGAAACTTGGGACCCGCGATGTCATGATCACCGAAAGCTTGGCCGTGTTGACTCTTAAACCACTCTGCCGATTATTTGAGGAGTTATTGTGCAAATCTGAGATAACTGCTGTGATTGTAAGCGTGGAACTCAGCAGAAGCTGCGGAAATAAGTTGGCCACTGCGGTGTACCCCAGATCTCGACAGCGTCGTTGAGTTAACTTTGCTGGGGCCGCTAAAACGTTTAAATGTTGTCATACATTGTAAGCACCTGTCGGGGAAAGTC
Organism: Lepas anatifera; assembly: GCA_034440635.1. Taxonomy (NCBI): domain Eukaryota; kingdom Metazoa; phylum Arthropoda; class Thecostraca; family Lepadidae; genus Lepas; species Lepas anatifera. The sequence goes on from JAOTON010001508.1 coordinate 22,717, forward strand.
TGATGCAGCATCCGCGAAGGGTACTCGCTGTTGAATAGATATGCCTTAAGGCTGCCGATGACGTGCCTCCTCAACGGCTTGTTACGCGCCACATTTCACTGAGGATATAAATTCTCCCCAGCATGCCGATCTAGGACTGGGCAGCCAACGTTTGTCTGGTCTGAACGTCACCCCATGGCTTATGTAATGGCTCTTCAAAGCGTTCCGAAGTTCCAAGAAATGCGGCATTTGGCACTTACAAGGACACATTTCCGATGCATTAATCCGATGGTGATGTTGAGAACTTTGCCGGTTTCCACATCTGCATCGTCCCGTGTAAATGCACCACCCGGCCTACAGCCATCACCGCCGGTACCGGGTGCCGTGTGGCTCAGGTGGGCCCGCTGGACCCGAAGCGGCAGTACTCGGTGGTCGCCGATAAGGAGGGCTACGTGTTCACGCCCGCGGCCGGCCGCGACACCGACTTCGAGGCGCGGAAGCTGGCAGAGCTGCGTGTAAGGGTGACGGACGAATCCAGCCAGCCGCTGCCGGCCGTCCTGGTCTCCGTCTCCGGCGGCAGGGACTACCGCAGGAATAGTCTCACCGGTGAGTGGCTGGGACTACCGAGCGAGTGACAGGTTCTATCGGGGGACAGTGGTGAGGGTTAGGGGACTAATGGCTGTCGCGGAAATAGTCTCACTTGCGAGGGACAGGAACTATTGAGTGAGCGACAGGAACTATCGAGGTAATGTATTCAGTAGGGGACTAATGATTGGGGTGGGAAGGGACATCGGTGGGTGACAGGGACTATCGAGGTAATGTGTTGAGTAGGGGACTAATGACTGGGATGGGAACAGACACCGGTGGGTGACAGGGACTATCGAGGTAATGTGTTGAGTAGGGGACTAATGACTGGGATGGGAACAGACACCGGTGGGTGACAGGAACTATCGAGGTAATGTGTTGAGTAGGGGACTAATGACTGGGATGGGAACAGACACCGGTGGGCGACAGGAACTATCGAGGTAATGTGTTGAGTAGGGGACTAATGAATGGGATGGGAAGGGACATCGGTGGGTGACAGGGACTATCGAGGTAATGTGTTGAGTAGGGGACTAATGACTGGGATGGGAACAGACACCGGTGGGTGACAGGGACTATCGAGGCAATGTGTTGAGTAGGGGACTAATGACTGGGATGGGAAGGGACATCGGTGGGTGACAGGGACTATCGAGGTAATGTGTTGAGTAGGGGACTAATGACTGGGATGGGAACAGACACCGGTGGGTGACAGGGACTATCGAGGTAATGTGTTGAGTAGGGGACTAATGACTGGGATGGGAACAGACACCGGTGGGTGACAGGGACTATTGAGGTAATGTGTTGAGTAGGGAACTAATGACTGGATGGGAAGGACATCGATGGGTGACAGGGACTATCGAGGTAATGTGTTGAGTAGGGGACTAATGACTGGGATGGGAACAGACACCGGTGGGTGACAGGGACTATCGAGGCAATGTGTTGAGTAGGGGACTAATGACTGGGATGGGAACAGACACCGGTGGGTGACAGGAACTATCGAGGTAATGTGTTGAGTAGGGGACTAATGACTGGGATGGGAACAGACACCGGTGGGTGACAGGGACTATCGAGGTAATGTGTTGAGTAGGGGACTAATGACTGGGATGGGAAGGGACATCGGTGGGTGACAGGGACTATCGAGGTAATGTGTTGAGTAGGGGACTAATGACTGGGATGGGAACAGACACCGGTGGGTGACAGGGACTATCGAGGTAATGTGTTGAGTAGGGGACTAATGACTGGGATGGGAAGGGACATCGGTGGGTGACAGGGACTATCGAGGTAATGTGTTGAGTAGGGGACTAATGACTGGGATGGGAAGGGACATCGATGGGTGACTGGGACTATCGAGGTAATGTGATGAGTAGGGAACTAATGACTGGGATGGGAAGGGACATCGATGGGTGACAGGGACTATCGAGGTAATGTGTTGAGTAGGGGACTAATGACTGGGATGGGAACAGACGCCGGTGGGTGACAGGGACTATCGAGGCAATGTGTTGAGTAGGGGACTAATGACTGGGATGGGAACAGACACCGGTGGGTGACAGGGACTAACGAGGTAATGTGTTGAGTAGGGGACTAATGACTGGAATGGGAAGGGACATCGATGGGTGACAGGGACTATCGAGGTAATGTGTTGAGTAGGGGACTAATGACTGGGATGGGAACAGACACCGGTGGGTGACAGGGACTATCGAGGCAATGTGTTGAGTAGGGGACTAATGACTGGGATGGGAACAGACACCGGTGGGTGACAGGAACTAACGAGGTAATGTGTTGAGTAGGGGACTAATGACTGGGATGGGAAGGGACATCGATGGGTGACTGGGACTATCGAGGTAATGTGTTGAGTAGGGGACTAATGACTGGGATGGGAACAGACACCGGTGGGTGACAGGGACTATCGAGGTAATGTGTTGAGTAGGGGACTAATGACTGGGATGGGAACAGACATCGGTGGGTGACAGGGACTATCGAGGTAATGTGTTGAGTAGGGGACTAATGACTGGGATGGGAACAGACACCGGTGGGTGACAGGGACTATCGAGGTAATGTGTTGAGTAGGGGACTAATGACTGGGGTGGGAACAGACACGGTGGGTGACAGGGACTATCGAGGTAATGTGTTGAGTAGGGGACTAATGACTGGGATGGGAACAGACACCGGTGGGTGACAGGGACTATCGAGGTAATGTGTTGAGTAGGGGACTAATGACTGGGATGGGAAGGGACATCGGTGGGTGACTGGGACTATCGAGGTAATGTGTTGAGTAGGGGACTAATGACTGGGATGGGAACAGACACCGGTGAGTGACTGGGACTATCGAGGTAATGTGTTGAGTAGGGGACTAATGACTGGGGTGGGAACAGACACCGGTGGGTGACAGGGACTATCGAGGTAATGTGTTGAGTAGGGGACTAATGACTTGGATGGGAACAGACACCGGTGGGTGACAGGGACTATCGAGGTAATGTGTTGAGTAGGGGACTAATGACTGGGATGGGAACAGACACCGGTGGGTGACAGGGACTATCGAGGTAATGTGTTGAGTAGGGGACTAATGACTGGGATGGGAACAGACACCGCTGGGTGACAGGGACTATCGAGGTAATGTGTTGAGTAGGGGACTAATGACTGGGATGGGAACAGACACCGGTGGGTGACAGGGACTATCGAGGTAATGTGTTGAGTAGGGGACTAATGACTGGGATGGGAACAGACACCGGTGGGTGACAGGGACTATCGAGGTAATGTGTTGAGTAGGGGACTAATGACTGGGATGGGAACAGACACCGGTGGGTGACAGGGACTATCGAGGTAATGTGTTGAGTAGGGGACTAATGACTGGGATGGGAACAGACACCGGTGGGTGACAGGGACTAACGAGGTAATGTGTTGAGGAGCAGGAGACTAATGGCTGTCGTTAGAAATGCCTGACCGGGGTCTAAAACACCAAACATATAATAGTCTGATCCAGCAGTGAAGTTTTCTGTGTCTCTGTTGTGAATACTTCGCGCTAAACATTTAGTATCGTTACTAACTAAGCCTTTTCTGACCCTTCTCTGCCATCTCAGCCTCCTCTTTCAATGTTGAGGTAATATGCGACCCGACAGTGGTGGCAGTTTAATCTTTCTCATCTCGCCCCCCCCTCCCCAGATCATGCCTTCCAACCACCACTTCCGCGTTGCTGGTATATGAGCGCAGCAGTCCTTCTTGGAACTGGTCCGGGTGATTAACTGGCGCCTTTGTAGGGCTGCCGAAAGTGCTGTTAATCATAGGCGAGAAGAATCCCCCGTGGCACTGTGTCATGCTGTTGGCTATTTCGGATGTCAACTTCGTGGAAGGCATTTCGCAGGATCGCCATTTTCCACTAGCGCCGCCGGACATTTGGCAAGGAACGTGTTTGAGAGGTTCTGGATCGGCCATTGATAACAGTACTGGTTTTTGGCTGCTCCTCTACTTTCATTTCCACTGCAGCACGAACCATCATATATTCCGCGAGAGGATGCTATTTTGTTTCAATTTATTTATTCAATCGTCGACGGGTATTCCCAATTACGGACGAAGTCATTGTGTTAGGCCTGTATTTTTATTGGCTTAGCATGCTATATACTTAAACATCTATTTGTTGTGAATGCTGTCAGACCCATGTCAAAATCAATGTTTTAGCCTAGAAATATTGTTTTTGCTTGATGTAGGATGCCTTTGCAAAATTAGTAGGCCTTTGTAAACAGCACGTTAAGAAAATCGGGAACTTTATGGCTTGGGCGTGACAATGTCACTGCTGGTCTCTGATTTTCAGAACCAGCGCTCGTCATGGCAAGAATTGCATCTCTAGTTTATGTTGATATCGAAATGACGACTGTGACGTTATGTTATCAGTTCTGACGCAGGCTGAGTGTAAAACATCTGTCCTTACATCTCTGGCTATTGGGGGATCCATGGGATAGAGGGGTGTCTGCTGCCCATCCATGTCTGTCAGTGATGGTCCCACTCTGGGTGTCTGCACTCCCTGAATGCGTGCCCCTCTCCTCTCTCGCAGGGTAGTGCTTTCCATTGCCCGTAGTGCCCATCACGCCCGCCACGAGACGCCATCGCACTGATGTCTGCGTCCTTTGTATTTTTTGTATGTATCATGTCTCCTTCGGTGACACAAGACATCTTCAGATTTTTAGGCTTATCCAAGCATGAGGATAAGTTGTGACGCTCAAGCGTTAATAATAATTGATTTTGCGGTTTAGAAACTAAATCCTTTGTTCATCGATATCTGAATTGTCAAATATATTCTCGGCGAATGATCCCACAAGATATTGGCAAATGCATGTTTTCATCAACAGTTTTTAAAATATCAATGTTTGGCTCACGTACGACCTGGGTTTTCTTCATTATAAAATAAACTGACGCATTGTGAGAGACGGCATTGCTGTAGCGCTGCTTCCTTACGGTTTTATAACGAATCGAATGGGAGAATAAAAAATCATGGTATCGTTCCCTACCCTCACGATAAGACTTCGGGGCTTGTATTTGACGCTGAGGGGAAAGAGAACGACATTCTTTCTCCAAACCTAACTACCAATTCAGCCTTTTTTTACATATTGACTTTGGGCTCCCTTTACCATGAACTCGTCACTTTTGACATCCCCGTTGAAGGTCCTTCGCACCCAGCAGGGACCGCTATGTTGGTTGAAGCGTTGTAAAGCTGACAGTCTGTACCGTTTTCCCGTTTCTTTGATGGCATCTGGCAGATGAACTGCGAAACAGATAGACATATGCACCTGTACCGTTCCCTATAACCCTCCCCCCCGAGCACCTGCACTGCGCAGTGCCGGTTTAATGGATCATTATTTCCGCCGTACCATATCATGGGTGTGCCGGGAGTACGGCTCTTTGTTAGAGCCCCGGCGGACCCGGTACAGGCCGAGCTGCGTCGGTTGTTAGTGCCTCCCACGAGCGGGCGGCGTGGAACCGGCGCGGACGCTGAACAGACGACAGACGCGCTGCCGGTGTGGCGGCTCGTGTGTGTGTGTGTGCCGCTGTAAAGGGCGGATCCACGCGACACTGGATGTCGCCAACTGTCCGCCTCTCTACCGGGTGGTCCAGTCAATTACAAACAGTTAGACTCACGTGTACGCGCCGACTGAATACAGGTAGCTTTTTCAATACGCTTCTTCAGTCATTAGTGTATTTAACAAAGTCATGCTACACTTCACCGTCCCAAATATCTCTTTTCCTTTTCCTGCAACGAGGGCCCTGGCCCGGTGAGCCCCTCCCCGAAAATGGCAGTCCCGCATCCGCCGGCGGTAGGCGACGAGCAGCTAATTAGACTAGCTGCGGAGTAAGACCGACGATGTATGTAGCGACCCGCTGATGAATGGCGCGGAGGTGATGAGGCCCCGCTTATCTCGCTTGTCTTCGTTGTTTGCTTCCGCGTGCTTTGTCTGCTTCCTTCCGGGTTTAAGGGCTTTTGTTCGGTGCTGTCTGCCACCGGCAGTCGGGCACTTATACGCTCTATTGCTGTACTAAAAGCTGGCTGAATGAAGACAATAGAATGTGCGGGATAAACACATGTTCAGAGTGATTTTATGGGGAACCTGTTACTGCCTCTCCAAGGTTTAAGGAGAAATAGATTGTTCATATTGGATTGAAACCATTGATACAATGTTTCTGTAAAAAAGCAAGAAATAAACACAAATATGTTCCAGAATGAATCGTTTTTGAAGCATTCATTGCTTTCATCCAGTGATGCAGCTTTCTGCAGGTCTAGGGTCAGGGTCATATAAGATCAGCGGTGTATCTAAGGGGTTGGGGGTATGGGGTCTAGACCCCATAACTCTTGGATGTCTGCAGCCGCCCCCCTCCGTGGTAGGCCGCCCCAAACTAAGCGGCGTGCAGGGATAACGCCCGCCTTCTTGGTACAATGACCGCTCTCGTTATCAGCTGTTGTTTGACCTCGTAGGAAGACACCGAAGAACAGGCATACCCCCTCCCCTTCCCACCCTTGTATCTGCGCCCACTCAGACCTCGTTTCCCACGTTCTCCCCAGAACACGACTAGCCGCGCCTGTGCAACTCCTTGGGTCAAACTGAGACCCATTCCCGTGCGCCCACCTCGGATACATAATATCGGACCCGCTTAATTTCACTGCCAGCCCCCTCCCTTCGTTTACTAGCCACCCTTCGCGTCTTGAGTCGTCTCCCACCTGTTAATGGGCCCACCCGCACCTGTGGGGCTCGTATCTCCAGCTTCTATTCCAGCCACCATCTGCCCCATGATACCTCACCGTTCTTCATTAAAAAACAGCATTTTCGGTAATTTATAGAGCTATATTTTAACGAGATCATCATCTGGGGTAAGACGACATCCTCAGCACTTCTGGAGTGAATCGTCCTCCCTCTGGCGAACTAGGTAACGCCCACATTGTCGTGCAACTTGGAAGCACATGCAGACGTCCCGGTACGCCCCAGCTTCTCTTTCTTGGGGATTTTGCTCGCATTCCTCGCCTAGCACATTCGCAGCACGTGCATGCGTCCGTCTCACTTACAGACCGCCGTCAGTGGCGCCCTGGATAAGAGCTGCCATCCCCAGATGAGGTCGCTTTCCTTCAGGTTTGCCCCCACCTTGTTGAGATGGCGCCCGCTGGCGAGCTGCCCCCCCTCCCTCCCTTCTGGCCTCCACCCCTCTGCAATAAATCCTAACTCACATTCAGTCTCATTATTCTATCTGCGTTGGGATTCGTGTTATTTGGTCCAAAAACTCTGTGACACGACATTGCTTATGACCTCTGATCCTTCATTGGTACTCGCGCGCTTATGTTAAGCATATCCTCGCGAACTATGGTGGTGCCGCATTGGGAACCTCATCTGCTGTGACGCTGTTTCAAAAACATGAAGCTCGGCGATATTGAAATGAGACCAATTCTCCAAGACCGGAGTCATTTGTAGCCCGGGGCTCGTTCACCTATGCAGCGCCTGAAATAATGAATCGGTGTCATTCGCGAGCAAAACGCATACGTGCTTAACACGCAAGTCTACTAATAAAACGAATTTATAGTGCGTTATGGGGGAAGGTATTATGAAACATTAGCCTAACTACAAGTTCACGATACATTAAACCTTAACATTAACCAACATTAACATTCGTTTTTAGCCTAAGATTTTGAAGATGTTATTTTTGAAAAATTCATACGCCTACTTATAAGTCCTGTGGGAGAATATCACGGTTCAATTATCAATGATGATCCGACTAGCGGACACTCCCCCCGCCCCCCGCCCCCGCCGCCCTTCCACTTCACAAAACTGGTGCACATGCTCCTTATCCTGGTTTGACTTATGTAACACGGATTTTCTCTTGTGCATCCCTTTCCTCCAGCCATTAGCAACCAAAGCCAGAAGTGCAGCGGCGCGACTGTGTTGTTGGCAGACAAGGAGGGGCGACAGGTGTTTCTCTCTCTGAGCCCGGGCCAATACTTCATCCGACCGATGATGAAGGAGTACGAGTTCACACCCGTCTCCAAAATGGCCGAGATCGAGGAAGGTGCAGCACTGGACGTCACCGTAACGTAAGTCCCTTTGAAACGATTTTGTAAGCCGATTAAATGAAAGCGGCCAACATCAAGCACTGTGAATTGGCCGAGGATTTAGTTGCGAGACCTTTGAACTGCGGTTCAGTATGGAATTATGTGTGTTATTGCCCGGAGGAGGGGGGGGACTGTTGCTCGTCGCACTCTGGGCTGTTAGGCTCGCTTTCTGACTTGTAAGAAATCTTTTGACTAACGAGACACGGTTGTTATGTTTTATTTTGATGATTTAGGCTGAAAGTCGTCAGCTGGGACGATGGAATAGTGGACACTTTTAACGATGCACTTAGAGAATGTTTTCCGAGCGTTCTGGTTTCAAACCCCGGCAACAGCCCTATGAGCTGAGGCTGCTGTTGTGAAAGATATTAGTCAGGAAGTGGGAGCGAGTGCGATCAATACCAAGCGCTGTAATGGCCAGTGAGAGTGCATTATTCAAGACTGGGTGTCGGAAGGCCGGTGCCGGCCCGTCCTCAGACTCCTGAGAGCATGCCCCGCGGGAGCTCATACACTTTATTTATTCAGCTGGGGCTGGAAACATGTTTTGGTGTGCTCCAGCGTCGGTGCAAGAATTTAGGATTTGAACGTTTGGTTTTTAGAGAGTCTCTATTACATGCATGAAATGTTTTATGTGCCTTTTACTGTGCTTTTAACCGTAGCAAAGTTTGCGGAAGTGGTTCCGGACGGATGGCTTTGTGATGTGTTTACATGGTTGACTTCGGTGGGGAACAAAACACAACGAATGGGACATACAGTAAAGGCAGTTCAGTTAGATGCCACAGGCGTTGCATGAGCCTGTCTTCGGTACGCACTTAAGAGGTGGACGGCGGTGTGTCGTTTCACGCCGTTCGATTTCCGCTGTCTCACGTGCCTGCTGAACAACGGCTGGCTGCCGTCATACATGTACCACTGACGTCCGGCTCAGGTCTCAACGTGGAGCCTCGAAGCCCTGACACATTTTAGATACTACGAGCAAATGTCCCCAAATCTTTCTTTGAATACTAATCTTCTGCTCTTTTGGACGCTGCTCGGGAGCTCTGGAGGGCCCTCCTTGGTGACTCAAAGTAGGCCTTAAGTGGCAAAAAAAATCAGATTGAGGAGAGACGTGTTGCCAAATTTTTCCCAAACTGAAAAATAGAAACACGCTGCTTGAAGATGTCTAGATATTTTGCTCAGTCCTGTAGATTTTGTAGTTTGCACGTCCCTTTCTCTTATGAAGAAGGAGCCGCTCCCTTGTGGGCAGACAATTATAGCCATCTTGTAGAAATCGTGGGGTGAATTCACTAGCGCATTCGGTCTCTTGTTTTTCTCAGGCTCAGGTTTAGCAGCTGGATTTCGCTTAAATTCATTTATCCATACGTAAATTGCTTGGAAGTTTCCTTCTTCTGAGAGGTGCTTGAGTTAGGGGAAACTTTTGCTATAATGTGAGTTGTTAAGTTTGTAAGTCCAAAACACTCGCGTTGTTTTCACGGTTCAGTCATAATAAAGGGTATTTTAGCACTGAATACAAAAATGATCTTACCGACAACTTTGTTTTCGTCCACTAGCATGTCTGACATTTTTGCTTTCAGTTAATCTTTCAAAACAGCTCAACAAAGCCGTCGTCTCCTGTAGAGGAAACGCTTGTGGTCAAAACTGAAGATACACTTTACGTTGGAGTACTGCAGAATAAATTCTGACAAACCTGTATGGCCGTATTGTACGTGACAGGCTGGTGTTGTCATTACAGCGGCAAGAGAGTGGCCTACAGTCTGCTGGGCCGGGTGAGCTCGCTGACCGGGGAGCCGGAGGCCGGCGTGGTGGTAGAGGCCGTCTCAGAAGACTGCCAACACCACCAGGAGGAGGCCACCAGTGAGCAGGGCGGCGCGCTTCGCATCAGGGGACTCAAACCCAAGGTAGGTGTCACGGCTGAATGAGAGCCAACTATTTAAGGACTGAGGGTGGAGTAGAGCTGGGTTACGACGCTTCCAAATTTCCCTAGTCACGCTCAAATTCGAAAACTCGGCCGGTGGTGATTCTTAAAGGGAATATGGCACCTTGGTCGAATCCTGGAATTTAGTTAAATTAGGCGTACTTTTAGCCAAAAATAATGAAACCACTCATGATTTCTCTGAATAATGTTCGATAATCTCAATATTTTTTTAATACTCCTCTATGAAAATAAATAAATATCTGCCTGTGGATGGTGTCATGATCTGGCAACCACTACCATACTTGAAACCCTTCAAGGGATTCGATTGGCTGATGCTCATCGTGACATCAGCATATGTCGTCACACCAGCAGCTCACAACAATGGCCGCTCGGCGGGGGCTGATGAGGGGGCTGGTGTCAGGTAAGTTTTAGCTTTTTTCTACGGAAATATCGAGTTCCAGGACAAATGATACATGGAGTGCCGGGTTTTCCGAATTGCTTTACAACTTGGCTGTCTCAGTTAAAATCACGTTATGAAGGTGCCACATTCCCTTTAATTGTATGACGCATGACAATGCCTTTCTAGGCGGTCATCTTGACCTCGAACGGCTTGTTCATTAGGTTCAAAGCTAGTGCGTTGGCCCATGTTCGCCGCGTCGTGTCTCAGCTGATGCCCCAGATTGTTCTGCGTTCGTCTGTCGCTGCTTCGTTCGGTGCTCGAGCATTGTCTCTGCGTTAGTCGTTTATGTAACGCGACTCGCAAAATTCAGAAGGTTCTTAACTGCTGTGGCATGGTTGTGAGAGGACATCGGTATAACCAACACGTTTCTGCGGTTGTTTGGACGGCTCAGTTGGTCCCACGCTAAGTATTTGATCCGGAGTTTTCCCTTATGTTAATTACTATAGGGTTTTATCATAAAACTAATGTGAAACTATGGTGGATTACTTTGGAAAGGCAAGTCGGCCACAGAATGACTGCGAGTTTGACTCAGTGACCGATTGTATAGTTAACAGTAAGCCAGTAGCTGTAGAATCCGATACCTTTCGCTGAAATCGTCGCCAGAAGGCACGCTCGACTGTCGCGGCAGTAACTGCTCTCCCTGGCTCCGAGTCATTACTCGTGTACCTGCCGCCCGCTGGCCCAGCCGCAGCTGTCCTGCGACGACGTTTGTCGCGCCTCAGAGATGTAGATTGAGTCATATTATCGAGTCGGGGTGCCGGTCACCTGGTCCAAACTTGTGGGCAGCGGCCGCAGCCGACGGCCGTCTCGGCCGTACGTGATCCCTGTCAAATTGGAGCTGGTGGCCTGCGCTCAACTTGATGCTGCACACGAGCAGGCAATCTGGGCGAGGTTGGGCGAGTTCACGCCGCCACGGGAAATCGCGCACGCCTGGCTGGTATTATATCTGTCCAGGAAGTCTGGCCGCCCAGGCCACGTGTGTGTGTGCCGGCGTAGTTGGTTACTTTGATGACGCTTCGCTCTCCTTGCCGGCTGTGTGGGCTGCTGTTATTGTGGCCGTCGTGCCGAGTGACGTGGCAGTCGTTTTGAGAAGTGTGGATTGAGACGATTGGACGACGCCGAATGTTGCGGCTGCCGCCGATCACCTCGAAACTTCTCCGGCTGTTTTCTCCATTAGGTTGCGTCCGCCGGATTCGATAGTTCAATTGTGCCTAACTTCAAGCGAAATACTGTCAAACTTGGGGAGGCTTTTTCAATACGTTGCCGGCTATCGTGTCGCTGTTTTGGAAGTCGATTTTTTCCTTCTGGTCGGAGTGGTGTCATAGAGCCGAACAAATATTTAACAGCTGTTGATCTGGAGGGCCGTCGCCCGTATGCAGGAACGCCCTAAAACCCCAACGCAGTCACAGCATCGCCTGACATTTTCAGCCACAGTGCTTGGTGTTAGTTGTCTTCCGTGTTTTCTCTACCAGCCTTCGCGTTGCGTTTGTTTTACCGTTGGGACAATGGAGACGCGGAAGTGGAGCACTGTTTGACAACTAGAGCCAAACATCCAGTTTGTTGCAGGTCTGTTCATCGACACTGTCGCCACCGTTGCGTCAGAATTGTTTTAGAACGTGTGCTGTGCAGACTGGTTTATGCAGGCAGTTCGATGATTTTCAGTATGAAATACCATCAGATGCACAATTGCTTCCACTGGCGTAATTCCAGCGCGCCAGGTTGTCGAAGCGAATCGTCGGCCACACGCCTACACTGCAAATTGAAGCCGCTGCCTCCCATCAAATTTCGCTCCAACTGGCGAGCCAGGCACATAATAGCCAGGGCCATAACCCTCTTAGCGAAGCAGCGCAGTGGAAAATGCAGCGTCGCAGTGGGGCCTCCGGGGACCTCTGTCCCGGTAACAGTTTAAACGAATGATTCACGCGTGACCGGCTGGGGCCTGGCCGCAAACTGACGCCGACTCCGCTGGGACTCCCCAAAGGCAGGTGCCAAGGTCGGCACTACGTCGACTCGTCTGCCGGAACGGGTCGGTAAAGTTTGAGGGAAGTAGGAGGCGGCGGGAATTCACATCAATATTTAATGAATCTCGATGAATATTCAACTCCGAACTGCCCCCGTGAGTTAGAGTCTGAACGTCAGCGCAAGACTGTTATATCGCAGCGATATTTAACCCTGTATTTGTCGGGAGGAGAGAGGGGTAGTGGTTCGGGGCTACCTGTTACGGCTTTGATCTGGCGCTCTACGCTAGTATATTTTTTCATATTGTTTCAGGAAAGGAGCTAGATAGTGTAGACTGCTGGAAAAATCCTGTTGGCTTTTCAATAAATTCATTTAGCTGTGGTAAATGCATCCAAGATCCCCTGCATACACGCTCAGGTAATTGTACAGGGGTAATTGCCCAAACACTGGATTGATGTTGCCCTTGGCGGTTTTCTTCGACCCGCAACACACAAGACAGCCAGGAATTACCTCTTTTTTAGAACTGCACATAGGTTGATGGGAAATATTGTCCCGCATATGTCACGGCTTGTGTGGATAATTTGCCCTTTTGTAAACGGGACGGCCCAAGTGCAGTTAGGTTAGCAATCGTAGAAATCCACCCCAAAACGTTATTTTCTTCATAAATGGTGAGTTTTCTAGTCGAGCGAAATAGCGAGCCACTAACTTTGCAATTATGTACACAACACTGATTTGGGCATTGGTAAAAGCTGGACAAAAGTGAGCGTGTATACTCGGATGCGGCTTTGGTTTTTTCCTCACGTCATGCTGTTATCAGAATGGAGGGGAAGCGCTATCCTCCTTCGCTTTCATCGCCTCGTAGCACGTTGGCACGGACACCAAGCCAAGCCTGTGTCGACGATAAAAGCTGGTTGAAGGAAAGTTGGTGGGTCCGGGAGATGTCATTGATGGATCCAGGATAGCTGAAGAGTAGGCTCCCCATCTCTACTGGGCGTCGGGCAGCCGCATCTCTCCGCAGCACGCACGTGCCGAGTCCCACCTCTGATGCAAGAAGACGTGGCTACCCGCTCTTCAGTTCACCCGGGCCGTCGTGCCGTGAACACGTGGTGGCCTCCTCCCGTCGAAAACGCTGGATCTGCCCACTGTAAAAGCATCCTTGTTAAATTCCAGTGGCGATCGGGGAAGGCCTATCAGGGCCGCGCCTGATGGCTGGTCCCGTCTTCCACAAGAACGCAATCCCGCTGGCCGCGGCCGCCTTCGCCGTTTGTTTTCCTCTCAGGGGAGGCTGGCGAAGTTGATGCGCTACATCTATAACGGCGGACATTGTTTGGTTCGGGAAAATGCGGTCGCCCATCATCTTCGGACGGTCTCGAAGTGGATCTCCGGCACCAATCTTTGAGAGGCCCATACTCTTTTCGATAGGCATGCAATTTCAAGATAATATTTATGTCTGAAGAGTCACATATGATGCTTTATTTTCAGGGATCGACGATCCATGTAAATGGAAAATGGAAATTTAAATAGAGGAAACTACAACTATAGTGTTGAAATGTTTTTTTTAAGTCTGCGGTGATACGCGGTGTAAAGCAAGTCTCGGTCGTTCCACTTATGGGAGGTCGGGTCCCCGGGTTGGCCGGGTTGTTTGCCCAAATGTATATTTTTATTCATTATTTTTAACTTGGAAATTTTATTGAGGAATAATCCATGTGCATTAGTGGATCATTACATTTTTTCAAATGCCATTTCAGTTATTGCAGGTTCGGCTTTTGGGATTTAAGCTTCACTAAGGTCATCAAGGGACTTGTCACCTAAACTCCGACCCCACCACCCGAACGAGCGATTCCCGCAATACCGGGTTAGTTTGGAAGCCAAAGTTTAACGTCCCGAAAAGCACACGGACGGCCGCCCCACTCAGGTCACCCTCTCACTAGTCAGTTGCCAACCGACCTACGCCGGGTAAATATTAAGCACCGGAGTGTCTCAGCGGAACTGATCCCAAGCTTTCACCGCTGCACTGCCACTGCACCGTTTTCTGAGAGGGCCAGAGCCCAATGCTCTACCAACTGAGTTACGCGGGCGGCATTTCATTTACCCCTTCCTTGTGTCATGACCTATAGTTAATGGTGGCTACCCGGCCGGGATACTGAGCGCCTACGGTATGGGAGTCGGCCGGCGGATTTTTGAACAGCGAGCAGTCCATAAGTGCCGAAATTTCCCAACAAATGGGTGGGGCCAATATATCTGACGCACAACTAAAACATATATGTGTCTGATGGAGGTTTGCACCGGTCTTAGATTCTTGTCTTGATTTTCACCTATATATATATATATATATATATATATATATATATATATATATATATATATATATATTATCAAGGTAAACGACAGACTGAATAATTGTTGAGTCATAGTCACATATGTGACTATGACTCATATATTTGAGTCGATGAATGGAGTCGATGTACATTGACTCCATTCATTCTTGAATCCTAGCGAAATTTCGTGTCTGTTGACTACGATTTGTGTGTGGGCTAAAACTTCGTGGGGACAAGTAAATGAATAAATTGCTTACGAATCCTCGCTATTTGTATGGACTCGGAAAAATATTCGGTGATGTATTAAGATTGCTGCAAGCATACATGGTGTATTTCTTTACTGTTTTGAAGAAATAACCATTACGCTTGTTAATATGTGTCAGGTCTTAGTTTTGCGGATGCAGAATTTTGCCTTTTTCACTACATGCCTCGGAGGTTTCTCACCGCTTCACTGGAGTGCGTCCGACGCCGAATATTCTCGATATTGGACTTGGAACGGGCGAATTCCGGTGGGAACGGCCCGCACTTTCGGCTGTTTGTTGCCGCCAAATCGTTTTTTCCATCTGTGTTTGTGTGGGATGCCGCGCCAAATTGTGGCGTGACTTCACTTCGCGTTACACTGCGCTCAGTATTGTACAGTATACGTCGCTACATGTGTCGGCTCAACTCGGCTCAGCGGTGCACCATTGATTTCGCTGTCAGGTTTGGCTTGGGCGTAAAATATCGTTCTCGACTACTTCGTAATCTGGTAATTTACCGCGTTCGGTGTCGGAGGAAAATTACTCTCGTGGAATTTAGCCAGCATCTGTTACGAAATAGTGAACGTGTATTTGCTCCCTTTTTCAGTGGGCCCAAGCGTGCTGACTCGGTCAGATGTTGGGGTTCAAGGGGTACACCATCCGGCGATGGCGAAATAGTGCAACAGCCAGACACTTATCATTGCCTTCTGAATGTAGGACCCATACACCGGATTTCCGGATTCATGTGATCCAGAAGGGCTATATTTTCCCATATGTTTGCTCTTGCCACATGTCAGCATGCTTAATTTAGTCAATAATTGTGTGGGGAAACTAAGCGTCCTTAAAGGGAATGTGGCACCTTCATGACGTGATAAGCTAAAACCTACCTGACACCAACCCCTCATCAACCCCTCGCCGGGCGGCCATTGCTGCTGGTGCGACGGCATATGCTGACGTCACGATGAGCATCAGCCAATCAAAGCCCTCGAAGCATTTCAAGTATGGTAGTGGTTGCCAGATCGTGACATCATCCACAGGCAAATATTTATTTATTTTCTTAGAGGAGTATTTTTAAAAACAAAATATTGAGCTTATTGAACATTTTTCAGAGAAATCATGAGTGGTTTCATTATTTTTGGCTAAAAGTACGCCTAATTTCACTAAATTCCAGGATTCGACCAAGATGCCACATTCCCTTTAAGCCTAGCAATATTCACTTCTTATTACTTATTTCACAGTGAGATGTATCCTTCACTTCGTCTGGAGCGTATGACTACGTGCTTCTTTTTATAATTTTCTAATTATCGTATTATTATTCAATTTATCGTATTATCCAGTACCCCAGGTTCTTCAGTCGGCTATTTCCGTACGGGGTCTTGACGCGGCCGCTCTGCTGCCGGCTGACTCAATGAAAGCAGACTCCGTCAGCGAGCCCAGCCTCCCGGAACCGAGTCGGATGTTTTTGCTCGCGCGGTCCTGAGTGTTTCAGTTCTGTGTGTTGGGGCTGGAATTGAGCTCTTGTACTGTTTGCTGAGGTTGCGCTGTGCCCTGAGGAGTTAGCGAGCGTATGCTGCTGAGTGGCACGAGAAAGTTCCTTTCTTGAAGTGTTGTGTGTAATTCAGTGCCAGACTTGAAATGTTGTGTGTATTTCTGTGCCTGTACGTGAGGTGCTCCCTATGCTGCACTGTCAGGAGGTGAAATGTCTGTGTTTCAGTGTCAGTGTGTGAGGTGCTACCTATGCTGCTCTGCCATTAGTTGAAATGCCTGTGTTTCAGTGCCAGTACGTAAGGTGCTACCCATGCTGCTCTGCCATTAGTTGAAATGTGTGTTTCAGTGTCAGTGGTGCCACTACTGCACTGCCAGTAGGTGAAGTGTTGTCTGTCTTTCAGTGCTAGTACGTGAGTTGCTACCTATGCTGCGTTGCCAGTAGGTGAAGTGTTGTGTCTGTGTTTCAGTGCCAGTACGTGAGGTACTACCCATGCTGCACTGCCAGTAGGTGAAGTGTTGTGTCTGTGTTTCAGTGCTAGTACGTGAGTTGCTACCTATGCTGCTTTGCTAGTGGATGAGGTGTCGTGTTTGTGTTTTAGTGCCAGTACGTGAGGTACTACCCATGCTGCACTGCCAGTAGGTGAAATGTTGTGTGTCTGTGTTTCAGTGCCAGTGTGTGAGGTGCAATGCCATTAGATGAGGTGTTGTTGTGTGTTTCAGGGCCAGTGCGTGAGGTACTACCCATGCTGCGCTATCAGTAGGTGAAGTGTTGTTGCTGTGTTTCAGTGCCAGTGCGTGAGGTGCACTACCATTAGGTGAGGTGTTGTGTGTTTGTGTTTCAGTGTCAGTACGTGAGGTGCATTGCCAGTAAGTGAGGTGTTGTGTCTGTGTTTTAGTGCCATTAGGTGAGGTGCTGCCTATGCTGAGTTGCCAGTAGGTGAAGTGTTGTGTCTGTGTTTCAGTGCCAGTACTCTGTGCGGATGAAGTCGGGGCCGGACGCCAATGCTCCGTTCTCTCGCGGCATTCCCAGCACGCAGACGGTCCAGGTGCGTAGTCAGGGCTGTGGAGCGGGATGAAGCGCAGTCAGGGCTCTGGAGGGTGGGTGGTAAATAGTCATTGCTGTGGAATGTGGGCGGAGCATAGTCTCTCTCTCTCTCTCTCTCTCTCTCTCTCTCTCTCTCTCTCTCTCTCTCTCTCTCTCTCTCTCTCTCTCTCTCTCTCTCTCGCTCTCTCTCTCTCTCTCTCTCTCTCTCTCTCTCTCTCTCTCTCTCTCTCTCTCTCTCTCTCTCTCTCTCTCTCTCTCTCTTTCCGTCCCCTCAGCTTCAATATGCCTTCGCTCAGCTTTAGCATGCGTCTGCTCAGTGTAGTATGCGTTCTGTCAGCTGTAGTATGCGTTCTCTCAACTTTAGCATGCGTCTGCTCAGCTGTAGTATGCGTCTCCTCAGCTGCAGTATGCGTACCCTCAGCTGTAGCCTGTGCCGACTGCCGCAGGTTTCGGATGGTGACGTCACGGATTTCCGGCTGGTGGCGTTCCGGCGGATCGGCGAGATGGACATGACGGTGCGGGTACTGGCGGCGGCCGAACACCTCTCCTCGCTGCGGCTACTAATCGAGCCGGAGAACTCGGAGACGCCGGTGCACTCCATCGCGCTGGGCTCGTCTCCGTTTGTGGTGGTGCCGACGGCGCTGCCGCGCGACGGCCGCACCTACACCGCCCGGCTGGAGACCACGCTGAGCGCCGCCACGCACACTCTCCGTCACGCCGAGGTGACGTTCGAGGCGGACGCGCCGGCCCGTCACCTGACGCTGGAGTTCGTGGCTGAGCGGCGCGGCGCGGACACGGAGCTGGGCGCCGGGCCCGTGCTGGGACTGCCGTTAACCCTGCTGGCCGTACTGCTGGCCTTCAACCAGAAGAAGTGTGTGGACATGGCCAGGAGGCTGAAGGAGAAGTACTCGGCGCGTGCCGGCGCCGTGACGCCTCCTGGGAGGAGGGAGTCGGCGGGTCCTGCCGGTGACGGCGGAGGGGTCATCGTCAGGCCGGTCACTGTTAAGGTCAAGTCGCGAAAAATCTGACCCCAGTGCGGTGTAGGAATTGGAATGATGTTACAGGTAAGGAGGCTGGTCTGTTGGTAGTGCAGGTTACTTGGAGATGTCTAGGAATAGTTTTTTGTGTGGAATAATTCCTTCCTGTAGCCTAGCGTGCGTGCGCATTGATGAATGCTTTGTGTATTCCTTCTTTATCGAGTTACAGTTGTATCTTTGTTTGGGTGAGCATGTCTGAGCGTTTTATAGATAGCGCTGAACCACAATAGTTGTCCAACAATACGGACCAGCAGTCAAGCGATCGGATAATTACGAGGTATGTCGTTATTGTTCGACTTCTCAAGCCCGTATTGCAATATTAACTCACGAATTATAACTGACCGACTTGTTAAAAACGCACGTACACTTTGAAGACCGCTGCGATCAATGGTGCCACTGCCGCTACACTGTCGGGGCCGTCGCACTCAGTGTCGCGGATCTCACGTCTCTGCGGGGCCCGGATGCACGGCTGGATCGTGTGTGCAGTGTGCAACGTGCATGTTTGTGGGCGTGAGTGTGCAGGTCGGCCGGTTGATGTGATTTGACGGCCCGGGCACGGTCAGTTGGCGACGGCAGCGCAATATCAGTGTTTGCACGTGCGGCCGATGACGCGCCCTGTGTTGTGGTTCAGCGCCAATGAGCTGTCGACTGCAGAATATACGGGGTGAAGTGACGGCGAACATGGGCTGATACGGGGTGAGAGGACGGCGGACTTGGGCTGATGTGGGGTGAGGAAACGGCGGATTCGGGCTGATACAGGGTGAGGAGACGGCGGATTCGGGCTGATACAGGGTGAGGAGACGGCGGACTTGGGCTGATGCGGGGGTGAGGAGACGGCGGACTTGGGCTGATACAGGTTGAGGAGACGGCGGACTTGGGCTGATGCGGGGGTGAGGAGACGGCGGACTTTGGGCTGATACAGGGTGAGGAGACGGCGAACTTGGGCTGATACAGGTTGAGGAGACGGCGGATTCGGGCTGATGCGGGGTGAGGAGACGATGGACTTCGGGCTGATGCGGGGTGAGGAGACGGCGGACTTGGGCTGATACAGGTTGGAGACGGTGGACTTCGGGCTGATGCGGGATGAGGAGACGGCGGACTTGGGCTGATACAGGTTGGAGACGGCGGACTTGGGCTGATACGGGATGAGGAGACGGCGGACTTGGGCTGATACAGGTTGAGAGGACGGCGGACTTTGGGCTGATACAGGGTGAGGAAACGGCGAACTTTGGGCTGATACAGGTTGAGGAGACGGCGGATTCGGGCTGATGCGGGGTGAGGAGACGGCGGATTTGGGCTGATGCGGGGTGAGGAGACGAGGACTTGGGCTGATGGGGTGAGGAGACGGCGGATTCGGGCTGATGCGGGGTGAGGAGACGGCGGACTTGGCTGATCGGTTGGAGACGGCGGACTTTGGACTGAGCCGCAGGAAAGATCACAGTGAAAGTTTTCGCTCTGGCTTAGACGAGATCGGTGAATCTTTGGAATTTTGCTCAGAAGTAGACGAGGCACATGCAAATTCCAGTTAGCAGAAATACTACCCACTCTTACCAAAAAATGGTTAATGATTTGGCTGGGAGGCAATGGCTTTTGCGTTTACAGAACGAAGCAGCGGGAGGCGGAGTGGATGCTTCAAATGTAGACGTATTTATCCCGAACTCGAGGCATATGACTGGCTAAACTTTTCCGATTTGATGTCTATTCATCTATATAGCTGTATCAAACGCGGTCCCAAAATAGCCATCAATATAATCGATGCTTAACGTCAGAATATATGCTTTGACATATCTTCTGACGGTCATACACGGTACTAAAACTCCGAAATATCGCAATATCGGCTTATATACAATAAACTTCTTGATTTTGCTTTCCAATAAAGTAACGGATCCCCGAGCACAAGGGTGCATGTGAAGCCGTTTCACTTTTGCAGAAACTTCAATGATTTTATACTTGAGCGTTTTGGCTGTGATCTGGCTTACTCCTGGTCAATTGATACCCATTTAGCTATACTTTGCCTAAAAATAAGGTTGCCGAAACCTGTTAAAACATTGGACTTGTGTGATGTGCCAATAGTGTTTTCCCCCACCAGCATTGCGGTCTTCAGTGCAATTCACATTATATTCTGTGACGTGAACGCTTTCAGATGCGTAGATCTGGTGGGCGCGGATGACTAGCAGTTTTAAATCTGTAAGTCTGCCTCTCCTCTCCGAATTTGCAATTCCTACCCCCTCGATAGGAGTGAGGTAGGGGTTGTTGAATTCACTCACCCTCCTTTAAATAGTGGGTGATACTGGAACCCCTGTAACTAAATAGAATATTGTGCTTTGTGCTTTATCTATTGGGTAAAATATAGGACAAGGTTGGCAGGGACGGATTTAAGGGGGGCGGACAATGGGAGACCCAGGTAGACATGGGCTGCCAAACAATGTGGGCCGGGTGGCCCAGTGGCTTCATTGACAGTCTCCAGATAGCATAGCATGGATTAACGTGGGTTCAATCCCCACGGCGGGGAACAGCCTTCCATGTCAGATCTGACCCGTAGGAGAGGATCCTTAAACACCCACGCCAATACTCCCTGTAATTGGGCAAGTGTGCTTGTTGGGAGTGGACCTAATAAAAGAAAAAAGTGGATCTAGTTGCAGCACCAGTGAAGGAAAGGAAGCTTACAATCAGGAGGGTCTACAGAAGCCGATGATGAAGAATAGTGGCCGGTTCAAGGTTGTCATTCATGCCAATCGAGGATTTGGGTAATCAAACCCAGAGAACTCATCCTAGAGGAGAATTGATCACTTTCTGGCGAATATGTCTCTCCAAATGCGTCGCTTTCGTCCTGCTTGGTTGACATGCGAAAACAGATTAGTCGCAGTGAAACATGCACACTGCACAGTCGGATCTAGAGCTTGGCTAAAGGGGGGGCAAGGCCTATGGGTGGAATCAGTATACGACATACCGGCCGTTTTTTTGCAATATCGAAGTGTTCGGAGACGTTGCACATGTTTGTATCGGGTGCATTCGGCGCCGAACCCTTACTGAATAGGAATGGTATCTCCGTTAAGTGCTATCTCTGCAGACCCAGGGAGGCATGTCCAGTCTTTCCTTTCCCTTAGATCGATCCCTGACCAGCCTCACTCTATATTTTACCCGACAAGTAGGGTCCAGAGCATGAAATTCAGTGTCACCTTGCGTGTCCTTAGATCACTCACCTGTTATGGAAGGGTTAAATGAAACCCACGCCCCCGCCCCCTCCCCCATAGAGAATGAGAACTAAAAATTGCAGGTAATGGATTTCGAAACGCTAGTCATTTGAGCGTATCATGTGTAGCATCTGAAAGCGCGCACTCCCGCAGAATACGGTGTAAATCACACTGGGGACTGCGGTGCCAGTATAGAACAACACCAATAATGCACCAGAAAGTATCACGTCTTTAACAAGTTTAGGCAGTCTGATAATGGCTGTCAGTGGAACACAAATACGTTTAATCGTGTGGGAAAAGTTCTCAAGTTCTGAAAACTCCCTACAGAAGTGTAATGACCTGGTGCACGTGGTAGCACCAATCATTCTCCTGCCAGGGTATTTTCGCTTACGAGCTGGGTACCATTTTTGGTCCCCAGCCACTCCCAATTGACATTAACAATTCTGATTTTCCACCAGTGGCGACCAGTGCCCTTATCAATGAAGGTACAAAGGTAATAGATGAAGAATGCAAGATTGCGCTCTCGACAATCACAATGTGCCCCTTTGAGCGCTGGTAGGGCCATTTTCTCCTGCTGGCCACAAGTTTAGATTTGGGCAGAATACAATGTTGTCTCCTGCGCAATCTTGCTGTATGTATATTTGTCCAAGTTGTCTTGCTGAAGAAATGCTGACATTTGCCTAATACTGATACATCTGCTCGTCACGTACTTCTTTTGTTTCTAGGAATGTGATATTTTTATGTGCTATAGTTGTATTGCGCAGAAGAGGCACTTAGCTTTGCTTCCTTTGTCTGCGCATTGCTCAGAGCTCGCCACTTCCTTTGAGAAGTCCCTAAGGGCCAATTAGGATACTTGATGCGTTAACATGCTCCAACAATGGTTCACTTGTCTAACGCGGCTGCTCTCTGATCGTTACTTTTTCGCGTCGTTGACAAGAATAAGTCTTTCGTATAAAAGCTCCGGAGTAAAGAAAGGTAATGCAGGAATTATTAAAGTGTGTTTATATGTGTTTTATTCCAGGTGCTGGAATCAGCATTTTAATGATCTCAATGGATTATCTTAGAAGCACCGACCCCACCAACCGTCTAATCAATTTCTGTAATGACTGTAAATTTGAAGTCGGATGCGTTGTCTCGCGGCCTATAAGCTGCCAGCCGACCTATGTGAGTGAAATCCTTAAGCACCCCCGCGGAACGATTTGAGCAAAGCTCAGGCACTGCCACTGCTTGAACGCTGAGCAGCGATGAGAAATCTAACCCTTTAGCAACCGAACCATCGGAACAGCCTCTGCGACCGTTCATTTCCTCCTTTTCCACTCCATGGTGATTCCTCTTTGATCTTACCGGGAAATCTGCGCGTTAGACGATAACAAGTCTGCCACTCAACCCAACTCACAGAGCCTGTTCTCATTATATTTGTTCTCGCGTAACGAAGCTGCCACTGCCACGCCGCTGGCTTCCAAATGGCGAATGCCTCGGGGGCCGGTATCCAATTAGCTATCACATGCGACCGTGAGCAGGATGGTGATGCGACGGTCCCCGGCGAGCGCTGGCGTGAATCAATCGCTCTACCCTTGGACCATGGCGCGAGAGGGGCGTCATGACGCAAAGCTGATGATATCCGGGTGGTGCTGGTACGGCCCAGCTCTCGTTCGTTACCGGCCAAAATAGACTCCAGTGTCTTTCTGAAGGAAGAATCTAATCTGGTAATAGCATCACAAGATGATTGGCACATGATTTACGGGCTAAAATAGACGCTGAGGGATACACGCCTCCGTAGGTGGCGCTTTTACGAATGCATGAGAATAGACCTCATTTACGGTAGAATTTGGCCTGATTTTGTCAAAAGCCCGTCCCGTCTAACCGTCTTTCGTACTTAAAACTCTAACCGTACCTTGTGGAGTGAACTGTTTTAGCACATGTGAAAAACAAATCTAATTTTCTGGAACGTTGGCGACAAATTTAGTAACATTTACCACTCCAATAACAGTCATAGGCAAGAAGCCAGACACGATCACGAAAATTTGAAAGTTTTAGGTGTAGCAAAGTCATTAACAATTACCATGACTGACTGAAACCGCCCTAGTCCGAGGGATGCAGTGGCAACATTTAAGTGCTGACAGACAGACATATTATACATTTTCATGATGAAATATACAAAAAGTTATCGGTTATTTTTCGCGATTGGTGCAAAAGCACATGTGCTTACAGCACGTACCGCTCGCACAGTCAGCCCCAGACGCTGGCCGCCACCACGAGAGGACCACCCGGTTGCCGCTGCTTAAATAGACCACGTGCCGCTCCGCAGGCCACCTCCACTCCAACCCGGGCGCGGAGAGCTTAAACCTGAATGTAATCCAACTAACCTGACTTTCAACTGTCTTTCTGTTCAAAACGTTTGCATCCGAAATTTCGCTGCCTCTGACCTGGGTCCGAATCTCGATTGTAAATGCCGAATAATGTTTTTCATATCTCTAGTACAGAGGAGGCTGAGGTCGGTTAATTCATTAGTTTTGCCATACACAGCGAAAAAATCGGACAAATATAGTTGATTTGAAAATATCACGTGAAATTGGATTTTTCCCCACAACGCAGTATATATTGTTACCTTACACATTGAGGTGTACAAAAATGATGATCCTCCAAAAATATATCTGCAGCTCATGCAAACTTTCTCGCAACCGGGGCAGGTTGAATCAGCTCCCTCAGGTCGGGCTGCAGCGAAGATTGCAACACAAATTGAGCCCGGGCGAAGCCGGGGTATTTAGGCAAACAATTTAACATAAATACAAACTGGCTCACCTACTTTTGAGTTGCTCAGTTCAGCCAGAGAGTCATCTCCCATGGGAGTCAGGGAGTCAGTCAGGGGGTCAGGGAGTCAGTCTCGGAGCGTATTCCCATTTAGTGTGCGCCGCCCCTGAGTGGCACTCTACTGTCCCAGGCTCAGATTGACTATGTTCATCAGCCTCTTTTTCTGACCACTTTTGTGGGTGCACGGTAACACAGATCATAATGTTGATTTGTGTCGCCATGTAGAGCCGGGTGTGGACCGCTGGTGGGGGAAGGGGGGCAGTAATTGGGCCCAAAAATGAGAAAATATGGATTTTGACCAAAGCCGGCAAAAAATCGGCGAATTTTTTTCCAGAGCCAGGCTTGGATGGATGGGCAAATTCCTCTTAACTCCCCCTGGATCCATTACTGTCAATATGTAGGTTCGCCAGTTTTACCGTTTGGGCTATGGGGTATGCCATTTTGACCTATAAAAATTGGGTAAAATTGGGCACAGATCAAGTCTTAAAAATCGGCACGTGGCAAACATTCTAACGCGTGTATTGTCATAAAAATCACTCTTTACTCAGAAATAACAACCGGTTAGTATTTTGTGGGACGCACTGCATTCGAAGAGCATTGGAGTAGAGCCTAGGAGTAGTATCTAGGATCAGTATCTAGGATCAGTATCTGGGAGCAGTATCTAGGATCAGTATCTAGGATCAGTATCTAGGAGCAGTATCTAGGATCAGTATCTAGGAGCAGTATCTAGGATCAGTATCTAGGATCCGTATCTAGGATCAGTATTTAGGATCCGTATCTAGGAGCAGTATCTAGGAGTAGCATCTAGAAGCAGTAGCATCTGGCGACGTCTGGGACCAGCATGAGCGTGATGTCCAGTGCGGGCTGACAACTGACTACAACGCTGGTGCTGGGAGTGGAGCAACGCCGATTGCCAGTCAGAACCGCGCTCAATTATTCAGCTGTCGCGCGGTGAGCTGCCTGTGCTTGTTTACCGCGTCGCTGCAGTCGTTGCGATTCCATTGATTCGTGTGAGAATCACCGTGGCCGTCAGGTCCAGGCTCGCTCTGGCCCCCCGCAGTCAGCAGCAGTAAGGATGCTGCAGAAAGTGTGAGCTGACGTCGGCACTGCCATGAAGACTCTCCTGGGTCTGCTGATGATCCTGGCAGCTTTGCCTGGTGAGTGGGTTCTCTGCCAATCCTCTGAACGAAGATACAGAGGTTTTGTTTTTGCTTCCTCTTCCCGCTATCATTTCTGAAGCTATCGAACTCAAGCCCATTTCTCTGTGCTTTCCACTGAAGAGGTCAAGGTCCCTACCTGGCTCAGGATATTGGTATACAAAATCCCGTTACTGAAAGCTATTGTTATCGTTGACCTTATGTGATGTAAAGCTGACATCGATATATTTATTCTCTCAACTTTAAGGTTTTTTCGGGATTTATTTTCTGGTAAGGTATATAGGAAAGTTTTTATCGGATATTTCGAATCTATTGTACGATTCTTTATCAACGAATATTATGATATCATAATATTCGTTGATAAAGAATCGTCCAATATATTATGATATCCTAATATTCGTTGATAAAGAATCGTCCAATAGATTCGAAATATCCGGTAAATAACTTTCTTATATACCTTACCAGAGACTAAATCCCGAAAAAACCTTAAAGTTGATGTAATATTAGTTCTGGGGAAAAATGACGTTAAAGTCCTACATTATATTTATTCTGATCTTACTGCTGCCCACTTAAGCATTCAGGCGCACAGCCCAACCTAACGCATCGGTTGAAAACCAATTCGAGTTTTCTGAACGTTCCCCTAGAACCTACACGAGAAGTTAACATTCTCGCTAAATGAAATGCCCCACCTTTATTATGACTACTAACATATTTCATTTTAAGCCAAGCCCCATGTATCATATTTCAGCACGAATTATAATAAAAATAAGGGGCCTTAACCATGTCCCTGTCAGCCTCCCGGCTACCCATTTTCCTGTCGGGGGGGGCGAATTCCAACCCTCTAAGAACCCAAAATCTATCCATCTGATTTTAAGTTAAAAGCTCCATCAATTTTTTTACGCCAAACTCGATTAGAAAAATGCAATTTCAAAATTTTGAAAACTGTGGGCAGGGGCGTGCAAAATATGCCTACATGCTTTGCCGATTTTTAGATTCTTCATAAAACTTGGCCCTGCTGTTTGATTTTCATAAAACTAGTACGTATTTACAGATAATTAATGTAAAATCATTAGAACTCTCAGCTATATGAAGATTCAAAATTCAATGGTGGTTCCGGGGTTAGAACTAACTGTGTGGTAAAATATAAACATTTTAGCCCATTCATCGCAGTACTGGATGAGCGACTGCCTTGTTTGCCGAGCGCGACTAGTGCGTGTCAAGGAATAAGACAAGTGTGGTCTAAAGGGAACACTAGATTCGATGCTCTAAACATATGAAAGTTGAGTCCGGGAGGAAAACAAACTATTCATCCTGTAACCAAAGCTTTCCGTTTGCCCCCCCCGCCTCAAAAAGTCAGCCCTGGCAAAGTGTGCATTAGGCAGTTTCTACCGAGCGTGAAACTTCCAAGTCCCAAGTAAATATTTCATTGAGTGTGAACAAATCTGTTTTTTTCTGTTTCGATAAATTTTGTCCCAGCTGTTACCAGTTCAAATTTTGGAGTCGGAGTTTCACTAAAGTCATTAAAGGGAATGTGGCACCTTCATAACATGACTTTAACTGCGATAGCCAAGTTGTAAAGCAGGTCGGTAAACCCGGTACTCAGTATATATCATTTGTCTTGAAACTCGAGATTTCCGTAGATAAAAGCTTAAACCTACCTGCAATGTACCCCTCATTTACCCTTAGTAGCAGGCCACAGTTGTCATGGCTGTTGTTGTGACGACATATGCTGACGTCACGGTGAGCATCAGCCAATCGAAGCCCTTGAAGCGTTTCGAGTATGGTAGTGGTTGCCAGATCGTGACATCATCCACATGCAGATATTCATTTCCTTTCCTAGAGGAACTTTTTAAAAATCAAAATATTGAGCCTATTGTACATTTTTCGGAGAAATCATGAGTGGTTTCATTATTTTCTGCTAAAAGTACGCATAATTACACTAAATTCCAGGATTCGACCAAGGTGCCACATTCCCTTTAAGGGACTTGTCATGGATATCCCGACTCCACCATTCCAACGAGAAACTCCCACAATGAAGGTTTAGCACGCGCATTGACAGGGGGCGGGTATCCACCCCCTCAGGTTTTTCTGAGATAGCATAAAAACGGCGGCGCGTAGCGCCACCGTACTTGGCATACCTTTTCTCTCATCATTCTTACAACTTTTTTCAAAACTTTAAGGTCAGGTAATCTCAGGTCAGGTCACCAGAACAGGTCAAGTGACCTGACCTCAAAACAAGTTTAAGATAGCATAAGTCGGAACATGGTGAACTTATCTGATTGAAACTCATATCACATAATGGACCCACCGAGTTCTCTAAAACGCGTTCCAGTATTTTTCATATCGATGACCTAAGGTTAGGTACGAGCGATGGCCTCTCCATTGGGAATACACGGAAAAAATGGTTTTAACTTAACCCTCGCCCCACCGGGGGGCCATCGATGGCCCCCTAAGGTTTTTCCGGGATAGCAGAAAAACAAAGAGGTGCAGCACCGCGGTTGAGGGCTCTACCTCTCACTGCATCATTTTCCCACCATCCCTGAAATTTTTACCCCGGGTCACCCAAGGTCAGGTCACCAGACGAGGTCAACCAAGGTCACCTCACTTAAAATTTAGAGCTCTGTAAGAGCTACATTTCTAAGTCGATCGATTTGAAACTTCCTACACTTTATGGCCCCTCTAGGGTCTACAAGGTGTTTATCCGGGATTTTTCGATTTCGTGCCCTGAGGTCAGGTCACGAGGTGACCTCTCCCATTGAAAAAGCGTGGGGAAAAGCTGTCTTATGATCTAAAAGTCACAAAAGCGATTAAAAATGCTCAGCTTGATCAGAAAAGCGTTCTTGGACACCCTTTTCACGGATTCCAGGGGCTATATTTGCCCTTTGACCTCTCCAAGGTCATCCAAGGTCACCAGGGGTCAAAAACAGTATTTTGACAATAACGTTTGACCTAAGTAAGCTAGAGCGCTGAAACAAACACCATCGTGTTTGTCTTGTCATTGGCTTTCATTTGATATACGGTCACTTTCTGACCTTCGTGACCTCAGGTCATCTTAGGTCACGAGGTGACCTCTGGAGGTCAAACCACTGGCGGGAGGTCTTTACATTTCACAAAGCCGAAAAAGGACTGGCAATTTCCTATCAAATGTACTTTACCAGACCTCAATAGCTCTAATGGCATAAGAGTTATGCCCAGTTTGCTTAAGCATTGCATATTTGAGTGAAAATAGCCGATTTTGACCTAATTTGACCTCTGGAGGTCAAACCATTGACCTGAAAACTAAAACATGTAAAGTAATTTCTTACTGAATTCACGCGAGCTTTCTATTGCACTTTGCAGATTTGCGCTAACGCCCATATTTTCGGAGTTAGAGGGGGCCATCGATGGCCCCCGGTAGGGCGAAGGTGGCGCTGGACCCCCCGGTGGGGCGCGGGTTAACACGCGCATTGGCGGGGGTCTGAGCCACCTTCGCTTTGACGAGGGGGTGGGTACCCGCCCTCCCTAAGATCTCGAGAACCACGGTAGGTAGCGAAAAACGGTAAACGTCGTTGGGTAGCCCATCCACTTTTCCATTGAAAATATTTGTACCATTTTTTTGTCAGGTCACATTTAAGGTCACGAGAGGTCAAAACCTGCCGTAATAGGGATAACATGTAAATTAAGTTTTTGGTCATTACATCTGAACAAGTAAAGATAGAGCAAGACGACTTGCACTATATGAATCCTCGCAGCAAGCTGAATCGAATGATATATAATTTGACCTTGCTAGGTCAAATCAAGGATTTGACCTGACCTGAGGTCAGGTCGGGGTGAAATTATATAAAATGCATATCATTAGAGCTGCAAAGCCCAGGCGAGTCTAATGCAGCTAAAATAGCGCTCTATCACTGTCCGTTACTGAGTTGTACAGTAAAAACAATTTTTCCCATGTATTCCCAATGGAGAGGTCATGCCTCGTACCTGACCTTAGGTCATCGATATCAAAAATACCGGAACATATTTTAGAGAACTTGGTGAGCCCAATGTGTAATACGAGTTTCAATCGGATAAGTTCACCCTGCTTCGACTTATGCCATCTTAAACTTGTTTTGAGGTCAGGTCACTTGACCTGAACTGGTGACCTGACCTGAAATGACCTAATATTAAAATTTTCACAAAAGTTGTAAAAATGATGAGCAAAAAGGAATGCCAAGTACGGCGGCGCGTAGCGCCGCCGTTTTTCTGCTATCTCCGAAAAACCCGAGGGGGCGGGTACCCGCCCCCGTCAATGCGCGTGTTAATATGTTAGTAACGTATGGTGATAGAGCGTTTATTGTAGCTGTTTTCGATTCGTCTTGTCTGCAGTTTTAATGATATGCATTTTATCCAATTTGACCTTGACCGAACCTCAGGTCAGGTCAAATCCTTGATTTGACCTAGGTAGTTCATGTTATACATCATTCGATTCGGCTTGCTGCGAGAATTCATTTAGTTGAAGTTGTTTGGCTCTATCTTCACTTGTTCAGATGCAATGACCGAAAACCTTTATTTAAATGTTATCCCTATGACGTTATGTTCTGACCTCTAGTGACTTTAAATTTGACCTGAAAAAGAAACAGTACAAATATTTTCGATGGAGAAGTGGATGGGCTACCCAACACCATTTACTGTTTATCGCTACCTATCGTGGTTCTCGAGATCTTAGGGGGCGAGGAAACGCCATCCCCGTCAAAGCCGAGGTGGCTCAGACCCCCGTCAATGTGCGTGCTAATTTAGAAACCAAAGTTTAACGTCCCACAAAGTGCAGGGACGGGCGCCCGGCTCAGGTCAACCTCTCACAGTCAGTTGTCAGTCGACCTACGTCGGGTAATTATTGAGCACCGGAGCGTCTCAGGGGAACTCATCTCAAGCCTACACTGCCACTGCATGCTTCTGAGCAGCACACCGGAGCCCGACGCTCTACCAATTGAGGTATGTATGTACATACATACATACATACACACATACCTGGGCGGCATAGCATAGCTCTGAGCTCGGTGGTGTTTGACGGTACAGTATACCATGCTGTGAGCCCGACGTGTTAAGCGGCACAGCATCAGTACAGGTGACACCGACGGCACAGTATAGATGCAGGGGACTCGGCAGCTCAGTACGAGCACGGGGAATCTCGGTGGCACATTGAAAGCATCCATAATCATGGCTGGGGTTTAGGGGCGCACCGACATCGTAGGTCATACGGCGCCCGCACAGTGAAAGCAAGCGAGGCTCGGCGGTACAGTATCAATGAAGGGGGACGCGTAATACAGTGGAGACCCGGCGGCCCACTGTGAATGGAGGGGAGTCTCGGCGGCACAGTGTGATTACAGGGGAGATCCGGCGGCACAGTGTGAATACAGGGGCGACCTGGCGACACAATGTGAACACAGGGGCGACCTTGCGGCACAGTATGAATTCAGGGACGACCTTGCGGCACAGTATGAATTTAGGGCTGACCCGGCGGCACAGTCTGTTAACAGGGGAGACCCGGCGGCCCACTGTGAACACAGGGGCAACCTTGCGGCACAGTATGAATTCAGGGCTGACCCGGCGGCACAGTATGAATTCAGGGCTGACCCAGCGGCACACTATTTGGAGGGGAGACCCGGAGGCACAGTGTGAATAGAAAGGAAACTGCGGAACAGTATGGATTTAGCGGAGACTCAGCAGTAAAAAACGAATACAGGGGAGATCCGGCGGCACAGTCTGAATACAAGGCTGACTCGGCGGCACACTAATTGGAGGGGAGACCCGGCGGCACAGTGTGAATAGAAAGGAAACTGCGGAACAGTATGAATGCAGCGGAGACTCAGCAGCACAAAACGAATACAGGGGAGATCCGGCGGCACAATAATCCCGCTTACACCCAATGGGATTGACCCATTTCATTCTTACGCTCGGCAGAAATTAGTCAACATGCACGATGTCAGAGCTGACTTTTTTAGGGGCCAGTTGGAAGACTGAGCTACAGGGCTAACAGCTGTTATTTGGTTTTGGACCCAACCTCCATTTTAGTCTGTGGCTTTTCTAAAAATCATGATAACTCCTGGGCGGAGGCGGTCGAAGAGAAAATGTTTCCAAGGGTCATATTTGATCTAGGGACCTCCCAGCTGCAACCGTGCAGCCGTCAACCAGCTGCGCCACCTGGGGTCTTGAATAGCTGCGATTTATCATCCTGTCCTGGCTCAAGATTGGCCTGATCCCCTATATCGAAGCTGGTACGTGGCAATGCCCAAAACAATAAAGATGAATGGAACATGCGGCATATTTTGGAATGACGTGAAGCAGTATTTTACCGCATTGTCGCCATTTAACCTTGTTTTTTGGCGTTATTACCTATCTACAAGAAGCACTAAGGTCGCTCTATGACAAAAGCGTAAAAATACCGGAACTTTTACTGTTAAAGTGTACTTGGAATATATATAGTATACTTATATAATATATATACTTATAATATATATATATATAATTTATATATATATATATATATATATATATATATATATATATATATATATATATATATATATATATATATATATATATATATATATATATCGGTTTTGTCATAGTGCACTCAGCCATCCATTGGTGTTATGCCCACAAATGCTTCTGAAAGAGTTTTTTTTTGCTTAGAATTGGAAAGTAAGCAGTGGAACATAAGATTATCAACCTGTAGGGAAAATTATAGTTTCGGGCATATTTTGCCCAACTGGCCCCCAATAGTTTTGCCGTTCCTACCTCTATGCTACGTGTTATACATTTAATCTTCTAGTTTTGACATTTTCACTCCCGGAACTCTTATCAGGAGCATGCTGGCGTTACTCATGTACCAACTCTGAATATACCTATATCAATAAGTCTCGGCCTTTGACACACGTGGCCAGCCCGTTAAATAGTTTGACTTTGAAGTATTCGATCAAATGTGGAACACGGTGCTTCCGGTTTTGCAGCGATTGGGTCGACACGGGACCGATCGGCACGCCTTGCTCGAAGCGCTGCGGAGGCGGATGCTGACACCAACGCCACTGACATCGCTGCCGAGCGAGCCAACGGCACTGGCAATTTCACGGTGGCCGACAATGGGACCCTGACTAACATCACCAGGTGGCAGCGAGATAACGGTGAGAAAGTCGCAGAAACTGAGCGATGGATGCAGAGAAACCTCAGGTTTCTGTTGAATTCTGACAATGATGTGTAGTAACGTTGATCATGTTTCGGAGCAAGGGATGGAGTGGTTTGGGCTCGACTCTGATTATGTAAAGCCATAGGGTTAGTAGTTTTACTACAAAATATTGCATCCTCCTGCTCCTAAGACTAAGCAGTGGCATGGCTAGTACCTTTAAAATACCGGAACAAATTTTAGAGAATCCGGTGGGCCCATTATGTTATATGAGTTTCAATCGGATAAGTTTACCATGTTCCGACTTATGCTACCTTAAACTTTTTGAGGTCAGGTCGCTTGACCTGAACTGGTAAGCTGATCTGAGATGACCTAACCTTTATATGTTGACAAAAGTTGTAAAAATGATGAGAAAAGGGCATTCCAAGTACGGGGGCGCTACGTGACGCTGTTTTTGAATCTCCGAAAAACCCAAAGGGGGGCGGATACCCACCCCTCTGTCAATGCACGTATTGACTCGTGGCTGGCTTGGGTTCTCGGCTACCGTCAATGAAAACGTTTTACTATTTTGAGGGCTTCCAACTTGATGTGGCCAGTATTCACTAACAGCAGTGCTTCGTACTTTTAGCCATAAACTTCTTGGGAGCGACTAAATTATTTACCGCACCTGAGGGAATCAGTACGAAAGTTTCGACCCAGCAGAGATCTAGACCAGAATAACCTCATCGTGTTCTGAAACTTTGGAGATCACTTGTTGGCAGGTATCACTTTGACGTCGTTTCAAATTTATAATTCTAGGTTTCGAGGTTGGGTGAGATATTTGTTTGTTTGTGCTCATCAATCATTGACGGGTTCATAGAATTCCCATTCACAGATGAAGTCAAGCCGTAAAGTATCAACGTGGACAAACGCTTCTAAAAAATCCATGATAATACATCTTTAGATAGAAATAGAAAGGTAAAAGTGAACGGTCACTTCTTCGTCACAAAGCCGCGGAGAAAGTGAATTTCAATACGTAAAAGGGCTAAAAAAACGTAAAGATAGTAAGCCAGGTGTGTGAAATATATAGATATTCATCATTTAACGCAAATAAATCCTCACAGGTACATATTGACTAGATAGTGGGGGGAGCGTGCGAAATAAGGGGCTGTTCATAAATGACGTCACCCACTGAGGAGAAAGAGGAGGGAGATTGGCTGAAAAGTGATGTGCCATGACGTGCTCATAGGGGAAGAGGGCTGGCCAAAATTTGACGTGCTATGACACGGGATGAGCTTTTTCCGGCGGTGATTTTTTCGCTGTTGAATTTTTATTGTTTTTTTTGGGGAGGGAGGTGGAGCTGCCTTGAAGTAGAACTTGGACCTGAAGCCATGAGTTTTCCTTTAGGGAGGCAGCGGTGACTTAGAATGTTAGGCTTATTGTTTATTGTTCATTTATGTCATGAGCAGCATGCGTGATGACAACTTAAAGTATTGTCATCATAAAATTTGGCATGAAAGTAACATGCAGCTTATTCTATAGCTGTACCATCTTTAGCATCTAGAATCTCATATATTTGATGATGCTAAGTGAGGAGACATGGGATGACTGATGAGAACTGATGAGACAGGTATGCGGTCTTCATTTAGTACTTTGGATCTCAAACAATATCTTTTGATTTTATTCCCCAATTTCTAAAAGGCATGGAGAGGAAAAAGGAGGCCCAATAGAAGGGATATGGGAGTGCGCCTCAGATGCTATAAAATGCCTATTCTGTGGACGGCCCTACTATTGAAACCGCTCACCTACTCCTCACAAGCCATGGGTGAAGATGCCGCGGGGTTGGGGGGGTCAGGACTCCCTTAGACTTTGGGTCTCCGATAGGCTTTTTATGGGGCTTGTATTGCTGTGTCTGCGTTAAACCACCCAGGACCACCCCCCGCCACCCATGGGTCGTTACATAGAACGTCTTAGATGATATGAAGACCTATCGGAGGATTTAAGAGCTCGGGACGAGCACTCCATTCAGTTGCCAGCCTCCGATGAGCAGATACCATCAGTGACCCGCCGACCCGAACGAGTCAGATCTGGAACACGATAACAACCCCACATAATTGGCTCCGGACTTCTCCGTGATTAATTAGCCACCCCCGGTGCGCCAAACACCACACCAGCATGGCGGATACGCACTACGCTCTCGAACAGAAATTGGGTACAAGGCATGATATAATGTAACACAATATTGCAACAATGGCACAGTAGTTAACCCTCGCCCCACCGGGGGCCATCGATGCCCCTAAGGTTTTTCGGGATAGCAGAAAACGACAAGGCGCAGCACCGCGGTTGAGGGCTCTACCTCTCACTGCATCATTTTCCCATCACCCTGAAATTTTTACCCGGGTACCCAAGGTCAGGTCACCAGACGGGTCAACCAAGGTCACCGCACTTCACTTTAGAGCTCTGTAAGAGCTACATTTAAGTCGATCGATTTGAAACTTCCTACACTTCATGACCCCTCCAGGGTTAAGGTGTATATCCGGGATTTTTGATTTCGTGCCTGAGGTCGGTCACGGGCGACCTCTCCCATTGGAAAGCATGGGGAAAGCTATTTCTGATATAAAGCCACAAAATGATTGCAAATACTCAGACTGCTCAGACAACGTTTTTGGACACCCTTTTACGGATCCCAGGGGTCATATTTGCCTTTGACTTTTCAAGGTCATCCAGGTCACCAGAGGTCAAAACAGTATTTTGACAATAACTTTTGACCTAATTGAGCTAGAGCGGTGAAACAAACACCATCGTGTTTGTCTCGTCACTGGCTTTCATTTGATATACGGCAAGGTCACTTTTTGACCTTTCGTGACCTCAGGTCATATTAGGTCACGGGTGACCTCTGGCGGTCAAACCACTGGCGGGAGGTCTTTACGTTCCACATAGCGGAAAAGTACTGGCAATTTGCTATCAAATGTCTTTACCAGGTCTAATAGCTCTAATGGCAAAGAGTTATGCCCGTTTGTTAATCATTGCATATTTGAGTGAAATAGCCGATCTTGACCTAATTTGACCTCTGGAGGTCAAACCATTCACCTGAGCACTAAAACATGCGAAGTAATTTCTTACTGATTCACGCGAGCTTTCTATTGCACTTTGCGATTTGCGTTAACGCCCATATTTTCGAGTTAGGGGGGGCCATCGATGGCCCCGGTGGGCGAGGTGGCGCCGACCCGTGGGGGCGGGTTAATGTACGGTTGCACGGATCGCGCGGATCATGTAGATTGCTGTCAACATTTATGAGGATTAAGCTACAGCGAGCGAAACAATTAAGGCGTGCCGAGTAATTTCGCAGTGCCAAGTCGGCCGGTCCGGAGACGCAGGTTTTCGGCCCACTTCCATCATGCTGATGACTGACCTTAACAATCTGTGCAAATATTTTTAGTGCCATTTGGTGACGTCACGCCACTGATAACGGTTGAAACCAGTCCTAGACTCACACACTCTTGAAAGGCTTTCCAAGAGCACTGAACAACCGCAAAGGTATGCTGTGACGCTTATTACTCGTTAACCCGCGCCCCGGTGGGCCTCCGAGCCACCTTCACCCTGATGGGGGTATTTGAACACCCCTTAGAACTCGGTCCCTATGCGGGATAGCAAAAGCGAACGCTGGTGGATAGCTCATACAAATTCATGACAAAACTATTTTATCACTTTTTGGCTCAGGTGAATATTGAGGTCATGACAGGCCAAAGACAGTGGGATTTTGAGTAGAGTTTTGCGCTCTAACGTTGACAGAGTAGAGTTAGAATCATTTTAGGCACTATTCGCTTACTCTCATCACGGCGAATCGAATGATCTATAATATGGCAGTACTAGGTCAAAACACAAAAATGACCTAACCTCAGGTCAGGTCAAGGTCTTTTTAACCTAGCATAGTCAATATGCTTACCAATTGACTCGAAATAGCAATCTGAACGCAATTATATCAAAATAAAAGCTGTATCATCATAGCATGGAAAGTTATTGACCTAAGTCTGAAAACCGCTCAAATAGCTCCAGATGACCTCTCAGAGGTCACAGGTCAAAAATGCAAACATGAACCTAGAAATGGCCCAGGATACTATGATTTAGAGAATATGGAAGTATTATCAGCTGTATCTACACAAATACAGCCTAATTTCTCTTTTCCCATGTACTTCCAATGAAGAGGTCATGGTTTGTATTTGACCTTAGGTCATCGATATGACAAATCCTGGAATACATGTTGTAGTACTCGATGGACCCATTATGCGGTATAGGTTTCAATCTGATAGATTCACCCATTTCTTACGTATGCCACCCCAAACATTTTTTGAGGTGAGGTCATTTGACCTGCACTAGTAACCTGACCTGAGATGATCCAACCTTAAGATTTTTGGAAAAGTTGCAGAATTAATCAAGGATAAGGTGTGCCAACTACGGCGGCGCTTCGCGCCGCCGTTTTTTCGTGCCGACGATAAAACCCGAAGGGGTGTTCAAATATCCCCCACCGGGATGAGGGTGAAACGATTTTATAAGAGACTTGGGAAAGTTTTGAAGTGCTGCGGCGAGGAGCATGATGATGAGTTGCTGAGATGTTCCCTGGCCTCTCCCCTCGAATCCGGAAATGTAAAGAACACTGAAGATTATATATTCGGGCACAGCCCTTCATCAGAATCGTGGAGTAAATATCAGTAATTCGCAGTCCTAGTATAGCCAGACCTCGAATTGAGCTTCACACAAAAATGCCTTTTAGAATGAATCGTTAAAAATAAGATTGGATGTCGTGACAACAACGATATTGGTACCTCTAACCTAAAAGCAATGCCGACAATACAACAAACCTAGACCAGTATTTGTGACAGACTTTTCTATTATTTCAGCCAAACACTAGCTTTTGATTAACAATGAAAAACTCGCTGAATTACCTTAATCAGTTATTTACTTTTTTCCGTCGACTGCAGCTAAAATGCTAACCAAAAACTACCTACTTAGCACTAGTAGACGTGATACTAGATCGGTGTAAAGACGGCATGCTTTCACCTTTAACATGATGCTATATTTTTACAATAATAGCCTCCCTCAAATTATTTAGCTAAGATTGTACCTAGTGGTCAAGGTCAACTTTTTTGTAATTGATAAACCCATTTTCCACAGCCTGCTCCTCTGGCCCAACGTTAAGCATCGAAAGAGTATACGTGTGGCAGCAAAAAAACATTATCAATTTTATATTATACTTGTTCAACAACCTTTGCCCATAGTATGTACCTCTTAAACAAATGCAGCTTTTATAGTTAGTTATGTGATCAATCATTGGTGAATACTTTTCCTCAGCCTGTACCTCTAGCCCAACGTTAAGTGTCAAATGGGAATACGTCTAGCTGCAGAAAAGTATTATCAATAATTAGTTGTATATTTCAAAACCCCAACCCCAGTACGTACCCCTAAAATCAAACCATCTCTTTGAGCTAGTTAATCTGATCAATCATTAATAAACCCTTTTTCCCAGCCTTTACCTCTGGCCCAACGTTAAGCGTTGAATGAGTATACATCTGGTTGCAGAAAAACACCATCAAAGATAAATTACCTAGAAAAAATTTGAGGCTTACCTGTGACCTAAGTCCATCACTTCTGACTAGTTAAACTAATTCAACCATCATAGCCCTTTTTTCCAGCCTGTAATTCGGGCCCAAAGTTAAACGTCAAAAGCGTATACGTCTAGCATCACTAACACTATCAATAATGTAAGGAAGTCCTACCCCAGAACACATATACTTACGCTGATCCCTCCCTTACCTCTTAAGCCACTGCTGTTAAGCGATAGCCTATCCTAGACCCGCATAATAGGCCAGGATGTTCCTTGTATGTTAAGGCTGGAATGACGATCCTGAATGATTATGGATTCGGCTATCTTTCTATCTGGATGATCACGTGCCCGATGAACTACTTTTAGCTCAAGTGGTTCTGATATAGCCTGAGTGTCCTGTGCTGCATGTTTCTCGAGGAAATGATCTCCTAGAGGTGTGTTCCTAGTTTTATTTTTCGCGTCCCGCAAATGTTCGTTAAATCGCAATCGGACGGGCCTCATCGACTCCCCTACGTATTGAGCCCTGTTCTGATCCTGGTTACACAGTCTACAGTCTATTTGATACACTAAATTTTTCTGTGTGCAGTCGCCTTTAAAACCTAACCTGCATAAATGACACCTCTGACCCCCAGGACATTTTGGCTTAGAAATGGCGGACCTAACCAATGACGACTTAAGTTTCTTGTTATTCTTCCAGGCTATATGTACTTTCAGATTATATTTCTTTACGACCTTTTTTATTTTACAGAGTAGCTGTTCGTCTACGTACGGCAAAGTCAAGAACCCATCATAAGAATCTGAGCCTTCCTTCTTTTTCTTGCACCTTCCGTTACCTGTCCTAGCTAGTCTAACCTCCCTCAACAAACGCCTGAGAAGCCCTGCATGATACCCATTTTTTAGAAGCAGATTCCAAATCTTATTTACGCTTTTTCTCTCTTTCTCTTAGCCCGATGAGTTATCCATAGCCCTGTGGAACATGTTTCGGATAATATTGTGTTTCGTAGCCGTGGGATGGGCAGATGTCCTATGGAGGATGATTCCCGAGTTGGTTGGTTTGATGTAGAGCTCTGTCTCTATCTTAGTGTTTTGGCCGTGTGTTTCTACTGTGACTAACGTATCCAAATAGGGCACCCCACTCCCACTACCCGTGTGCTCCATGGTAAATTTTAGGTGTGGATGTCTACTGTTCATGTAGCTAAGGAAGTCATCCAAAGCTTCCTGCCCATGGGAGAAGATACCTGCATAATCGTCAATGTACCTTACCAAGAACTCTGGTTTGACAGGACATGTAGCTAACGTATTGGTTTCAAACATATCTAAGAAAAGAATGGCCAAGGCAGGTGCACATGGACTCCCCATAGCTAACCCTAATTTTTGTCGGTAGTACTGATCCCCAAATGAGAAAACATTGTCACTCAGACACTGGTCGAGAAGTTTAGAAATGTCGTCTTTGGTCAGGCCAAAAGTATCAATATTCTGTGAATGATTGTCTAGCTTTGCTTCTACCGCTTTGATAGCCTCAGGAACGGGTATGTTTCCATACAAATTTAGGGGTACCTACTGGGGTTGGGGTTTTTGAATTATACAACTAATTATTGATAATACTTTTCTGCAGCTAGACGTATTCCCATTTGACACTTAACGTTGGGCTAGAGGTACAGGCTGAGGAAAAGTATTTACCAATGATTGATCACATAACTAACTATAAAAGTTGCATTTGTTTAAGAGGTACATTCTATGGGCAAAGGTTGTTGAATAAGTATAATATAAAATTGAAAATTTTTTTTTGCAGCCACACGTATACTCTTTCGACGCTTAACGTTGGGCCAGAGGAGCAGGCTGTGGAAAATGGGTTTATCAGTTACAAAAAAGTTGACCTTGACCACTAGGTACAATCTTAACTAAATAATTCGAGGGAGGCTTTTATTGAAAAATATAGCATCATGTTAAAGGTGAAAGTATGCCGTCTTTACACCTATCTAGTATCACGTCTACTAGTGCTAAATAGGTAGTTTTTGGTTAGCATTTTAGCTGCAGTCGACGGAAAAAGTACATAACCGATTAAGGTAATTCAGCGAGTTTTTCATTGTTAATCAAAAGCTAGTGTTTGGCTGAAATAACAGAAAAGTCTGTCACAAATACTGGTCTAGGTTTGTTGTATTGTCGGCATTGCTTTTTGGTTAGAGGTATCAATATCGTTGTTGTCACGACATCCAATCTTATTTTTAACGATTCATTCTAGAAGGCATTTTTGTGTGGAGCTCAATTCGAGGTCTGGTTATACTAGGACTGCGAATTATTGATATTTACTCCACGATTCTGATGAAGGGCTGTGCCCGAATATATAATCTTCAGTGTTTTTTACATTTCCAGATTCGAGAGGAGAGGCCAGGGAACATCTTAGAAACTTGGGAAACATTAAGAACGACTCGTGAGCTCCTTTCATTAGACTCAAAATGCTATGATCCTGCTCTAACTTTCAAATGCAAGACTTCAACGCGCTGCCATCCCTTTACACCCATGCATGATTTTAAGAAGGGCTTACGTAAAACTCTTGATCAGCAATATCCTGAATATCCTCACTCCCTGGGCTCACTTTCTAAGACATCTCTGAATTACAGCAATTTGGCGCGTTGGGTTGAGCTGGGCTTCAGAATCGCCGGCTGAACTTGATTGGCCTGCGTGTAGCCGCAGTTTTATAAGCTCGGCTGCACTTATAGGGTTTGGTTAAGCCAGGCACGTACCCAGGCCCCCTTTTGCGGGGAGCTCTGTACTACAATGACGTAACACTCTTTGGAGGCTGTAGATAAACTGTGTTATTTTTATTGATATTTTCAGACGCTGAAATTACTCTCCTAACTAGATGCCCTAACTTTGGGAGCATTGATTGTCCCTGGGCGCTCAAAGACCTGTCAAAGCACAATTCACATGAACGGAGTTTCAATTGAATTGTCGCCGCTCAGGGGCAATGCTGATTGCATGCTCGCTGTCAGAGCCCGGGCCCAGATCACGATTTCTGACAGCGGCTGGGTGTCAGGTGCAGTGGTGATGCGCCAGACGCGAGCCCAACCAAATCTGCCAGCTGGAATAGACTTCTAAAGCAGCAGGAGAGCCAATGCATCCTTCTTTGTATCGGCCAACTTTAATTTCATCAAAGAAAACGTTTTTTATTGTTTGTGTTTTATATCAATAATTTCAGGCAGAATTCAGGAAGTATCGAATTTTGTCGGGGAGCAGAACGTGAAAAGCACTATACTCACATGGTTTCTAGGGTAATGGCGCTTTTTCTCTGACAGTAAAGAGTTGAAGTCTTTTTCACAAGTCTGTACCCTGTTTGGCCGGTATTAGCAATCTTTTCTACTCAATTTGATAGGAAAGGGTGATGATATACTGGCATGGCACCAGCTTTGTAAAACACGATACGCTGAGTTTGAACTTGCCTTCTGCAGCACGTAAGTTTTCAGCCACGACAATAACAAGTATATATCCCCAATCAACACTGCGTCTTTTTTAGCACCCTTTCTACCTAGGCTCTTAAAACTTCCACAGTCCTGAGATGTAGCTCACTTAGTGAAAACATATTGAGATTGGTTCGAAGATCTAACCCATGTCCCAGTGTAAATCAGATTCACATTTAGGCATTAAGGGGGCTGGCGATTTGATAGCCACTTCGACCTCGAAGCCAGTGGGACCAGAAATTACGCGCATTCTGGCACGGAACAGTTGGCGAGCAAGGCTTTGTGTATGAGCACTGATCGGAAAACCCTGGAGGATTACCTGCAATGTATTTGATCGGAGGGTGTTGCAGAAATGATACATAAACATATGCTCGGAGTGCTATCTCGGGGGGTCCTCATTGACAATAGATATCCGTGAGTGTATGGGGAGAGGATCGTATAGTTTTATCGGAGAATAATTCCAGTTAAGAGGTTGAAATATGTTTGAAAGTTATCCAGTTGAAAGGTATTTGATATAATAATCCATGCACGGGATATTGTCATATATACCAAGTGAACTCGTAACATGCACCTCAGATCATCAGCTTTTAAGATCAGACTATTGCCCTGTGACATTTTGCCAGGCTACGTCAGGCCAGATGACCGAATCTGAAATGGTCAAAAGCTGACCTTTTTCTGATGGGAATATTTCAGAGACAATGACAACAGAGCCAGTCACTGAGCCGACAGGGACGACTACAAGAGCAACAGCAACAACAACTACCAGACGCCGCCGTCCCAGGCGCCGTCGCACGACCACGACCACCACGACCACGACCACGCCAGCACCACCCGATTGGAGTCTGCTGCCCCGCCACAGATGTCTCTGTCAACTCGACCGCCAGCTACGGTGGGCGCGCCAAAAGTTAATCCGCGACATTCTACGCCTGGAGAGAGCTCGAGCGACGACGACAAAAATCACAACAGCTGCACGTGACACGACTACGTCAGCTACCACTGTCGGGGTGACCGGATCGGAAGCAAACGCGCCGACTACGGGGCTGGAGGGGAATACGACGACCACGGGGCTGGAGGGGAATACGACGACGACGGGTTTGGAGGGGAATACGACGACGGTGGCTGAGACTGCAAACAACGAAACGACGACGGCGTCTGAGGATGAACCGACGGTGACACCAACGCTGCCCACTAATAGACGGCGCCGCTCGGTGGGGGCTGTTGAACTGGAGTCCTCTGAATATTTGGGAAATAACACAAACCAGCCGTGTCCAAATGTCACCCTCTGTGCCAACGAGACGCTGTGTGACGCCAACGGGACCGTCATAGCCTCTGGCAATGACACAATCTCTAGAGCTAACGTGCCGGGCCGCTGTTTTGATATATCCAATAATGTAACAGAGATAGCTCCTTCCACCACAACAACAGCGACGACGACGACGACGGCGACGACCAGGGCAACCACCACGCGCACTACCAGACCAACCACAACCACCAGGCCCGAGAGGGTGTTCCCACCGGGGGTGATTGCACGCGGTAGTTCCAGGAACCCCCAGCTGGCTCTCTGTTCCTGCCACAAAAAAGGTGAGCACCTGGCCGCTCTAAAGCCGACGCCAAATCGAAAATACTGATCAATTGCTGCTTTCTATAGTTATCGCTGCTTTTTTGCTGCTACCTTGTGATTAACTAGTATTGTATTGGTGTTCTCGCAGCTTGCCGTGGCTAGTGCAGGAGTATTGCACTTCGTTTTTTTCTCAGTTCAACATTAATTGCATGAATGCACGCTCTGTACCATCGGCCATCGACTCTGGTCTAACGTCTGACCATTGGCATCTCACCTGCCTTGGGCTATTTCCCTGAATTCTCACATCCTCACTTTGGAAATCGGCGGAGAACAATCGCAATTAGGTACGCCCCCAGCAGTATTGTGCTGGTATTGCCCTCGGCTGGTGCATCTGGTGCTGTTTTCAACCGTTCCTGAGATACGTATTCAAAGAGAAGCATGGCTGCATCTAAGGACTTGTTGGGATTTGACCTGTTTCTTTTTACCAATTTTTTGCAGATCAGTTAACTCGGTTAGAAACAGATTAATAGGCATACGGCCCGGAATGCCCGTAACGGGGGTCTCGCAAAATCCTCGATGAAAATGTCTGATCGGCACACATATTTAAAATAAGAAACAACTGTTCATAA
The DNA here is from genome assembly GCA_034440635.1 of Lepas anatifera. Classification (NCBI taxonomy): domain Eukaryota; kingdom Metazoa; phylum Arthropoda; class Thecostraca; family Lepadidae; genus Lepas; species Lepas anatifera. Next base: position 66,841 of record JAOTON010001508.1, read on the forward strand.
GTCTGTAGGTCAGCTTCATCACTCTATTCTTTGAAATAATTAATAAACTATGCTTGGCCAACCCCGGATTCGAACCGGACAACGCTAATCACGAGACAGGGTCTCTAAATACTGGCCCAACCCGCCACGCTACACCTCCTTCCATTAACCCTACACCTGTCGCCCGTCTGGAGGTCACTGACTGAGCGGCTAACCGGTAAAACTCAGCTACGATGACGTGACTCCGGTGACGGGTGTTATGTTCGTACAGAAGGGGCATGGCATAAAATTGTTTTTAGAAGACGAAGCAAACATTATGTCGGCCTGGATTTAGTTGTGCCGGTGCCGGTGACCTAAGCTAGCTTCATACCAAGCTTCACCCACTTCCATTTATTTTAAGTGCTTGAACTCATAGTGAGAAGTAAACATATTCCAAGAAATGTAACACCTAGCAATACATTTTCAGACGAATTACTTGAACGCCGTCAGAGATAAGTGGGTAGTATAATCAAGTGAAATGACCGCAATTGACTTTCCTATTCAGCCATTTCAATTTTTCCTAAATTACGACGGGGACGCACCGATATACGGGCAATAAAAACAGCGCTAGCACGACACTACAAATATTGCATCCTACAAACATCGAGATCGGTGTCACCACCTCAAGTCTGCACTCTTTGTGATAACATCGTGTCCGACGCCCAGCGATCCCGGCCGGTCCGCCAACGCACACGGCCGCGGGGGGGGGCGTCAGCTCGTCCACAGCAGCAGCAGCCGAGGGAGCGGCGCCGCGCCCGCCCGCCCGCGCGGCGGGACCCACGAGAGGCGACAGGGCGTCCCACCAGCGAACACGACCTTTTTATCTTGATAGTGACAATTACTCGGAACGGAGAAGCTACAAATGAAAGTCTTTTTGCTAAATTTATATTTATGTCTATAAAACAAAGAATTTCAATATCAAAATTTCCATCTCCAAATATCATCAGGTTCACCTTGTTATAATATCACCTTGTTCTTTCATTACCTGATATGAAAAGGATAATCGGTCAATTAGATCGCGAGATATTAAGATTTGAATAAAATGTGCAAAGATGCAGTACTGTGGAAGAACGGCAAAAACTAGGTCAAAATCTTACGTTTTGCACTGGAAACTATGCCTAAGCACAATGAAAATGACCTAGCTACCCCTGGGCAACTGTCTGAAAGCTAGCTGAAGCGTGCATTCTAACATGTCGGGCTTATAAGTCGGCCGTCAATTTTCAGTAGCTTTTTGTCTGCATCAGAAATACTGCGTTTTTGCGGAATAAATATTGTCTGACCTGCTCCAAACTTTTTTCTTAGCTGGCCCCTGCTACTTATTTAAACGGAGAAAATTTTAAGTTCGTAGCTCAAGAAGGAAAACAAAGAAAGATACAAAATATAAAAAAGTTTCTTTCAAAATAAAAAAACTATTTTGGATTTTGATTCGGGGCTCTAGTTTGGGTGTCTGGCGTAGGAGTGCTATCACCCTACCAAATTTTAGAGCTCTAGCATAAATTATCAGACCCGACAAGCGGCCAGAATAGAGCCACTTGAGAAATCTCAATCCGCTTCGCTCCATGGATTTCGTCATGCGGCTCTGACGTGCCCAGTCGTCATTAGATGAATTATATGTATCGTTGTGTATTTGCTTATTCTGAGCATTTTCAGCTTGATTTCTCTATGTTAACACGCGCATTGACGGGGGTCTGAGCCACCTTCGCATTGACGGGGGGCGGGTACCCGCCCCTAAGATCTCGAGAACCACGGTAGGTAGCGAAAAACGGTAAACGGCGTTGGGCTGCCCATCCACTTCTCCATCGAAAACATTTGAACCATTTTTGTCAGGTCACATTTAAGGTCACGAGAGGTCAAAACATGCCCGTCATAGGGATAACATGTAAAATTCAGTTTTTCGGGCATTACATCTGAACAAGTAAAGATAGAGCAAAACGACTTGAACTGTATGAATCCTCCTAGCAAGCCGAATCGAATGATATATAATTTGACCTTGCTAGGTTAAATCAAGTATTTCACCTGACCTGAGGTCAGGTCAGGATCAAATTATATAAAATGTATATCATTAGAACTGCAAAGCCCAGGCGAGTCTAATGCAGCTAAAATAAATGCTCTATCACCATCCGTTACTGAGTTATTCCGTAAAAACCATTTTTCCCATGTATTTCCAATGGAGAGGTCATGCGTTGTACCTGACCTTAGGTCATCGATATCAAAAATACCGGAACATATGTTAGAGAACTCGGTGGGGCCATTATGTGATATGAGTTTCAATCGGATAAGTTCACTCTGCTCCGACTTATGCTATCTTAAACTTTTTTTGAGGTCGGGTCACTTGACCTGTACTGGTGACCTGACCTGAGATGACCTAACCTTAAAATTTTCACAGAAGTTGTAAAAATGATGAGGGAAAAGGTATGCCAAGTACGGCGGCGCTAGCGCTGCCGTTTTTTATCTCCGAAAAACCGGAGGGGCGGGTACCCGTCCCCGTCAATGCGCGTGTTAACCCTACAATGCTCCCTTGGTGAATTGTGGTACGCTTTTTTAACACGTAATTATGCGGCACACATGATTCGCTGAGACTGTCAATCTTTCTTTCAGCTGAAGGTGTTTTTGGGACGATACGGATCATGAACTTAATTTGGAGGACGGTCCTTATGTACAAAGACACTGTCGAGCACAAGAAAGCGACCAAGTACATTCATGAACAGGTAAGAAGATTGAAAAATAAGCAAAAATAAGAAATATAATTCATCAATTGTCATACGTATCATATCTTGTCCGGCCATTGATAAAGCGAACAGCTATAGTCTGGGGGAGCTGTAATAACCTTTGCAATTTGGCAGACCCGAAAGCTCAGTTAACTAACTAACCGTTAAAACACCAGAAGGGTCTAGTCTCCAGACTCGTGAGGCGTACCGCAGGCGTAACCTCCACTCTGATCGGGCGGACTAGTTCGCGGAGTTTTAACGTGCCACCCTCTCCGCACTCAGACTTAAAATATACCCCTACGTACGCAAGGTGACCAGCACCAGGTCAAAATGCTTCCCCGCTGAGGTTAAGGTTGTCACTACAATTTTTCACTCACTGCTAACATCTATATACCACCTTTTGTTTCTTATATAGTTTCTTAATTCTTATAGTGGATTGTTTCTTAATATACTGAACTGAACTGAACTGAACCTGCATGCACTCATCACTTGTATATCACTCCGCTGAACTCTGATTGGCTCCACGGGCCGCCTCCCCCATCGAAGGCTCTCCAGCCCTATATGCACACCATTGCGCATCTTGTACCCTCCACTTGGTGCACTGTCCAGCTCCAGATACCATCAGATTATTGCTGTTGGCCATTTCTAGATTTCTCACTCCCATCAGTGCCGGTCAGCTTCAAAGAACGGCCTCCTATTGGTCCGGCCTGCTGTCTATAGCCGTCACCACACCTATTTGAGTGATGACGATCTCCAGCTCACCGCCTTCTTTTTTATTACTGGTTATCTCGAACTGTCACCTCTCTGAGTACTGAGTCTCCCTCAAATGTATGATTCTTTCCCGGAATCATTATGATGCGGAAACCGGAATATGAGCAGAGGTGCAGAAAGTATACTGGCTGTCACAAACTCAATGCGACATATGCCTCCTCTGTCACACAAAGCTGGAAATGATAATTTTATACTTGAATACTATTTCCAATATGCTGAATGTCATCTACCTGTCTCTTACTTTTTGCAACTGACAAGGTTCAAGCACCAAGCCATTACCGCATGAAAGTATTAAACTGTGTTTTCATTTTTAGATCATGTTTATGTTTTGGAAGGAAAATTTCCAATTATGGATCATTGTTTTCAGTGCTGGGATCATAACTATTATTGGCAACTCTGACTGCAGTTTCCCCCCAATGACATGCATTTCCCTTTTTGAAGAAGTTTCCATTTTTGGAAGGAGTGTTTCCAATTATGGTACATTTCCCCATGATTAAATGTGGCAATTATCATGAAAATTATTATTGGAAACTAATCTATAAATGGGAGCGTACACCTACACACAATTGGGAACCCTGATCACAGCGGTATTATCGCAGTAGGTGGATCACATCTCGCGGTTCAAGAGATCACATCAGAAGGTCCACAGTTCATATGTTCTACCGCTCAAAATGTCTAACTTAAAAAAGTCGAACATTCAAAAGGTCCAAAGAGGCGTGCTCAGATGCATGAGAGTGGGGTGCATGATAATGCAGAGGCGTGCTAAGGCACCTGATAATAGGAGGCTATGAGGGTTAGGTTAGGTTGGGTTAGGTTAGGTTAGGTTAGGTTAGGTTAGGTTAGGTTAGGTTAGGTTAGGTTAGGTTAGGTTAGGTTAGGTTAGGTTAGGTTAGGTTAGGTTAGGTTAGGTTAGGTTAGGTTAGGTTAGGTTAGGTTAGGTTAGCTTAGCTTAAGCAGCTTAGCTTAGGTTAGGTTAGGTTAGGTTAGGTCAGGTCAGGTGTGTATGCCCTAAGTCCCTATTTCCTAGTCTGGGGATATCAACCCTCTTTCCAGTATCTGAGTGCGCCTCTGGTCTGGGTACCACTTTTCGAAATGTCATAGAAATATCCCAAAATTCTGCAAGAAAATCCCTAGAGATGAAACAGACGGAAGGAGGAGAAGTTTGAGTAGTGTTAAGTGGTACCCAGACCAGAGGTGCACTCAGATTCAGGAAAGAGGGGTGATATCCCCAGACTAGGAAATAGGGACCAAGGGCATACACAATTGAACTGACCTGACCTGACCTAAACCTGACCTGACCTGACCCAACCTAACCTAACCTAACCTAACCTAACCCTCATAGCCTCCTATTATCAGGTGCCTTAGCACACATCTGCGTTATCATGCACCCCACTCTCATGCATCTGAGCACGCCTCTTTGGACCTTTTGAATGTTTGACTTTTTTAAGTTAGACATTTTGAGCGGTAGAACATATGAACTGTGGACCTTCTGATGTGATCCTTTTGAACCGCGAGATGTGATCCACCTACTGCGATAATACCGATCACAGCTTCCCCCCACCCCCCACTGAACTTCCATCTCACATATCAACAAAAGGGACAAAAATGTCAATGTCACCATAGGATTTGGATCTACCTAAAATGTGTTGGTAAAGTGGACCTTAGGTAGCATTTTTAAAGCCAGATCAAATGCTTAAAATTTCCCCCAACGCCTGATTATCACCTGCCTGGTCGTTCCTTCTTGCAGTAAAAACTCCGAGGCAGCTACCCTGCATAGATGTAAAATTATGTCTATTGGCCTAATAGGTACAGAGGTATTGGAAGTCTCATACCAAAGAAAGATCCAGTGTATAAGTCAAAATCCTGCTTTAACTCCAGGCAGTTCAGGTCCTGTGTGTTGCTTACTACCACTGGTAGTAAGCAACACACCCCCAACCAGCGTTTTTCAAAGTCTCTTTCTTTCTGAAATTTTCTGTGATTTTCTGAGATGAGAAGGGGGTCTACTAGGCCCCCCTCTAGTGCACGTTAGTGCCAGGCCCCTCTCCAGTGTGTGTTTTAACACTTTGTGGAGGACTGCATTGGCACACATTTGCTATCTGTACAATATTGACATGATAATTTGATCATGAAACCTCACCTGAATTACTGTTGTTGCCAGTCTGCTGCTGGCGCCAACTCTCCCAACTTCCTCCAGCTCCAAATCTACCTAACCAATCTTGATCTAGGGCACAAATAAGGTAAGGCACAAGCAAACTAAGGAATGAAAAACCAAGTTTGATGTGTGAAAGTGCATCAGAATCAAAGTAGCCTACATTCATCTTAGATTAGCCATGGGCAGCACTATTTATTCCAGCTAGTTTTAGCCTGCACCTATCTCAGATATACCTAATAAATATGCCCTCAACAGAAGTAGCTTCCCACTTGTTCAAATTTTTTTGGCAGGCTCTACATCACACAAACATTGCGAACTTGTCTTGTCGCTGTTGCGTAGTTTAGGTAGAATTGCTGCCCAGCTACGTTTATTTCTTTCACTCACTTAGTACTTTTCCTAGTAGCTTTTAGGCGTACTTGATACTAAATTCAAAGAAATAGGGACCGCTAAATCGAAGATACTCAAACTTTAAATATTATTTAACCTGACAAAATGGACGGAAAAGTACTTGATAACGTATCTGCGTTATCTTTAATGCCTTAAATATGCCCACAATCATGCATTTCTCGAAAAAATTGACTGTCACATTTCCGGCATCTAGGCGGCAACTTTCTGGCAACTACTAACAATCGGCGCCATTGGGCTGCATGTTAAAATCTGGCAACTGTGACAGCGGTTTCCGGGTTTTCTGCAGCGGGGGTCTCTCGTTTTAGTAGAAACTGAACACAGTACCAATATTGTATCACTGATGGTACGCTGTGCAATTGAAGGACAGAGTTGCTAAATTAGAATATTCGCTACAGGCTTCATTCTGTATTTCGAAAATGTGTGGTTTGATTTTGAACCATACTGTCACGATCGCTATTTTGTCACACTTATGCACCTCAACTATCATAAATGTGTCACAAACTCCAGTAGCCGAGTTGGCAAGTTTCTGCACCTCTGAATATGAGTTTCAATAATAATTTTCAACTGAGCTAAACACAAAAAATTCGAGTCACTATGTTTCCCACGAGTCTTGCCGCGTTCTCTTAGCGTTGAGAAAACAAACGTTGAAACCATATCTGAAATTTCTGATATTTTTATAAGCCAGGAAGAATGCTCATCCGGGAGAAAGTGATCAGGGGGAAATGCTAGAATTTTTTGGAAGACCAAAAAAATTATACGTGTATGCCTCTAAAACGTACATGCGCTCCTAGACGTGAAATATCTGAAGTTTGGCATTTTATATGTTTCGTGTCGTTTCAGGAATAATTTTTCCTCAAAAACTGCACCACGGTATGCACATTTGAAGGCTTTTTAGGATTTGAGAAATCAGTGAAGGAATCCTGTTTGTACTGTCGCCAGAATAGGGACCAGCCTATTTCTTGGAGAAGGTATCACCTTTCTCCAATAGTTCGGCCGTCATTTTTTAAGTGGGTACGGCTCAGAATCAATCATTTTCCCTCTTCCATCCGTTCGAAAAATGACAATAAACGCAGTATAGCTCCCCAGTAACAATCCGGGCAAGGCATTTTCTACCTCACGGTCTGCACCTACCTTACGCTCCGCACTACATCCTGAGGAGCATCAGCCACCTCCCTCTCTCTCCCTCTCCCTCTCTCACTCCCTCTCTCTCTCCCTCCCTCTCTCTCTCCCTCTCTATCTCTCTCTCTCCCTCTCCCTCTTTCTCTCTCTCACTCCCTCTCTGCCTCTCTCTCTCTCCCTCTCCCTCTCACTCTCACTCCCTCTCTCCCTCTCTCTCTCCCTCTCTCTCTCTCCCTCTCTCTCTCTCTCTCTCTCTCTCACTCCCTCTCTCCCTCTCTCTCCCTCCCTTCTCTCTCTCTATCTCTCTCTATCTCTCTCTCTCTCTCTCTCCCTCTCTCTCTCTCACTCCCTCTCTCCCTCTCCCTCCCTCTCTCTCTCTCTCCCTCTCTCTCTCCCTCTCTCTCACTCCCTCTCTCCCTCTCTCTCTCCCTCCCTCTCTCTCTCTATCTCTCTCTATCTGTCTCTCTCTCTCCCTCTCTCTCTTTCTTTGTGACTTCTCTGGTTGACATGTAGCTTCTGTGTCGCTGGCGTCTGCAGCTGGACCTGATTTTCCGACGCGCTCTCGGATCGTGGTACGCCACCTCGGAAGTGATATCCATGGAGGAGGGTAGCGTGGTAGCCCACCACAAGGTGTACCTCACCAGAAAGGTGGACAACATCACCCACCTTGTGACCCGCTCATTCGAGATCGGCTACAACTCTGGTGTCAGCTCCATGGACGTTGCCAACGATTCTGTCAGCTATTACTGTGAGTTGGCTCTGACCTGTCCGAATCACTTATTTTACTGGTATTGAAAATTACCTAGATTTGCAGCTCATGCTCCTGGGCTTGGAACTGGGAAGTATAACTATTCCACTTTCTCAACACTCACCCCAGTGGGCCTGCAAGCCAACATAGCCCCAGTGAGGTTTCAAACACCCCTTTAATCTCGTGCGGGATGGCGAAAAACCCGAAGCTGCTGGATAGCACGTACAAAATAATGAAGACACTATATTGGTCATTTTCTAGCTCAAGTCAGTAGTGGAGTCGTGACAGGTCAAAGAAGGCGCCAGGCTAGACAAGGGATTCAGGGCTCTATCGTCTGAGTTAGTCAATTTTTAGGCGACATTAGCTTGCTCTTATTACGGTGATTTGAACAATGTATATGACCATAATGGGTAAAAAAACAAGAATGACATGGCCTAAGGTCATGTCAAAGTCACCATCTGTCATAACAGTCAATATGCATGTCAATCGACTCGGAATAATATTCCAAACGTAATGGTATCAAAATAAAAGCTCTATAATTTTTCCTTGCGAAGTTATTGACCTGAATTTGAAAGCCTGGTTAAGTTGTGCTAGATATCCTTTCAGAGGTCACAGGTCCGAACTTTCAACATGATCCTGGAAAGGGCACCAAGATACTACGAGTTGGAAAATATGAATGTATTCAAAGCCGTATCTACCGAAATAGAAACATTTTTGGCAAATGTCCGTTTTTCCTATGCTTTTCCACTGGAGAGCTCATGATCCCTATGCGACCCTAGATCATCGATGTGGAGGATTCCCGTTACCTCAACTTTTGGTACTCAGTCAGCCCATTATGAGATATGAATATCAAATCAATAGATTTAACTTGTCTTTACTGGTAACACTTGAAAAATTTTTGAAAGTGAGGCCACTTGATCTGGCCTAGTGACCTGCCCTGAGATGACCCAAGCTTAAAATTCTAGGAAAAGCTGCAGAATCGATCAGAAATAGGGTACTGTGCCGAGTACGGTGGAGCTTTGCGCCGCCGTTTTTTGGTGCCGGCGGAAAAGTCCAAGGGAGTGTTCACACCCGCACTGAGCAGGACGTCAATAGCATAGAACACTGGTAGCGCCCGACATGATTTGATGTATTACTTTGTGATATCTTTTGTTGCTGATATGATGTGCCAGTTTATTTGTGTAAGCTGGTTTGTTTTGGTAAATATTCCTGAACGTTAAACCTTTCTTTAATGTACAGGGTGACACAAAAAACAGTCATAACTAAAAGTTAAATAACGTCCGAAGTTTAATTTCGATCATAACCAAACTCTATCCACATTATGGCAAGGCTATGTGCTCAATATCCACAAATTTGTAAGTCTCTGGGTTAAGAACTCAGATTTTTACTGGCGCTTCGATATGTGCTTCAAGTGAGCCCCCCGCCGCTGCAGGCACACTTGGATCCGGCAAGTCTGTGACAATCAACACCGAGCGGTATTTCCAGGCGTTTGGCGAGTTCTGGACAGCACTTGGTCGACGGAGAGGGGTCGTCAGGGCCCTCCAGTGGTTCCAACAGGATGGCGCCACCCCCCCCACACACATCAAACGAATCACTGATATGGCTACGGCAGCGTTTCCCTAACCGACTGATCAGCCGCAGGTGTGACCCCGAGTGGTCACCGCATTCACCGGACTTAAAACCCAAGATTTTTATCTGTGGGAGTACCTGAAGGACCGGGTGTATGAAGACAACCCACAGACCATTCCTGCCCTGAAGGCAACCATCACAGCAGCCATAAGAGCGATCCCGAAGGAGGAATGCGGGCGGGTCATCGAGAACTTCGCCCGCCGGATCCAAGTGTGCCTGCAGCGGTGGGGGCTCATTTGGAGCACATCTTGAAGCGCCAGTAAAAGCCATTTTTAATCCACAGACTTAAAGTTGGTGGATGTTGAGAAAATATCCTTGTTATAATGTAGATAAAGTTTGGTTATGAATGAAATACAATTTTGAGCGTTATTTGACTTTCGGTGATGACTGTTTTTTTGGGGTCAGCCTGCAGCGGCGGGGGCTCATTTGGAGCACATCTTGAAGCGCCAGTAAAAAGTTGAGTTTTAAGCCAGACACTTGAAAGTTCGTGGATTTTGAGCACATAACGTTGTTATAATGTGGATGAAGTTTGGTCATGATCGAAAAAAGTTGTGGACGTTATTCGACTTTTGGTGATGACTGTTTTTTTGGTAACCCTGTATGTGCGTTGTTACTGGGAATTACTTGCTTTCTCATAATTAAAACTTTGGTCTGTCGGATCACATGTGGATTTATTTCTTGCGAAAATTTGTAGAGAGACTCATTCAAACTTTTGCAGACAAAAGCATTTATAATTTAAAGGGAGATACGCGAAAAAAATGTATTGGCTAGATCAAAATGTCACAAAAAGTTGTTTCAGAAGTCCTATTCTCATTTTTGCGAATTCGGCCTGCAAATGCCTAAAAATTGCTCTCAAAAACAACATTTCTAGACGGCTTTACCGGTACACCTCACATCCATGTATATGACGTACACACGGCTAAGGCTGTCAATTTCTCTAAGAATTTGGTCATATCTATCCTAAACAGTGATGTAGAACTTTTGACTACTACAGAAAAAAATACTTTAGAAAAACAGCATTCCAAAACTCTTTTGAAACAGAAATATAGGGCTTAAAAATCACAATTAACCAAGCAGAAGCCTAGGAATTCTCATACCGGGGTCACGTGACCTATCTGACGCAAAAGTTTTGTCATCCTGGGGCTGAAGCAGAAAATGACCCAAGACCCGAGGTACGAAACGGCTGAAGACTTGAGCAATTATGTTTTTCTATTCCTAGGGCAAACTAATTCATTTTGTAGTTTTTAAAAGCTTTTTAAAATTAATTCAAATACAAATACAGGAGAACAGACATTTGTATTACAAAAAACATTACTTAAACTTTAAATAGTTTTCGAAAAGTAAGTGATGGGTATGGGCATGGGTAAGTGATGGGCGTTTGATCGAAATTGTTAACCTATTTCAATAATAAGTAAGTGGCCTCCCAAAATTTTGCCGAAGATACAAAAATAATTGATAGTTTCGTAATCAGGATTTTTCAAATAGCAAGAAACCACAATAATAATTTTTCGCGTATCTCCCTTTAAATGAGTGTTTTGCATATTTACTCAGCCCCTGCCCCCATTCCTCACTGGATGACCACTGAGAACGATGCTCAAATGACGCCTTTGTGCTCAGTTCCAGAGCCGCCGCCGGAGAAGCCTGCCATCTGGTACCTCCGCTATCTCGCTCTGGTCATCGCCTTAGGTAAGAACAACCGTATATAGGACTTTGAATGGGCCTCGAGTAGGGAGAACGGCCGTTTGAATGAAACTTCGAATGGGCCTTGGCCAATGAGGACAAGTGTTTAAATGACAATTTTGTATAGTATGCTATTGGCTCATTTTCGTGTGTGGTTCATGATAGGTCGATAAAATTTAACTGCTTGCCTGTGAATATCCATTTACGCCAAAAACGGAATTATTGTCGCATTCAGGTGTTTAAGATTCCTCCCAGATCCATATTCTTTTACCCCAAAATACTTTGTATCATCGCCAATAATCACTCAATTTAAACTAATTACAACACCATAGACATTCAAGTTAAATTTGCCGATCTAATCTATTCACAGAGCAAGCTCAGGACCCGGCAGTGCCAGTTTAACACGCACATTGACGGGGGTCTGAGCCACCTTTGCATAGCGGGGTTCAGATGGCATTATTCAGTAAGACGTATGTTATGCTTTGACTTCATAGTTAAGACTACTCAATGTCAAGGTCAAGATCAAAGGTCAAGATAAAATGTCTTTTTTAATGTGCAAGTCCTCATTTCCCGCCCAAAGGTTTCGATAGTGACAGTTATACTTTACATTAACAGGCATTATATCCCCAATACTATTGGGAATAACTCCTAGCAGTATTGGGAATTATTGGAAATATGTCACATTGTCACGTCATAGGTCAGTGACCTTGAATGGTCTTGACCTCAAATATTCAGAGACCATTGTGTGAGACCTTCCATCTACGACCTTAGTTCACTTTTAGTGTTTTACCGTTTTTTTATTTCGGATATTGGCATAATCGTATTCCGCATAGCCATATCCGACATTTCTCAATAGGTCTGCACCACGGCCCAGCTGCGACTTTTAAGACCTCATTTGACCTTAAAGACATGCACCTAGGTCAATGGAAATTTGTTATATGTAGATCATGCTGGGCCCCACACACCTCTAAATGGACGCTGCTTTATCCCTGTTGCTTTTCAAGATCTCAAGGGGGGACACTTAACACGCTCCCCACTGGGGGGCGAAATTCGCCCCCTCCTGGTTTTCCCCACTTAACGCAAAAACAAAGAAGCGCAGAACAACGGAACCTTATCCCTGATCAATTTTACACATCTGAACAAATTTTCTAGGCAAAGGTCATGTCAGGTCAAGGAGCTATTCAAGGTCAAGTGACCCGACCTCAAAACCTAAAATAATGAGTTTGAACCGGTGCCTAGGAAACATCAGCCAACCGATAAGTTTAAAACTTTCACAATATGATGAGCTCATATGGGTCTATAAATTTGCTATCTCAGAATTCCGATATTGTTGACCTAAGGTGGGATCAATTTTTTGGTCACCCCATTATAAGTCTACGGTGAAAAATAGAATGGGCTCGCTTTCAGTAAATAATGGCTAGATAAAGCTGACAATCATTAAACCGTCTGTTCTTACCACGATCTTGACCGTAAAGTTGAGTTTTTGAGCATCTGACCCCTCAAAGGTCATGTCAGGTCACAGGAGCATACAGTGATTGTTTTACCAATAACTTCTCACTGAATTGAGATGAAGCTCCCATTTTGCTTTCATTGTGCTTAAATTATTACGGGGAGTCGCTCGATATGCAACATGACTATACCAGGTCACTCTGTGACCCTGACCTAGTTTGAGGTAAGTTCCTTGTCACTATTTGACCTAGAAAGGTCATATTATACATCAGTCGATTTGCCTCGATGAGAGAAATCCAATGATGCATAAATATTTGCTTTAACTCTTCTGAGGGCAGATCTAGAGAGAGAGAGAGAGAGAGTATACTGCCCTGTTGTGGCTATGGAACCTTCTTTGACCTATGCTGACCTCAATATTGACCTGACATAAAAATCTTTGTATAAAATCTCTTCGTCTTGTCAAGAACTTTTGAACACCGCCCGTAATTTTTATTTAGCTTTTGTGGGAAATGAAATACGGAGGGGGCGAAAAACGCCGCCCCAGCGAAGCGTCATGGCAGGGATCCCAGCGGGGCGCGTGTTAAGGACCCCCTCCACTGTGCGTTGACGTCAGACCCTCTCGGCTGCGCATGTTAACAAGTGTTAGAAACACTCGCAGACCAAAGTAAGTGCCATGCTAGTTCGTCATCTACACTTTGCTAGATTATCTTGGATGAGCACATTTGTGATAATACAAGAAAGGGGCTCATTATGATGATCAACAAAAGGTGCATTTTCTGCAAGCAGATCTTGCAGCTTAGTCCCGCGTTTTAGCGAGATGGTTTGGACAGCGCTTGTTTTTCCTACAAACTAGGAGCTCATCTCTTGTCACAGCAATGATAAATGAGATACCCAACCGATTCAGACACTTCTACTTGTGCGCGGCAGCTCTGAGAAACCGCTTCTTAATGGCTCTACTAAATTCTCTCGTGATGTTGAGATGTCGAATAATGACAGCTTTAAATGAGCATGCTTTTACGGAAAGTGGTGTTTCATTATGCATGAGTCTATCTCGCATCCCTGATGCGTCAACCGCCTGAACGCTGAATTTTCCCTGAATATCGAGACTATGGCTCAACAGACATTGGCTGCCAGACGTCGTCAGACGACGGGTGAAATTCTCGTGATCATGTTGGGGTTCAATTTAATGCACATATTCATCGTCATTTCATTGTCATATTCAGATCAAGTAAAGTTACAGAGCTGAAATGGTGCTTTAAGCTATTAATATTTTGGGCAGAGGTCAGAGAAAATGGCGGAAGTGTCTCCAACGGAGCTATGATTCTGAGGTATGTCACCGAAAATTTATTAAGCTTGGCAACACCAAAAATAGTTTGCCAAATGCTTTGACCTCAGCTTCGCTCGACCGTGTAGAGACATGAAGGGCGTGTGACAGCATGGACTCACATTAACCACGCTGATGCGAATCTTTCCGAACCACCAGCATTGTAAGCCCGCTGCGCTGGTGCTTAGATGGCGCCAGTCGTCAGTGGGCTTCACCTCCTTGACACCGATGAATGGTTGACGTCACTCTTAACGCGCCGTTGTCATTGGTAGATGCAGGTGGCGTTCACTTAGGCTTCTAAATATCGGGAGAGGGATCGACCAGAGCTGCCAGATTAGCCATATTGTGGCCAAATATCCCGAATTTGTTGTTTTGCCGCAAGATTTTTTGGCTGGTCTTTCTAGGAATATTGCCTTTTTTGTCTAGCAGCTGTTAACTAAGCTTTTTTTGTTAGCCCCTTGTTGAATTATAATTTTTTACTTTTTCTGCTCTTGAATTAGATTTTCTGACTCAAGAAACGCAACAGAGCAGCAAACAACTGTTATGGCGGTGGGAGGGATGGACAGATCTTTGTTAAAACACGATTCACGGGTATGACGGCCACCGAAAGTCGGACGCGAAGGATGTGAAACTATAAGTGCCCTTTGGGTGAAAAGTTGATGGCAAAGCGCGCCCTCTGAGGCTCCGGCTTCCCCTCACTTACCAAAACCCGAGATCCGCCACTGTTCAAGAGCAAAATATTCACAGTTGGAAAAACAGGAAAAAATATAAAATGTTAGCGGGGAGTGGTACGGCCAAGATAATTGTTGATGCTAACTCAATTTTTTCTTATGTGGATAGAATATTTTGATGACCACGCGGGATTGAAATGATCCTCCTGGTTCCCTATTGAATGGGTAACGTAACGTGCTAGAAATATTGTTTCAAGTCACTCAAACTGCCGACAATTAGTTTTACACAGTAATAAAGAGTGCTCTGTCGTTTTTCTGTGGGTGTAGGAGTAACCTTAGGGGCATTTTAGCCTCAAATCGGACTTTTGTGGTATTCATTTGGTAATTTTAGTGACAATATAAATTTGACCCTTTTTGAAGCTTTTTCTAACCTCGGTTTAGCCTTTTTCCGCCGAAAAAACCGGCAGCCCTTGTATAGACGGAGAGAGGAGGAAACAAAGTTGTGTCGGCATCAACGTTGGAACCCCTTTTTTGAAGGGTGGGGCTTGACTTGCTTGGCTTAATCACCAAAAAAGCGTGG
This sequence comes from Lepas anatifera, assembly GCA_034440635.1. Taxonomy (NCBI): domain Eukaryota; kingdom Metazoa; phylum Arthropoda; class Thecostraca; family Lepadidae; genus Lepas; species Lepas anatifera. The sequence continues at coordinate 82,098 of JAOTON010001508.1, forward strand.
CTTCCTCTGGCTCTCAAAAAAGCTGATGGTATTTGTAGATTTGCTAACAGTGGGTTGGTAGTCCTTAGGAAAATGTGCCAAATGATCATTCTCTTTTTATGTGCTGGAGGATACAATCAACATTCTGTTTCATTTGTAGTTTTTGATGTGGCTGTTAATAGATACTGTTAAAAGCATAGACAATTTTGAGACTTATAAATTTGGAGACTACCCCAATGTTTGTCACCAACCATTTAGCGGGCTGGCAGTTTTCTTCGCGCTGATTTTGGCATCCTAGGTATTTTTTTATTTCTATGTCTCCTGAGAATAAACGTTATGGAAGGACATAAAGGTACGACATCGACCTGGGAAAAAAGTCCTAACCGTAACAATATTTCTCACTTATTTCAATTTAGTTCTGGAGCAGCCCTAAGTGATCGTAGAACCCAAATTTGTCAGTGGGAGCAAATATAAATATGGTTTAGTTACAGACATGGAATAGAAATGTAAGTTACCATTCACTGAAATCGCTGCTAGTAAAGCTATTCTTCTAGATGGAGTCTGTGTTTATTCCGACGCTGACAAAATCGACCTACGTTGATTAACACAGAAAATACCTTTAGCTGATTTACAGTGTTACCGCCCGTTAACAAAATATTATAGTTTTGAATATTTTTGAAAGCTAGATCTGCCCCGGCTTCAGCATGCGAGCGGCAAGCTGAGACCAAAATCCCATGCGTCCTTTTATTTAGGCTTGCAGGGACTGCTGATAAATTATTAAGACACTGTCATGACTAAATGGTCGGCTCAAGCAGTATATTATCTTCCCATGGGCTCTCAAGTGCGAATTTCGCAATAAAAATATATCAAAATGAGACCCACGGCACTCATCTGGCCCAGGATGTAATGCTGAAGGGTTACGCTGAAGCAGTACTTCAGGAAAAGCGTAGCGTTTGCATTCATTACGACGACGTGTGGGGCCGGATAGAGACCATTGCTCGCCCAAATGGTCGAAAAATTATCCGATGGTGCACAGCGGCAGCGGCGAACAGGATTTTAGTGGTGTAGACCACCGACAATATTCATGACATTTCAAATGAAGTACTTCCTCGCTGCAACGTGATTTAATGGGCTTCCAGATTTTCCCCACACATTCAAGATGCTGATGCCTTGCTTTAATAGAATGTCCTAAGGAATCCACGCCACGCATTAACCGGGGACCGCCTGGGCTCTTTTTGAACACGCCACCCCACGGGGGCGGGGGTCCAGTCCGACCCAGTAATAGGAAAACAATGAGACGACGCTTGAAGTGCCTCACCGTCTTCTACCCTGGAGCCGAGTTTGAACCATATCGTTGACCCATGGCGTCGCAGTGAACCAAAATAGGTCAAATTTGGACCCATTTAGAAATACCCTTATAATTTGGGAACCATGGGATCTGGAACAAAAGAAATGCATCAATGTACTCGTCTTGAGCCAAGGATTTAAATGATATGTAGCATGACCTTATGAGGTCACATTATGACCATAATCTTAGGTTAAGATCAAATAAATATCTTTTGATGTTCTCTTGCATAACATTCAAATTATTGGGTCATGCTCATAACTATGGTACCAAATACAATAATGCATTTTGTTTCGTACAAAAGTTGTGGACACAAACAATTTAGAAAGCTGTAACCTCTAATGACGTTTGGTGACCTTTTTATTGACCTGAGCTCAAAAGGATGGCAATGTGCAGATTGCTCCTTTCAAGAGCTTTTGAATCATGTTTAGAAACTTGATCTAGCTCTTCTAGAAGCCGAGTTGCACCCTGGTTATTCAGTTTGATTTTAGTCCAGAATCACCTTATATAAGGATCTAAAAATGGCATCATACCTCATTGACCTGACATGACCTGATGCCAATTCTTTGGTCATAAATTGTCAAATTGCTCACCCTACAGGCCTTCAAAGCGACGCACGTCTTATTTTAATAGGCTTGGAATCATTTGCGAAAAACCGAAGAGGAGGTTTCCGATTGGACCCCCAGAGGATGAAGGGTTAGGAATAGCCCTAAAATTGAGATTTCTGACCCAATATGTCCGTTTTCGTACGTCTGAGGCGGAGGCGTGGACTTAACACGCGCCACGCTGGGGTCCCTGGCATGACGCGCCCCGCTGAGGCGGGGGCGTTTTTCGCCCCCTCTGTATCTCATTCCCCACGAAAGCTAAAGGAAAATTACGGGCGGCGTTCGAAAGCTCTTGACAAAACGAAGAGGTTTTATACAAAAATCTTTATGTCAGGTCAATATTGAGGTCAGCATAGGTCAGAGAAGCTTCCATAGGCTTACAACAGAGCAGTGTACGTTTCTCTCTCTAGATCCACCCTCAGCGGAGCTAGAGAAAATCTTTATGCATCATTGGATTATTCTCATCGCGGCAAATCGAATGATGTATTATATAAACTTGCTAGGTCAAATGGTGAACATGACCTGACCTCGAGCTAGGTCAGGGTCACAGAGTGACCTGGTATGGTCATGTTGCATATCAGTCGACTCCCCGTGACAATATAAGCACAATACAAGCAAAATGCGAACTTTATCTTAATTCAGTAAGAAGTTCATGGCAAAACAATCACTCTATGCTCCCGTGACCTGATATGACCTTTGAGAGGTCAGACGCTCAAAATCAACTTTATGGTCAAGATCGTGGTAAAATAGACGATTTGAGGATTTTTAGCCTTATCTTTTTAGTATTTACTGAAAACGAGCCCATTCTATTTTTCCATAGACTTAAAATGGGGTGACCAAAAATTGATCCATCTTAGGTCAACAATATCAAAATTCCAAGATAACAGATTTGTAGACCCTAATGACCTGATCATATTGTGGAAGTTCAAACTGATCAGTTCGCTGATGTTCCCTGGGCGCTGCTTCAAACTCTGATTTTAGTTTTTAGGTCGGGTCACTTGACCTTAAATAGCTCTTTGACCTGACATGACCTTAACTCAAGAATTTGATCAGTTGTGTAAATTGATCAGGAATAAGGTACTGTAAGCTTCGTTGTTCGGTTTCTTCCTTTTTGAGCTATCTGGGAAAACCAGGAGGGGGGGCGAATTTCGCCGCCTCCCCCAGCGCGGCGTGTGTTAACTTTGATTCTTCTGCAAGCTAACTAAACAGTAGATTCATGAATTGGACGGAAGCTTGCGTGCATCTATGGTCTCACTACCACAGTCCAATTCAGGGAAAGTCCCGTGATTATCATAGCAATTGTGATGGTTTTATTGACAACCAGCAATAAAATCAGTAAAAACCTCAGCTGGCGTGCTGATGACTCAAGAGTGTTAGAAGTTTTATGAGGGTAAACTGTGACCCCCTCACTCAATCGAGTAAGCCAAGAGTGAGTGACATGGCTTTTGCATTTGTACGGTCTGTTGGTCCATCACATCCTGCTGTGATTTTTAATCGCGTCCGGAAAATTATCTCATAGAGACAAACATATGTTTAAGTGAGATTTAAGTTAAGGGATCTCGGTTTCTGACCCCATTCTCACCTAATATATTTTTTGGCTCTATAAGATTTTCTTAAACTGACTCAACAGCAGTGCAGGTTAAGTTGGCGAAAATATCCATATCCATATCCAAGCTAGATGACTTGTTTTGATAACTCACCTATTGCCAACTGATTATGCTTCCCAAATTTAAGTGTACGAAAACATAACTGTGTTTTTAAAGATCTGTGAAGAGAAAACACCAATCCTCTGACAGTTTTTGGGGCTGAATAATATTTTCGTTCATGTGAGGTAAAAGCTGGAAGTAAAAGCCCTTCCTTATTTTCGCTAGCTCTTGTGACTAACGAAAGTACTCACGACCGTCGAGGTAGACAAGGTCGTCGGGGTAAATAAGACCACCTTGGTAGACACGGCCGTTGGGGTAGACACAACCGTCGGGATAGACATCAGACCGTTTGGGTAGACACAGCTGTTGGGGTAGACACCGTCACCTACTGCACCTGCAGAATGACATGTAACATGAAATTATCTGTAATATGATAGATTTGCATTTTATTTTTTTGTATTTGACTTATAATATCCTTGTTAAATATTTATTTTGAGTCTATTTTTGTGCACGTCTTTATGCTGATCCGGTTGCACTGTGCTGCCATATCAGACCTGCACAGGAGTCAGCCCTTTGTCCGCCCTGGCTTGGGACACAAATCAGATCAGCCGTGCAAAGGTAGAAGCAAACGTATCTCCAATGTTTTAGGAATGAAATAAACAGTTTTTGCCATTTCATCACGGACCGATAATATCCATGGTTGAATAATACCCTTGAGTGCATAAAGCACAGGCCCGATTACAAACATTTCATAGCGAATGACACTACGCGTAAGTGAGTAAGCACTACGGTGGTGACTCTGCAGCGCTATTTGCCCGGGGGTACCACCAAATAAACACGCATCTGACGCGCCCACACCGTAACAGAGCTTGAGAGGCCATTTCCATGGAGCCCCCTCAGAAGCCTCCAACTGCACTGTATCGGACTTTTGACGGATAATGGATGCGTTCATTTGATCCCTGCAGCCGCCTCCTCCTGGCTGTGTGATGATCGGCAACACCGCATTAGTTCCCGTGATCGCAAATGTTTGCTCTGTTCTGGAGATCTGGTCCAGTGTTTGGGCGGAGACAGACAAGTGGATATGTGCCATCCTGGCTGTGCAGGGAATATCCAGCATGATATTCTTCATAGCATTCTTATCATTAATGACCGGTCTTATATCTACTTCTAGAAAAAAGGCTTATAACGATTTCTGATAGTTAAATACTTTTCAGGCGCCGTGATTGTTACATTTTACTTTAACGCATGCTATTTAATGTCTCCATCTTATTGTCGCAGTGTTTTGCATACTGCGCACATTCCGAGTAACTTTGTCATGAATGGCTGAAAGGGCATTGCTATTTTCGAGATTCCAAATTCTAGGCCATAGCTCGAAAGGAATGGCTGATAAGGTGATGATATAAACATCGCGATGTCCTCAAGGCTACTGCAAGACAGTTTGTACTCATACCTTGCCACGAAAGATGACGTTCTTTCAACTTAGGCGAAAAAACGGAAGTACTTTGAAACTGCTCTTGCTACCACTCACGTAATTCGTTGCTAATTTTTTTTTTTTTCTTATTTGAATTAGTTTTGTTCGACCAAAAAGTATAGATAAAACCAGCAAAATTTGCCTTGATGATCTGGCTTTATTCTCTTCGTATTTCTAATACGTATAAAAGTATGGATACAATGGTAATATCATCACAAATTAGACCCTTGTAGCATGAAAAATTGCTTTTAACGTTGTAAGTCTTACACAAAAATGAAATTAGTACGTGTTCATCGGAGGACCCTGATTTTAGGATGTTTATCTAAAACTAATACCAAAAGATTTGAAACACGAGGAACTTTCTTAAGGTTAGATCATGCTCGAATTATAATATATTCGAGTCTCAGTGAAGCGGGCGTCGTTCACGTAGCTCTGCTCATGTGGGCGGAGCCTTCCGTCCAACCTAGAACTTTGCCACCCGTAGCGCGGTAAATTCTTATATGTCAGACTTTTTAGTCAAACAGTGAGTGCTAGAAAAAAACTGAGGACCGTTTTGAGTTGTGTCTTATATTGAATATGGTCAAACACAGCCTAAGATTACGATTACAGATCAGACAAGCTCTCCTGCGGCCAGCACGCCCCTCTGTGACCAGTGCTGCCTGTAGGGCCCTCTACGGTCAACAGGGGCCCGTCAAGCAGGCTGGGTGCTTCCAAAAGGAAAATGCATTTCCGTTCCCCAGCCTCGTCAAGAACCACACTTCTAAACCATTTCGAATCTCTCCGGCAGGTATTCTGATCGCCCTGGCCTATGATGTTTTGTGGAGAACCAACGCCTGCGCAATCCGCGCTCCCTGGGGCTACCTGGAACCAGAAGCAGACGAGAAAGCTGGACTGAGGAAGCCATTAAAACAGTCCATTAAGGACAATTGGGCCTTTTTCACTGCTTCTGCCATCACAGCAAAAGGAGCGGTTATGGGCAAAATCGCAGCAATGAAGCAGGCGAAGGAAGCTAGAAAGGCTCGACAACGTGCAGATGCACTCACTGAAGAAGCAGCGGCAGATCTGGAGGCAGAACTGGATGGAGACAAAGAGCAGGAAGAAGTACTAGAGGAAGGCGAAGAACAAGAGGGAGAGTGTACAGAAAATGAGAGAGAGGATGAAGAGCCGGGCCCAGCAGAAGCTGGCGCTGCCACAGCAGAGGGAGAAGGTGAACCAGTCCCAGAGGCGGCATCCTACGAACCACCAGATGATGCTGAGGATTCGGCGGCCAACGAGCCACCGGACACCGATGCTGGTTCTGACGATTCCGGATAAGAGCCCACTGAGATTGGTCAGCTGTGGCTCGTTCTACGCTGCAGGATGACCTTGAGAGGCCTGCACGAGTGCAGAAAAACAAATCTCCTCACGCTAAGCTGCCGCGACTGTTTTTCGATTCTAGGCTGTTATTGCCACTTTCCAGTGATAAAAACAGCCGCAAGCCGATCTTGAATGGTAGCATTTATCCCAACGTATGATTCCAAAAGTTTTTTTGTAATGGTAAAACACAACACAAAAGGCGTACACAAAATGCGTAAAATCCATGTACGGTCTTGGAATCGGTTCCCCTGAGAACCCCCCGGTGCTCAATAGTTACCCGACGTAGGTCAGCTGACAATTGGCTGGTAAGAGGGTGACCTGAGCGGGGTGGCCGTCCCTGTGCTTTATGGGACGTTAAGCTTTGGCTTCTAAATTGGCCCTTTATTGTGGGATTTGCTCATTCGGAGGGTGGGGTCGAGGTCTCCGTGACAAGTTCCTTGAATCCTTGAGTGAGACTCCGACTCCAAAAGCCGAACTTGCAGGAACTTGGACAAAATTAAAAAAGTATCGATACATCCGACGTGCTCTGAACGATTCCATCACTAAGTGGAGAAGCATGACATTGTGTGGTGCGAAGTCTGCTATGTTGTGAATGCGTATGAACAGTAAATAACCATGACAACCTCGGTGTGTTAACAATATTTTCCAAGCTACAATGGGATGTGCTATTTGGTATAAAATGTTGTTTAAGAATAATACTGCACTCTGACAAAAAGGTGGTGTGGCCATGGCGCCTACTTTTCCGCCAATGGCAGGCTGGAATGAATTGTGTTTCCACTCTGCGCCCAATTATTCTGGATGACACCGCACTATTACTCCAAGGCAGTTGCGCATGACCTCACGTTGCCAGCAGCTCATCAGCAAAAGTGGTAGGAGGCGGGGTGGTACCGCCCAAGATAAGCATATATTGCAGAACAGAACGGACATTCGGCGCCTTACCAGATTGTTTTTCAATATTTTGAACACGACCGGCTTAAAACGTATTTTGCATGCTGCAGACTGTCTCTCATAACGAAAACTCACGACAATGGAAAATATACACGCACATAGATGTAGCCCTGCGGAAGCCTTCGAACGTTCTGCAACATGAGAGCACCAACATGCCTGATCACTAGCATACATATTTTGTTGGAATAATCATTTTGTGATATGTTTTTTTAGACCGTGCCAGATCCAAATAGTTAACCTAAGTCCGATCCTTACATCATATGAATCAAATCAACATGACTGAAGACACTTGGCCTCAGCAAACCGTTCAATGGACTTTAAATTCTTTCAATTAGGCCTAATTGCGATAAGGCCTAGTTAGCGGAAACAAGTATCGCACCTACGCAGTACACATGATTCTTTGTCCATGCACTGCAGGAATATAGGCATGTTTGGATGATTTGAACTATCTACTTCATGTGGACCCATCTGTGAAACATAACATGCAAAATACTACGATATAGCCTTAGAAGCTGAAGTACCCTGAAACATCAATCAAATCAATGAAGTTTGCAATATGCAGAGCCAGGTGGTAGACATGAAAATGAGGCATCGACTTTGGATTGCATGTACCCATCATGCAAATGAATATTGGCAATAAATCGCTCACACGAATTACAATGTTTATCGCGACCCTTCCGTTCATTGATTTACAATGGACAGGATTTAGTACCTAGAAGCTCCATTCAGGTTCCAATCTCCAATTCAGCTCACTGTCCTTACTTGAGCCCTATTATCATTATTTGAGCATACAACAACGTTTCAGTCTTCTACCTTGGACACAATATTTTGGGATCACATGTTAATTCGATACTTGACGCCATGACAAGTTTGGTGGTTAAGGCTCATCTTTTTGCGTCCGATTATCACAAAAGTGGCGCCATACAAAGCACTTCAACTGCCTGTTAGTATCCACTCGCTGATCTGATGCAGTTGTCCGGCCCAATTACAACGCTCTGACGTAGCCCGGGAATGTGATTCTAAAAACGATGCGCTGGCTGAAGCTAAGTGAATTACGCATCCTGCTGAATAGGCTTGGTAATGGTGGTGTGCTGCCCAGGAAAGGAGAGCTGCTCGTTTGTATTTAGTCGGTTATAGCAGTACTTGATGTAATGCCTCGAGTTAATATTCTCAAGTCAGATAAATAGGCAAACTGGCAGGCCGTGGCTGTGATATACTCTTGGTGCAGTATTTACACTTCCCAATAAGAACACGTGCTTGTAAATTGCGAAGTGAATTATATGAACAGAACGGCCATTTGATGACCGCTGATTAAATTCCAGGTTACAAGCACCGCACTTGACGCTTTATCATACACCAGTGTCATAAATACCATAAGCCGTCAAGCGGCGAGGCTTCGATCTCCACCGGGACCGGGTCGAGGGCAGAATAGGCTGCTGACGCTTCAGGCTCGCGTCCTGCGGCTCCCAGCGCCGGAGGCCAGGCGATGGAGAGATTGCGAAAAACCCCAGCTAAGCAGCAGCGGACGTTCCACATTCTCTATTTCTGAAAAAAGGTATCAGGACTAGTGCTCACGATATTTCTGGGTTCGGACCACAACTGGCAAACAAATAAAAGCCATACATATAATTACTGGTGCTGGGAGAATAGTTCCCTTGTTTCTCTGAAACCATAGTTTCATAGTAAATAGTTCATGTCATGGCATGCATTCGCACAGCATGAATAGTAAAAGCACATAGCAGTGGATAAAAGCGAATTCAATAATACAATGATAATAAAGAACACTTTAGGGATCACCAAGAAGCGTCCCTATTTCGTCTGTGTGCAAAAGTATTTGAGAAAATAGCGATCGGAATTTATCCACAAGTTGGGTCTCATATTTCAGAAACTCAACACTGCCTTATGCAACATGGATATTGTGCTTTAAATCTGGTGGCTTTCCTTGCTCATGAGTGGTAGTGCATTAAAGAGAAATCTCAGCTCATTGCTGTCTACATTGATTTCTCTAGTGCAGTTCCGAGTGTTAACCATCGTGTTTGTAGCGACTCATATCCTACCTCGGAAGGCGAGAACAGAGATGTTTTGAACGGCAAGGTGTTTAGCTGGAAGTCCGCCGTTTCGAGAACGCCTCAAGGCGGACTCTTCTTACATGTATTACTCATTTGAACGTTTTACGTTTTACGTGAACGTTTTACTACCTGCGATTTCAACTGACTACTTCATGTTTCCTGACGTCGTGAACATTTTCTGCCAAATTGACACCCCAAAGCGATGTCATCAGACTACAAAACTATTTGGATGTCGTAGGACGCTGGGGAGCGGTCTGAAAACGGAAACTAAACACGTCAAAATGTAATTATTGTACGATATTTTTAGCCATTTTGAGCCACGAATTCGCCTCTTCGCCGTACAGAACCGAGCGAGAAATGTTGGAAAATGTAGACACCATTCTAGATCTGGGCGTCATTCTGAACCACAAACTTACTTTTTAGGCCTACACTAATTACAGAGTGATGCAAATAGAGCATTAGGCCTCCATATTCGAACCTTCCAGTCGGCTTCCCACAGACACAATCTGGAAGACGCGCCGCTGTGTCTGTGTTCAAGTCAATTGATCGGAGAACGCTTGAATACTGCTCTGCGATTTGGGGCAGCACAGTCTTATTTACGTTGAAAGAGTTCGGCATAAATTCCTCATGTGGTTGGCGAACAAAGCTGTATCTGCCAGTACTTTATTGGACTACCAGCATTTACTTTATTATTACAACGTGTAATATCTTCAAACCAAGTGATATTATGGTGATATCCGGTGTTTATGTCAAGTTTTTAGAGACCTTATCGCATCATCCCTTTCTTAGAGAATGCTACTGTTCATCTGTCTTGTAAAATAACTAGCATTTCGCGTTCAATCTTTTCAGTATTCCATCGAGCAGAGTACAGGGTGGCGCAAAAAACTTCCGATTGAATTTTTACATATCTCCTTTATTTTTTAAATGCACTAACCCTCTTTTGTACACATGTTCTATATGTCCACAGAACCTTGCACGACCACTAAGTTTCGATATGGCCCCCTTTTGCCTTCACCACGGCCTCAAGACTGCCTTCACAGAAAGGCACGAGCGCCGCACGACATCCTCACTCAGGTTGGACCATCATCTCAAGGGCCAGCTTCAGGTTGTGGTACTGCTGTTGGCGCAGCCAGACATCCTTCTCAGGATGGACCAGATAGCGAAGTCCATGGGTTGACATCTGGACTTGAGGGGGCCAATGTCCTGTCCCAAAATCCTCCAGTGGGTCTTGCACCACTGCTGGGTGACTTTGGATTTGTGACGGTGCACCGTCCTTTGAATACGTATCCACCAGGAAATGAGGCATTGGTCCACGGCAGAAGGTTCTCCTTCAACAAATCCACGTAAACTTGGGTATTGACCTTGACACCATCATCAATGAACACCAAAGGAGATTTTGATCCATAGACCCCACAGCGGCCCAGACCATGACCCTGCGGGCTTCTTTCATATGTTCGTTCCGCCGATCATGCTAAACAGCTTGCTGCCAAGACCCGGTCGTTCTGTAGTTCACTTTCGGTTCAACAGTGAAGATTTTTCATCAGACCAGATGAAGACCTTGTCACCGGCGCTTCGCATTTCTCAGATCTTCTTGGCCCTGCTGCACCGTTTGATCTTGGAGGCTTCTGAAATTAGGTGATTACGTCGATCTTGAGTGCTTTGAGTCCTAGTCATCTCTTACCACCCTACCAACCGTTCTTCTTGAAACCTGGAGGTCTTTAGCCATCTTCCCATGCTTCTTCGAGGATTTCAGACACTGCTTGCGGATGACGTCAACAAGTCTTTTGCTGCGGACATCGCGTTTTCTACCCGATCCTGGCTTCCTAGAAACAGCACCTGTCTCATTAAAACATTGAACCACGTTGAAGACGGTTTTTGGTCAACGCCGACCTGTTTCGCAATCGCCTTGTTGCTGTGACCGGCGTGTTTTAGGGCCACAATTTGTTGTCTCTTTTCAAAACTCGTCATATCTAGAGCAAAATTCTGCAGTAAAGCAAATAGCTGTTACAGCACATGGTCACAACATTCAAGGAAAGGCACACAAACTTTCAGGCAGCTTCATGCATTGGTATCTGAGTTATGCTGAAAAGACTGATCGGATTTTTCTGCCACCCTGTAAACACTGTTGGCTCGAGAATATTTTTCCGGATTTCTTATCTGTTGAACGGCTGTTTGAATTGGTCATCCCAAGGTGACATCTTGTGCGACCCGCCTGCGGTATTAGACAGTGCTTCCACGATTCTCGTGCCAGGAGAGGAGGCCTATTGGCCGCACCAATGCACCATTCGCAACCTGATCTAGCTCACCGCCCCACCCCCGCCCCACCCCCGCCCCAGGCCCTGTGCGACGTGGAAGCCCCGCACTCTGAACAGCTGAGACCCGAGGGAAGCTGAACACTTTTGCTGTTGGCGCTGAAACACTTTTTGGAGAAGGGGTTTCGTGCAGAAACCAGCTTGCGTTTATTTGTATTTCTCAACTATTGTTATTTTTATCTTCGCCGGCAAAATGTTCAACACTTTTTATAAAGTTATAAGAATTAAGCTAGGAATTATATAAAGTAGCAAGCAAGTAGTAAGTTAGGAGTTCTCTGAGCCATTCGTCTTTGGCCACTCCTGAGCCCAATCAGCTGACTGTGCGGTACAGTGGCGCGACGCAGACAGCAGCAGTCACGGGCATTGGGCGGAGGCGTGTGCAGAGATTACAGCGCGTGCATACGTAAATGTGCAGCCTGGGTGTTACTGGAGAGTGAAACAACTCCAGCGGTGGTGAATGAGCGTCGGAGAAGCTCGGTAAATTGTGCTGTGAATGAATTTGAAATGATTTAGCATGCCAGCAAGACGTTTAGTGATCGGGGACTCTTATTTCCAGGAGCACCATCCAGGTAGGTAGGTACTGTTCCATATACCGAGGTGTTTGATAACCTACCTTATCCACGCAGGGACAGTATCTATCAGCACCGGTACACTGGTGCTGTAATCTAAGTTTTTTTCGAGGGAAAACTTTGTTGGCCAACGTCATCGTTAATTATTTAATACTCGCATACACAAGCAAACGAAAATCTCCCCCAAGAGATCCACTCGCTCCCTGGGTCCGCCATGCATCCAGCGGCGGACCTAGGATTTCGGCAAAGTGGTGAAGCCTCCGAGGGCGATAGGTATATAGGCATGCAGCTACCTCCTGGGGAGGACTCGAAATGTCATAGCGGAGCCGTAAATAATTCGTTCGTTGTGAGGATTTTCTACACTCGAGTTTAAACAAGTTGATGGAGCTTGTCCTCCTGGGGGGAGGTGGGATAAGATTTTGTGCATTATAAGAGACACCATTCTGACGCGAATTTTGATAGTCTTTTAAGGGGAAGGGTGGATGTTCTAATCGTTTGCCCAATATGTCGCCGCTGTCTAGCGAGGGTGATCTCGATGCACATTCAAGTTTCCACAATGCAATGATTTTATCACATACTCAGAGGCATCGCTTCGAAGTTCTTTCCATGGAGGTCAGATTTAAAAGGGGCTTACTATACCTGTCTCTGAGGGTGCCGCCAACTTTTGGGAGCCTTTACAATGGAGAAGGGGAAGAAAAGATATTGCGTTTTGCTTTATACGTATATACCACGCTACCATCGTAGCACTAAAAGATTGGCTACCATTGTAGCCAATCTTTTAGTGCTTCTCGATACCCTCTTTTATTGAACAAGGGACCTTCAATGCATTCAACGGCCTCAACTGTAAAAAATACGATAGATTCTGGTTTGAAGTTACCTAAGTCTGAAATCAGAGGCAATACAAATGCGTTTAATGCAAATTACAATTCCTAGCAAAAAGTGCACAAAACGATGTCAAATTTGCCGTAATTTTGCCATAATGGCGCCATCAAATATTTAAGATAGTCATTATTTTAGATTATGTACTCATATTGACCCATGCCTGCCTTAGAAATCCGATATGGTCGAAGTTGAGAGTTTGGCTCGCATTGCTAAACATTATCATCAATTTGTCCACGAAAGCTGCGTCAATTTTCCTTTTCTGACGTCATTCAGGTTAATATTTGAAAAAACAATGACAGGACGCACCTGAATGTCAATTGGCTTCCTTTCGGCTCATTAGACGTGCAATCCAGCCTCAGTATTTGAACAGGATAGGATAAACCGAAGGTATAACAATTTCCACATACCTGACTTGAATAATAACGTCACTAATGATCTTTTACTACAAAAAATGATTTTTTTGGTCATTTTGGATGGAAATATCGATTGCAATTTAAATGGAAAGCCTGTTTATTTACTTCTTGAGTTAGGAGGAAGAGACTAAAAAGGCCCCATGTGCCTGGTAGGTTACAGTTCAGACCAGTGCCAGATACGTGTTAATACCTGGGGTTTGGATACTTTTACAGGGGTGCCGAGATCGGAGAAAAGGGGAGCAATGCGAGGGACTATTCACAAATGACGCTACTTTTGGGGAAATTTCCCAACCCCTACCCCTGTCATAGCGTCCTTTTTGGGTTTACCCCTCATGCCGTGGCGGCACTTTTTCACAGATTCCCCCTCCACTGTCGTGGCGTTACTTTTGGGTGAACACCTCCCATTCCGCTTGCTCTGATGTTGGTGGTGTGAAGCAAGCCAGAGATCAAACCTTTTGTTTGCGTCCGGCCTCAGTCCTATTTCTAGGGAGCTCCAGCCTCCCAGGCTTACAAATTACTGAAGACTCAACAGTAAAAAACCAACAATAAAAATCATCGGTGGCCAAAGCTCACCGCTGTTATGCCACGTCACTTTCCAGCCAACACCCCTCGTCATGGCCTGCCCCCTTCCTCTCCCTCGGCGAGCAATGACATTTATGAACAGCCCCTTACCCGCATCAACAAGGGGAGTGGCAAATGACAGCCTGGTCCCTTATGAAGTATTGGAGCTGCGTTATATCCTTCTCTTTTCGCTGTAATCGCCAAAGACCGAGGTGATCTAGTTGGCCAGTTTCTGGCGCTGTGCGTTGTAAATTATTGATCATTTGTCTCCCGGGTCCAGCCAACTTTGAGATACTCTGTCAATCCAGTCGAGGCACACAGTCCTAACGTAGGCTGTTTTCGACTGCAAAGCCAATGATAAGTCGTGATCTTAGCCCATTAGAGAATCCCTGTCATCGATTGAGCCGGCAGACTGCACAGTTATCATCTTGGGTGACTTTAATCTGCCTGTTGGAGGCCAAATTGCGGCAGCGCAGAGCTCCAGATCTCCGTGCATACTCGGAATCTGAGCACGGTTCGGTCAATCACACCACTTCTGAAATAGTCCCGGGACACTTACCTAGCGGCTTTGGTTTGGCAGGTATGCAAGTGCCACTAGGTGGTTTCATAGTGTGATTGGCCAAGCTGGGCTATGGTCCAGCCTCTGAATTTACTTTTATGAACAACAAGATTTTCAAGCAGTTGACTCTTTTTCGTTGCGGAAATCGTACGGTCCGAACTGGAGCAAACGTAGTCCAGACTACGTAACTCCACATTCAAATTGCCTTTTTCCGCCAATTACGCGATAAACAGCCACGGCATGGAGTCGAACCGGCACCCTGCCGGCAGTGCTGTTGTTTATCCTTTCTCGAATCATGCGAATGTATCATTCCAAGGTGACTCCCAAAGGTAATTGGTACCCTGGGCTGCGGTCCATTCGTTATTGCCGCACCCCTGTGTTTTCACAAAAGCCGATACATTTCCAATTTTTTTACTGCTAGGAACGTTTAAACGGTGGGATTGGCCTAGTATCAAAACGAGTGAGTCCCATTATTGATACAGTGATACAGAAATTCTAGCCGGAGTTCGACCGTGTGACGTAATCTTGCGCATACTCTAAGGTGGTAGCACCAAATTTGACAGGCAGACCGTCACCATACATGAGCACACAAGAGCCGTGTTTACACGAGCAGAAATATTGCCCGGCCCAGGGCTGGTCAACACACACAGAGCCAGAGTTGACTTTTTGTGGATAATCTGGAAGACTGGGTTGCAGCACGAATAGCTATCATCTCATTTTTTACTCGACTTCCACCTTTATAGGGCGCCAAGTCGAGTGCTGTCCATAAACCCCGTGCTGGACGTCCGCTTACTTTGTGTGCCAAGTGTGCCAAGCGTGCAGCAAGCATCAATACAGGTAGAGGTTAAAGGCAGCAGTGCATGTTATGTTCTATAAAAATTAAAATAGATTCAAAACTATTCGTGCTCTAGCCTAATATTCCCGCTTGCCCCCAAAAAGCAGCCTGCATGTTGGTCGACTTCTTCCGAGCGTGAAAATCACCCCCAAAAGTCATTGCGTGTAAGCAGAGCTAAGGCCTTTTCCTGGTTGAATGGCATGTCACCATATCTAGACGGTGACAAAATTGGAAATCAGAGTGAATACTTTGTACGTCCTGGCTCGGTAGATTAGCCCAGAAGCACTTATGATCAAACTCTTGTCCGTGTCATTTTTTTAGATAAATAGTTCAAATTATTTTTGTGTTCAATTGGGGTACTAGCTTAGTTCAATATACATTTCAGCTTACAGTTTCTTAACCGCAGGTTATGGCGATGTTCAAGGTTTTGCATTACAGAGCTCCGACCAGGCGAATTCCCGGGAGAAAATTGTCCCTATCATGACAGCATCGGGCCTGAGGATGAAATTTCTGATCTTGCCGTAATCTACACCGGTCGAACTTTGAGCTGTATAAAGTATCACGTGAAGGGAGTTTCCCTTTGAGGACAGGGTTTTTTCTAGAACGAATGTAACTGTATCGACATTTGAAGATCAGCTTTTTAGAATTCCTATTCATACCCTTCATTTTCTGTTCCAGGCAAATTATTCAAATGGCCAAATGTTTTTTTACGACGATGGTGTTTTCCATGGCAGCTGCAGAACTCTACTGGAAGGATCTCGGCTAGGCAACTTGAAAATTTCATAGCTTTTTGTTTGATTTCTCCCACCCGGCTATCACAAACTATATTCATGTTCTTTGTTACACGTAGTAGAAAGCAGTTATGTGTTGAGAAATAACATAACTTGATGCAACTCAGATCCCTCAAAGGAAGGTAAGCCCTGGATACTTTGGGAGAAACACCACTCGCATGCAAGTTTTTTTTTAAGTAATGATATTTACAACTAAACCTTATGCAATGGTACATTACTAAATAATGTTGCACGCTTGAGCGAAATAATAAAAGCGAGCACGCATGATAACGACAAGGAACTTAAAGGCCACCTTCACCTCAAACGACAAGTTTCAATAATTATGGATCTAAATGGAGCCGGGAGCAGGCCAAAGTCCCGACTCAGTACTGGAGTTGCCCTTTGATCCTATAGGGTGCCTGAGGTTCGATGGGCCCAGGGCCTCATGAGGCCCCAAAGCAATGCAGGCTAGGTAGCAGATGGTATCTCTCGTACTGCACTAGGCGTCATCAGATTGAGGGCTCCGTTCAAGAGTGTGGTGGGTCTTCTACTTGCATGGCTAGGAAAAGTTTTTGGTTAGCTGATCCGGTGTTGGTGCAATGCAACCGGACTCCACTACCGCATTTTCACACATTTGGGATTGACCCGGGCCCTATTGCCTTACCCTTCAGCTACGCTGCTGGGTCTGCATTGACTTTTTCTGCACGTCCAATGCCCGCTTGGGAGATAGATGTCAAGATCTGAGGCTGCTGCCTCTGTGGCGTTCCAAAGCCGCTCCGATGATTTACGTCATGTGCAGTAAGCTTGGGGTAGTTTGTCAGAATTCCATGGATAGTCCCCATCTCCGGGGGGATTTCGAAGCAAACAAACGGGGCTACGCCGTCATAAAACGATAATAGTATTACCAGCTAGACCGCTGCGTGTAATAGATAGTTGACATGGATTTTTTTCCTATTTGTCATGGTATGTGGTCATGTTCATGGTACCATGGTCATGGTAACATGTTCATGGTATCATGGTCGTGGTACAAAGACACCCAGCGGATGTATTTGTGGTACCGCCCAACAACGTGACCAAGTCATCACTCACTGTCTGAGCCGTCACTGTGCCGTCGAGTTACTGCATATAAAAACCGTTCCGAACATACAGTGGGACACCCTTGAGAGTGCGTTTTTGGGAGCCCATTTCACAACCAGCACTGTGCAGAATGTGGCATTACAACTAGGATTGATCGCAGTCGCTTGTCCGATGTGAAATTCCAGAGCTATTTAAATGTCTGCACACCGAATTAATAAAGTGCTGATTCCTCGACCAAACTCGGTTTACAATGGCTGAGTCATTGAAAACCAACATCGAAAACTATTGGGACATACACACTTCGGTGAGTTGTTTTCTTTCGGTCAATATTGATGTCACTGGAGGCCAAATTGGGTAAACATTTCTGTAATGAGATATACTGGCAAACCTCGGTAATCTCAGAACATAAAAAAGACTAGAAACGTTTTCATAACGCAGTTTGAAAGCACCCGAATGGTTCCTTCATTGAAACGGAAGCCAAGTTCGAGTCGAGGTAAAAGGCTAAAGCGCTGCAGGCCTCTGAACATCGCGAATTTTAGCTTATGGGTCATTCCCGGACAAATCGTTCAGGCAGGCACCAAGAAGTTCACCGTAACTCCTCAGATTTCCACAAAATTTTGTACCCAAGGTCCCCCTATGCCAAATAGTTGTTTTACCTATTTTCAAGTCTTAAGGCCAAAGAGCTCACCAGATAGAGGTCATTAAAGTTTTGAGTTTTAAGGCTGTAAAAGGCACTAAAACATTCATCATATCGCTCCGCCGGACTTGAAAACAGCTGCTGAGTATCCTATGTCGTCCTCTGAAGAGCAGTGAGCTCGAAGTGTCCAGGACTGAAGTCTGCGTGGAAGTGAAAAAAGATGAATGAAATTATGTGCATATCAGAGTTGAAACAACTTGTTTTTCTCCCAATTTTGACGATAGATTTCGTATCAGGTGTTGAAGCAAACTGTATTTGTTTGTTTGTTCCAGTTTTGCCGTTTGATACTGTTTATAATTGTACTTTTATTGCCACAAGTCATACAATGCAAGACCAATTATACCACAGGGAAATGTCAAGTTTCATCTGCAGGATCTTTGCATGTGTGAATCGCTTGATAACAACAAACTGGCGGCCGAATGAGCTTTTAACACGGGCATTGACGGGGGGCGGGTACCCGCCCCCTCGGGTTTTTCGGAGATAGCAGAAAAACGGCGGCGCGTAGCGCCGCCGTACTTGACATACCTTTTCCCTCATCATTTTTACAACTTCTGTGAACATTTTAAGGTTAGGTCATCTCAGGTCAGGTCACCAATACAGGTCAAGTGACCCGACCTCAAAAAAAGTTTAAGATAACATAAGTCGGAGCAGGTTGAACTTATCCGATTCAAACTCATATCATATAATGGCCCCACCGAGTTCTCTAAAATATGTTCCGGTATTTTTTATATCGATTACCTAAGGTCAGGTACGAGGCATGACCTCTCCATTGGAAATACATAGGAAAAATGGTTTTTACGGAATAACTCAGTAACAGATGGTGATAGAGCATTTATTTTGGCTGCATTAGACTCGCCTGGGCTTTGCAGTTCTAATGATATGCATTTTATATAATTTGACCCCGACCTGACCTCAGATCACGTCAAATCCTTGATTTCACCTAGCAAGGTCAAATTGTATATCATTCGATTCGGCTTGCTGAGAGGATTCATAAAGTTTAAGTTGTTTTGATTTATCGTTACTTTTTCAGATGTAATGACCGAAAAATTGAATTTACATATTATCCCTATGACGGCATGTTTTGACCTCTCGTGACCTTAAATGTGACCTGAAAAAATGGTTCAAATGTTTTCGATAGAGAAGTGGATGGGCAGCCCAACGCCGTTTACCGTTTTTCGCTACCTACTGTGGTTCTCGAGATCTTAGGGGGCGGTTACCCGTCCCCCGTCAATCCGAAGGTGGCTCAGACCCCCGTCAATGCGCGAGTTAAATGGTAGGCGTCTCGGCTTTGTTATAATGAAATAGAATAGCAGAGGTCATTTTAAGTCGTGAATTAAGGTCTTCCGAGGTTGGCATGACTTTGTAATGCTCCAACATATCCGAAGCAGCATGAACCTGTCAAACCTTGAAATGAAATTGGTAATGACGTATTTGTGAACTTTTCTTTTAAATGACATTTAAGGTCAAGCTGGGTCATTTAGTCAGGTTACAAAGCTCGTTTCAGAACCAAGACACAAGTAACGGTACGATATTTGTGGTAGGTAAATAATAAGCTTTCATTTGACATCCACATTAACCATGTTGTGGCGTATTGCAGATGGGCGTTTTTCAGAAGGTGATGCCCTCTGTGACCTGTTACTAAATCAAGTTGCAAAATATCATCCACCACTGGTTAGCTTATACCCTGGGGAGCACGCAGTGGAAACATTGAAAATAAGACTTTTCGACAAATTCTTAATATAATGAAAAGGTCACAAGGTCACGAGGTCAAAAACTGACCTGAAGTCAAAGTTTCTATTTTTCTTATATAGCCTGTTGCATCTTCTATCCAGTGATATACATTTTTAATTGATTTTGATCAGCCACTTTGAAGATACACAACTATTTCTGCTTCAATATTTGCGTTGACCTCGAAACTTTGATGACATCTATCAGGTAACCTCTTTGACCTTGGTACCTGAAAATGGTTTCACATTTTTATTTTGTGTAAGGGACCTTAGGTACAAAATTTGGTGGAAATCTAAGGGATGATGGTGAACTCGCGTAAATGATTTTTCCTGGAATGACCGATATACCTCTAGGCCAAATTAATATCATGTAGGCTACATTCATATTTAGACGCTATTTTTCCAACCTAATAGACCACAGAGAATAGTGTTTCCACGAGCATTTAAAATCTGTTGTAAACACGTATCGATAATGGATACTAAGCTTACGTTAACACAATCAGTGCAGGACGTCCTAAAGTGCCCTCCTCTATTTTTCCAAGGTGACCGAAGAACCGTTTGCAGCTGGAAAACGCTACTTGGCAGTATTCGGGAGCATTCATGAGTGCGTCGATTAGTGAAATGATGTTAAAAATCAGTCGAAACTTTGCTTGAATGATAGGCTTTCAAAGCCAGACTTATATTTTGAGACCATCGCAAACGCGCGGTCGCATCGGTTCGCCTGCACTGTAGACCGAGGGCTGACGTAATAACGTCATACAATCCGGTTCATATGTCAAGGTCACCCCCACATGAAGGTCAAGGTCAAAGGTCACAGGTCTAGGGAATTGAATCCAGTGTTCTGCCCAGAAAACGTTATTAAGTATGCTGTATGCTATGCTATGATGTCATAGTTAAGGCTACTCAATGTCCAGATCAAGGACACAAGTCAAGCTCAAATGTTTTTCAAAGGTCCAACCCTCATTTCTCGCCCAAAGGCTGCTATAGTGCCAGTTATACCTACTGTACATTATTTGAATTTCCTATAGGTGTCCAGCACGAGCCAAATTTGACCTTTACGAACTACTTTGACCTTGAAGATATCGGGCTAGGTCAATAAAACTTGTTAATAATGTAAATCACTATCACCCTACGCACACACCTACCCAAATTGATATTTTTTTCTATATCTCATTTCTATATCTCACTTTAAAACCCCTCCACCGCGAGTTTACGCCAGACCCTTTTCCACTGCGCGTGTCTAGCCTAGATTGAAGTCAGTCGAGGTCGTGGACGATACTTTCTCGTAAATAGTTTTTAACGCACATTGACACGCATTGACACGCATCGCACACGCACATTGACGGGGTCTGAGCCACCTTCGCTTTGACGGGGGGGGGCACCCGCCTCCCCTAAGATCTCAAGAACCACGCTAGATAGCGAAAAAACGGTAAAAAGTTTTGAGCAACCCATCCACTTCTCCATCGAAAATATTTAAACCATTTTTTGTCAGGTCACATTTAAGGTCACTTGAGGTCAAGACATGCCGTCATATGGGTAACATGCAAATGAAGGTTTTCGGTCATTACATCTGAACAAGTAAAGATAAAGCAAAATCATTTAGACCTTCGCAATCCTCGCAGCATGCCAAATCGAATGATATATACTATGACCTTGCTAGGCCAAATCAAGTCAAATATAGTATTTTACCTGACCTGAGGTCAGGTCAGGTTCAAATTAGATCACAATGTATACCATTATAACCGCAAAGACGAGGCTAATCTAATGAAGTTTAAAGAGACATTGTATCACAATTAATGACTAAGTTATTCTGTTAGAGCATTTTCCCATGTATTTCCAATAGATTGGTCATGATTCGTACTTGACCTTAGGTCATCGATATAAAAAATACAGGAAAATATTTTAGAGAATACAGTGGGCCCATTATGTGATATGAGTTTAAATTGGATAAGTCCACCCTGTTCCGACTTATGTTATCTTAAACTTGTTTTAAGTCAGGTCTGATGGATGTGGTGCTTGTGGCGAATGGCACGGGTTGGCTTGTGCCTGTCTAAGTGCGCGCTGTCAGATACTTGCCTGAGTTGCACGTTTGCATGCTTGCTATGCTCGTGCATGATCAACTGGCTTTACGTGGTCTGTTTGCATGTGCATGCCCGTTGGGCAACTCGTTGTCACTCCAGATCTGCTAGCGCTTTCTAATGGCTTGTTTTCTGTCCAGCAGGCACGAGTTCCCATGTGAATACATCTACTGCCAACACTCTTCGTGTTGATCTTACATGGCGCGGTCGGTAGGACAAGTCCAACTCAGCAATGACAACACCTGCAGCGACTCCAGCGGCAGCACAGCAACCTGTGCTCATCACGCTGACTCAAGAGCAGCTGCAGACGCTCCTTGCCACCCGGGATGCATCTCACTCTGGGAACAGTCGGACCCAGAGGCCGACTGACACTGTACATATAATCGGACACTACCGATGAAGACTGGCAGCTCTTCCTGTTCCAGTGGCAGCGCTACAAAAACCAATGTGGGCTATCAACTCTCACAGCTATTTGTGATGAACTCATATCCACATGCACACCAGAGCTTGCAAAACAGCTGTTCCACCTCATAGGTACTGATTTAAATAATTCAACAGAAGATCAGTTGCTTCACCAGATTAACACGCGCATTGACGGGGGGCGGGTACCCGCCCCCTCGGGTTTTTCGGAGACAGTAGAAAAAACGGCGGCGCGTAGCGCCGCCGTATTTGGCATACATTTTCCCTCATCAATTTTACAACTTCTGTGAAAATTTTAAGGTTAGGTCATCTCAGGTCAGGTCACCAGTACAGGTCAAGTGACCCGACCTAAAAAGTTTAAGATAGCATAAGTCGGAGCAGGATGAACTTATCCGATTGAAACTCATATCACATAATGACCCCACCGAGTTCTCTAAAATATTTTCCGGTATTTTTTATATCGATGACCTAAGGTCAGGTACGAGGCATGACCTCTCTATTGGAAATACATGGGAAAGATGTTTTTTACGGAATAACTCAGTAACGGATGGTGATAGAACATTTATTTTAGCTGCATTAGACTTGCCTGGGCTTTGCGGTTCTAATGATATGCATTTTATATAATTTGACCCTGACCTGAACTCAGGTCAGATCAAATCCTTGATTTTACCTAGCAAGGTCAAATTATATATCATTCGATTCGGCTTGCTGAGAGGATTCATACAGTTCAAGTCGTTTTGCTCTATCTTTACTTGTTCAGATGTAATGGCCGAAAAACTGAATCTACATGTTATCCCCATGACGGAATGTTTTGACCTCTCGTGACCTTAAATGTGACCTGACAAAAAATGGTTCAAATATTTTCGATGGAGAAGTGGACGGGCAGCTCAACGCCGTTTACCGTTTTTTGCTACCTACCGTGGTTCTCGAGATCTTAGGGGGGCAGGTACCCACCCCCGTCAATGCGAAGGTGGCTCAGACCCCCGTCAATGCGCGTGTTAAAGATGTGGCTGTCAGGGGTTTGAACGTAGAGGTACACAGACATCAGTTCCATGCCATACGACAAACACAAGGAAAGGACATAGCACAGTTTGTCTCACGCCTAAGGTCAAAGGCCTCACTGTGCGCCTTTTCAGTCCAGGCATACCGACCAACAGCAGGTTCCGTGGGCCCAGGCCCTATCAGTTACGAAGAAGACTCCTTGCGGACACACATTTTAGTGGGTCTTTATGACAAGGAACACCAGAGTAGGGTCTTAACAGATGCAGCCAAATACTCTTCATTCAAGGAGATGTACCAGGCTTTACAGACACTGGAAGCTGCAGACACTAGTCGCCTCAAGCTGTCTGACGCCTCCCCAGTCACTACAGACTCAATGGCCGCACAAAGGTCTCAGTATCAATCTGAGCGCAGGGAGAGGCTGCAGATGTCCAAAAATCAAGCGTCACCATCCAGGTATCACAGCACAGACACAGCTCCACCATGCAGGTGGTGCAACGGCAGTAGCCACGAACCGTCACAACGATGGCAACATGAAAAATGTCCAGCAAGGGCAAAAGTATGCAGAAGGTGTGGAAAGCTGAATCACCTGGCCGAGGCGTGTCGATCCAGGCTTGGTCAGAGGTCTCCAACAGGTACAAATCATGACAAAGCATGTGCACAGACTAGCATCCCCTCGCCCTCTGCAGACCTGAGTTTCTGTTTCTCGCAGGGAGACGGAGGGAGCAGGGAGACTTTCAGCCGCACCTTGGAGACACATGCTGCGCCTGATCAGGGCACAGAAGCTCATCCTCACCAGGAATGGAAAGATGGGGAGTTTGTTGATAGCCCGCCCAAGAAGCACCCAAAGGTGTCTGTGAAGCTCAGCATCATGCATGCAGCCCATGAGAAGCTGGGAAAACGTATCACACACCACTCAAGAGGAAGAATCGTGGACAATTTTCTCAGCACAGCATGTGCAAACACTGGTGCAATGACCTGCACTAGTGGACAAGAGCTCCTGAAAAAACTAAACTGCCCCCGACAGTACCTTTTGAGGACACGCCATAGGATCCAGGGAGTGACAGGCCACGGCCTGCTTGTGATTGGTGCCCTCATGCTCCGGATTGAACACCAAGGTCGAATCACCCGCCAGGTAGTGTACATCACCAACAACACTAAAGGGCTGTACCTCTCTGAGAGCGCTCTTCGAGACTTGGGTGTTATTCACCCTGACTTCCCCAATGTGCAACACCCGGGCACCACCGACTCTCCAGCAACGTCAGCCACGTGTTCGTCGCAGGATGCAGAGCTGGCCCCTTGTGGTTGTCCTGTCCGCTCCGATGTTCCCGGACCTCTGTCAGGGTTGCCACACCCACCCACAGAAGAGAACCGCCATAAGCTCGAAGAGTGGATCCAGCATCACTATGCCAGCAGCGCGTTCAAAGTTGGTGAGAACCAACCGCTCTCACCGCTATCAGGGGAAGCTCTTGACATAAAGTTTAAACCGGATGCTGTCCCGCATGCCGTGCACGTGCCCATCCCCATCCCCCTACCACTGGAAGCAGGCAACCAAAAGTGGGTTGGATCGAGATGTCCAGCTCGGAGTAATAGAGCCTGTTCCACAGGGTACACCAACAGTGTGGTGTTCTCGCATGGTTGTTGCGGCCAACAGTGATGGATCACCACGCCGAACTGTCGATTTGCAGAAAGTGAATGAGGCCACGATGCCAGAAACCCACCACACGCCCAATCAATATAACTTGGTCGCCGAAATACCCCCGAACACAGTCAAGACTACCTTGGATGCCTGGAATGGCTATCATAGCCTTCCCCTGGTGGAGTCAGCCAGAGATGCCACCACATTCATCACCGAATTTGGACGCTACCGATATCGACGAGCCTCACAGGGCTTTCACGCCTCAGGAGACGCGTACACCCGACGAATCAGAGACATCATTGACGGGAATCCCACGAGTCAAACAATGTGTTGATGCTCTCCTGTGGGACGCACAGTGGGCCGGCGGGCGCTCAAAAGCGCTTAAAATTAATTACCGTCGAACTATTGAGGCTACATCAACAATATTTAATATCTAGGGTTTTTAGATGCCCCCGAGCAGTTTTCAAGGTTGTTATTGCTGTATCTGCAGCCCATGCCCAGTTATTGGCATAACATTATCAGGATCATATACATAATAATATACCCCTCCGAATAACACTTTTCCTTTGCCTTCGGGATGTCGTTGTATGGAGGATATATGCCGGCATTCTGACATTCTGACCAGGGGCGTAGCCAAGGGGGTGGCAGGGACAGCCAACCCCCCCTGAGGGTCCCCTGAGGACACGGGTCGCGCGACTCCCCTGAGGGCCCCCTGAGGACACGGGTCGCGCGAAGCGCAGCTCGCCCGCACTATGCTCTGTGGCTAAATATTAAATCTCATACCAGACAGGGCACTCTTAAGCCCTCCTCAGCACTCTATTCTGAAACAAGCAGAACACTTTTTACCCATCAGGGTCCTTTTGGCGCTGTCGCAGGGGCCTTTTTCGGGGCGCCCCCCTGAGCGAAATCCTGGCTACGCCCCTGATTCTGACTCTTGGCCGACTCTCTGGTAAACTGCCAGGTTTGCTTCGTATGCTGCCCTTCAATGAACACAGGAAGTTCTTCTTCCTTTGTGTATCGTATTGGGGTATTTGCTGGTTTTCTTAGCATTTTTCTTACCTTAGTAGGTCTTGTGGGAGTCACGGTCACGAACGGCGTTTAGACAATACCCATATTTCCTGTGTAAAGCATTTGACCCAATGTGACCTGGAAAATATTGCTTAACTTGCAGGTCTACGAAATAGCTCAGAATTGTGTTAGCCGAGACTCGAGACGAGTCCTAAAGGGAAAACTTGCCGACACTTGCCTTAAAAATGAACAATTTCTACCATTTGGCTTGTAACAGTGTAATACTATGACCGCACCAATGCATTGCATTGAACAACAACTATGCTCATAATACGAATTCAGGCAAAATCGGGCAAAAATTACTTATAAGGCATGAAAGTAAACACCTTCAGCTACATTGTGGACCAAGTTTCACAGCGGCACAAGGTGATATATTTTTTAAAACTCTATTTCAAATATAGTTTGATCAAATCTATCTCCGTCAGTAACATTACTTGGTAAATTTGCTCCCCATACCTGACCAATGCACGAAATGACGTTAAAACATGTAATAACATATTTGGAACACTCCGTTCCTAGAAACAAAAGTCATAAAAATAATTTCTAAGCATTTGAAACGTTGAAAAACACTTGTAAACAAATAAAGAAATTCAGGCGATAAATGCGCTTCGAAACGCTTTCGGTAGAAACCTCGTATTCAGACTGTTTCTGCACAGAGTTTTGTTGTCGTTTAGAAAAAATAAGAATGCCATCGTGTTCTACATTCAATTTCGCACTGATGACACCCATAAAACAGCAATATTTTTGAACTTACGAAATCCGAATAATAAGCGCTTTTGAGGGTCCGCGGGCCCACTGTGGGACGGCAATATAGAGGCATCCTTCTGGCATACGCTGCAGTACATCTCTCGATGCGCCAGAAACGGTGTGGTTTTCAACCCTACCAAGTTCGTGTTCGGATCCTCTGAGATGGATTTTGCCGGCTTTACCATCGACAAGGACGGTTACAGACCTACCGCACGGCTGCTGAGTGCGATAAAGGACTTCCCGACTCCCACCAACGTAACCGGATTACGAAGGTGGTTTGGTTTAGTCAACCAAGTCGCATACGCATTTGCCCAGTCATCTGCGATGGCTCCGTTTAGAGACCTGCTGAAAGATAAGGGACAACGATTTTATTGGGATGAAGCCTTGGATACCCTGTTCCAAAAATTGAAGGATGTAATTGTGAGGGAAGTCCAAGAAGGAGTGAAGTCGTTTGAGCTGCACCGTGCCACTTGCCTCTCCACTAACTGGAGCAAGACTGGCGTGGGGTTCCTTCCCCAGCAAAAGCACTGCCGTTGCTCCCTCGATAATGCTCCTCACTGTGGCCCTGGCCACTGGCGACTGATCTTTGCTGGGAGTCGCTTCACAACTGAGACAGAGGCGCGCTATGCGCCGGTGGAGGGCGAAGCTCTCGCCTTGGTTTACGCCTTGGAACAATGTCGAATGTTCGTCATGGGCTGTAAGAATCTCATTCCGTGGACCACAAACCACTCGTCAAGATCTTCTCTGACCAGTCCTTGGACAACCTAAAGAACCCCAGGATAATGCACCTCAAAGAGAAGTCGCTGAGGTAACGGTTTGCAATCAAACACGTACCTGGTAAGGGCCATGTTGACCCTGACGCAGCATCGCGATTCCCGGCTGCAGCGCACAGTGCTGTCGCTTCCTCACAGACTACAGAATCAGTCGAATCAGTTTTCACGTCTCCTCTCAGACACCAGCCCACTGACGATGATACACGTGCGTCCCACGCCCTTCACGCGGGCTTGCTTACTGATATTACTGCTGCCTACACAACTAGTTCGTCAGGCAACCTACGGACCATCACATGAGAACTCGTCAAGAAAGAAGCCCAAATAGACAAGACATGTCTGGATTTAGTCCGCCTCATTGAAGGAGGCTTCCCCGCACTAAGATCCGACCTGCCTGAGCAGCTCAAGCCATTTTGGCCTATGTAGCAAGAGCTGTATCGCGTTGAAGGTGTCC
Source organism: Lepas anatifera (assembly GCA_034440635.1). NCBI lineage: Eukaryota > Metazoa > Arthropoda > Thecostraca > Lepadidae > Lepas > Lepas anatifera. The sequence continues at coordinate 110,094 of JAOTON010001508.1, forward strand.
CATTCATGGAACACAAAATGCTCATCCCGCAATCCCTTCGAGCTGAAGTCTTGGACCTGCTGCACTCGGCTCACCAAGGAGAAGTTGGAATGAAAAACTCTGCTCGTCGCTGGTTTTTCTGGCCTGGCATGAATGCCCACATCACGCAAAAACGGATGCAATGCAGAACGTGTTCTGGCATGGCTCCGTCCCAGCCTTAAGAGCCAATCATGGCAGCACCGACTCCTGACTTTCCATTTTAGATGGTCTGTCGTGATTATTTCGAGCTGTCTGGTCATCACTACTTGGTATATGTCGACCGATATTCGGGTTGGCTGGGCATCACAAAAGTACCCAATGGAACCGTTCGCACACTCACTGCACACCTCCGGCGTTGGTTCACTCACTGGGGCGTGCTGAGTATCCTGGAGTCTGATGGTGGACCACCGTTCAATGACGGTCAGTTCCGTGCCTTTCTCGAACAGTGGGGCATAACTCAGCGCCAGTCATCGCCTTACTACCCACAAAGCAACGGTAGGGCAGAGCTGGCAGTGAAAGCCGCAAAACGCTTACTGCGTGACAACACCAGCGTTTCGGGATCCTTAGACACCGACGGTGTCACCCGAGCCCTGCTACAGTACAGGAACACCCCGCTCCGCGGCATTGACGATTCACCAGCGGAGATAATATTTGGCAGAAGACTCCGTGACGGCCTCCCTACACCCTCGTCTAGTCGGCCAGAGTGGAGGCGCCGAAGGATACTGCGGGAAATGGGCGCAGCTCACCTCCACGCGCGAGTCGTGGATCACTACAACGAGCACACACGAACCCTGCAGCCACTGCGTATCGGAGACGTGGTTCTATTACAGAACCAGACCGGGACTTCTCCCAATCGTTAGGATCTAACAGGTGTGATTGTTGAGGCACTGGAAAATCGACAGTACCAAGTCAAAGCCCATGGTAGTGGCAGACTCACCCTCCGCAACAGGCGGTTCTTGCGTCTCATCCACCCATTCACAGCAACAGAAGGAAAATTCAGCATTGCCAACACGCCAATGTCACCACCCGTGAGTGCACCCACATCAGGCACGGACCACCGTTCCACGCATAACCATACCTGTGGCAACACCATTCTACCACAACACACATCCAGAGACCACATGTGATGGACGTGAGCACTCAGCGCGCGGTGATCAACATCAGTGTCGGAAAATGGCCCCACGGCCATCTTCGAGTCCGACCAGACTCACATCCCCACAGTCCGACAAGGCCTCGCCAGGACAAGCCCGTCATTCGACTGGAGGTAGCAGTTACCCTGCGCAGCGCCCCGAGCAGCCGCGGGCCAACACAGACGACGGAAACCCAGACCCTACGGAAACTCAACCTACACCTATCGTCTCTTCTCCACGGACCAAACCGCCGGAGGATAGAGAGGAGACCGGTCCCGTGCTCCGCCGGAGTACGCGCCGTGTCGCACCTAGGGTGCCGATTGTTCCCACAAATGCGTGGCAAATGTCATGGTGAGACGAGTTGCGGATCCGTGCATGATGTTGGGAAAAAGTGAATTGGCAGTGGTCATTTCACGTACATAAACTCTTTCTAAATAACCTGTCCACATGTGAACATTCTATAATACGTTATCGCATGCGCGCTGTCATTTAAAGCATTAAAGGCAATTATTATTTGTTCTTTTTGTGTATATTGCACATGGAGCGATGGTAACTATCCAGCTCCGATCGCGATGGTGGGGGGCGTGATGGATGTGGTGCTTGTGGCGAATGGCACGGGTTGGCTTGTGCCTGTCTAAGTGCGCGCTGTCAGATACTTGCCTAAGTTGCACGTTTGCATGCTTGTTATGCTCGTGCATGATCAACTGGCTTTACGCGGTCTGCTTGCATGTGCATGCTCGTTGGGCAACTCGCTGTCACTCCAGATCTGCTAGCGCTTTCTAATGGCTTGTTTTCTGTCCAGCAGGCACGAGTTCCCATGTGAATACATCTACTGCCAACACTCTTCGTGTTGATCTCACAAGGTCACTTGACCTGTACTGGTGACCTGACCCGAGGTGACCTAACCTTGAAATTTTGAGAAAAATTTTGAAATGATAAGAAAAAAGGTACACTGAGTACGGCGGCGCTACGTGCCGCCGTTTTTATGCTGTCTCCGAAAAAGCCAGGGGGTGAGTAGCCGGCCCCCGTCAACGTGGGTGTCAAACCAAACATGATGGTCCTTATTGAGGCACGATTCTAAGCCTCCTGTCAGTAAGAATTGAACTCAAAGGTTAGGCTGACCTCAGATCACTAAACTGATCCAAAGTGACCTGGTATGGTCATGCTGTACATACGTTTCTTGACGCGCAGTGAAAATATAAACACAATGTGGGTAAAATAAAAACTATCTGTGTGCAGTCGATATTTCGCAATTAGGATATTGACTTGTTTCACCTCAGATAAGCTCCCAAAGGTGACAGGTGACAATTTCTAGCGCTTATTGGTAAATAAAACCCTGGCACGTGCTCCATGAGCATGGCGTTCCCAGGCAGGCGATAACTTCTTTTACCAGGCCACTCCTGTCTCAACGCAACGGCTAGCTGAAATTTCATCTCATCTCAAATTTGAGTACTCGTATTCAATTCTGATGCACAGCGACCTGGTCATCTAATGAGAGCTTGGTGCCAAGTCAATGGGGAACCCAGGTCAAGCCAAGATACTTTAAGTACAGGTACATACGTTCAAGAGGAATTTCTTCACGATAGTGACGTTATTCAGGAGTGCAGGATTTTTTCACCGCGGAGTCTATCTTAAAAATATGTCAAATTTCGTGATGATCCCTTGCAAATTCCAGATAACACAAGGAATTCAATCGTGTTCCAAATGTAGAAATAATGCATTCTGTTTCTGAATATGGAGGTCATTTGGAATATTCTGGATATGATTGATACATCCTTTATACAGCCTTGGTGAGTGGGCGGGTGACGTCATACCACGGACTGCCCAACCTGGAGGGGGAACGGACTCGGAACCTCGGACTCTTAGAGGGGGAGGGTGGCTAGAGTCAAGCTGTTGAATCTCATTTGCGTGCGAGAGACGCCCAGAAGACCAATATTTTCTGTGCGAGGCATTTGACCCAATGTGACATTGAGCAGGTCTCTTACCTTTCAGATCTACGAGGCAATTCAGAACCTTGTCAACCGGAGCTCGGAACGAACCCTAAATTAGGATTTTGCCCGCACTTGGCTAAAAATAAGCCATTTCTATCCTTTGCATCGTAAGAGTGAAATATAAGGACCCAAGCCGGTCTTTGAGTGAGGAACAAATATGACCATAATCAAATTTTGGGTAAATTCTGGAAAATATTCTAATGAGGCATGCAACTACATACCTCCAAGGACTTCTATGGTTCTTAGATCTATCACGGAATAAGGTGATGTGTTTTCTTAAGTCTATTGCAAATACAAGGTCAAGATCAGGGTCAAATAAGGATTTTTCAAGGATATGTTCTGTATCAATAACATTCCTAGATCACGCTCGTCGTTAGGATTTCAGGTTTATCCTTGTATTTTGTTTCGTTCCAAAGTTATACATGAAAATGTATAAAAAAGCGTGACTTATTATATAAAGTTCGGTTAAGTCCTGGTTTGATTTGTCTTATTTCAGAAGAGCCAAATCGACTTGCCTCGGTTTAGAAATGACGTCGCAACTCGTTGATCTGGTCTGACCATATATCAAAATTTCACCATAACTTGTCAACTTTATCACTTGACAAGTATTTATAGTTACGCGTCTCTCATGCAGATTAGTTTTGAACCGTTTGCAAACAAACCGGGTGGGGGGGGGGTTGTGTCTGATCGTCTGAGGGGCTAGCACCGTTTTCCAAATCTGGTCAAAACATCTTTCACGTATCTCTGGTACGACGAAAACACATTATTGCAGATACTCTGATTCCTCCAGGGAACTCATTTCAAGATTACACCATTAAGCTGAGGAGCTGCTCGTCCATTATTTAGAATAATGAATGGACCTCAGCGTTAATAATTAAGCTTGCTACCTAATTGCCGATCGTCCAATGCAAATCAGAATGGCTAAACCGATACAATTAAGCGAGGTGTCAAAAGCTGTTTTCACTTTGGAACCCCCCGCCTATATTTCATTTTTCTTGACAATGATTCATTTTGTTGGGCAATCATTTTCTGTTTTCACCTGTATTCTATTCTGCATATGAATCAGCGATCTTACCAGATTCATTCACTCATTACACAAACGATATAATTCGGCTAAAACGTTGGAAGGTCAATATTTGTGTACGCCACAATTTTGTAAAATTTTCCATTGCTATGACTGCCGCCTTCCACCCACCTCACCCAAAAACATGCGGGTGCGCCCTTGGTTATATTACAAAAATTTTCCTAAAACTTAACACCCCTTGCTAAGTCTATATTTCTGAACAAGAAATACGATGGCGTAAGAAAAATAAGAGTGTTTCCTTCAAATATTAGCATGTGTAGCTTCAAATTCTAACAAAGACCCTCCTTCTTCGCTACTCAATGCAATTTAAGAAACCTGTCTGCGGCCAAGTGAATCAATGAGCGTATGGCCAGACAGCCCCATACCTGTATCACCTGTTTTCCATATTCTCGCCCTCCTGATCAATCCCAGCTGTCTCCAGCGCACACCGGGGCCGCGCTCGCAAGGGGCGGAGTTGACACCGCAGTCGCCCAGGCACCCAGGAAGATTTATCTCCCCCGGGAGATGGCAATTGAATTATCTCCGTCTGCCACTCTGCCTGACACCCAGTCCGTCCCAGAGAGCTGCAAATTAGACGAACCACTTACTGCTCACAACAAGAAGTGCCCTGTCTAACGGTGACGATTGGCACTGATTGCAAAGATATTTACGTGGTCTCGTCCCTTCTTGGTTTTGTTTCTTGTTCTAACCAGATAACTTGTATCTCCCACAGTGCTGGAATGGGTACATTTATATGTATGTAGACATTTACAGGGGCGGACGCAGACCCGAGTTGGGGGGGGTAAACCCATGTCTGCCTCTCCTCCTGGGGGGACGTGCAATTTGGGTGCTCAACAGACCTAGTATAAGCTACCTGTCCAAGTACATGATCGCTCTGCTGAGGAGGGGGGGTGGGAGCGAAGATTTTTGCTCTACAGACCGAGTGTAAACACCTTTAAAAAATCCGGCGTTTGGGGGACCAAAAGATAGTTTGGCCCCCTCCATCGCTTTGGGGGCATGGCCGGAATGCCCCCCTGCGTCCGCCAATGGACATTTACTTTCAGGAGGCTCTCAGAAGTGGCTATTTTTAAGATGCCTGAGATGAAATCGAAGATCAAGCGAGGATACTAAAATCCCTATCTCACGAGCCGCATCAATTGAGCTCGACTGCTTTACTTATTTGACCTATAGCTATAAGCAAATCCCTCTCAGACCAGATGCACTACCTACTGGGGGCACTGGGATGTTAACACGCGCACTGGAGGGGGCCTCGGAGGCCCCCACCTGTTTTTCCGAGGTGGCTGGAGAACCGCTTGTAGCCGAAACACAAGACTTTGCCACATTAAACAGAATTTAATAGCGCGTCGATTGGTTAAGATTTTTTGAAAATCTGTCGAAATTTTTTTACTTACAGGCTTTTAAAGTCAGACCTGCATTTTGAGATCGTCGTAATCGCGCGGTCGGGCCTGTTAGCTTGCATTGGAGACCGAGTGGTGAAGTCATAACACCATATAACCGGGATTATTTGTCAAGGTCACCTCACATGAAGGTCAGGGTCAAGGTCAAAGGCCACAGGTCAAGGCATATGTGCACTTTCAAGGTCACTGACCACAGTGCTTCCGGTCAAATGACGTTACCCGGTCTGATGTACATTATGCTATGACGTCATCGATAAGGTACCCCAATACCAAGGTCAAGGTCAAAGGGCAAGGTCAAAGGTCATTTTCAAAGGTCAATCCTCATTTCTCGCCAAACAGTGGCTGTGGTGTTAGTCAAAGTGTACATTATAAGTAGTATACTATATTGTGACCTTACAGGCCAATGACCTTGAATGACCTTGACCCCAAAATTGAAGGGAAGGCTCTTTGAGACCTTCTCTATATGACCCTGGTCCGCCTTTAGCTTATTCACGCCATTTTCCCGCATAATCACGGCATTTACCGGTCGGTCCCCAGCATGGCCAAGTTTTGACCTTTATGACCTCGTTTGACCTTGAAGATATTGACCTAGGTCAAATAAAAATTGGTCATGGTGTAGATCACTATAACCCCCACCCACCTCTTAAATTTCGTTTTTCTACGCCTCTTAGTTTCCGAGATCTTAGGGGGCCTACCAGGCCCCCTCCAGTGCGCGTTAGTGCCAGACCCCCTCCAGTGCGGGTGTTAATGCGCACACATACAGTGGTAGGGCGTCAACACGCTATAGGTTTTCTACAGACAGTAATCAAATGACCATGGGAATCCCTACGGTACCTGGTTGGCTGATCCTTTTCAACCGTTCAAATACTATGTAAGCAATTTTAGGTCAGGCCACCAGGCTCGGTCAAGAGGCCTCAAAATATTGTTAAAATTAAGCATACTCTTTCAGCTCGGTGCTTTATTTTTTGAGTATCAACACAGGGTGACTTACCATCACTCCATGGTGATTTAGCATCTCCATAGGGTGGCTTAGCACCACCACAGGGAGATTAAGCATATCCACAGGATGACTTAGCATTATTGCAGGTTAACTTAGCATGACTGCGGAGTGATTTAGCTCTGTGACACACTTAGCTCTGTATCACACTTAGTTCTGTATCACACTTTTTAGTTTTAACAATACAATACCACAAAATGCAGTTCTAGCGAAAGCAATATCACGTAAATTGAAACTTACGCATACGCAGTCCTTTCACTTTTCTTCAATCATCCCCTTCCAACACAATATCGTTGCCTTCCAGGGTTTGTCATTTAGCTCTTGTTCCTTCCACGAGACGTTCAATTTCCATCAATTCCATCAATTCGATTTCCATCAAGTACAATACGTTGTGGTGACTTTATTTCTTGTATCAACGCCTCGGGGGTGAGATAAGAGCCTCTTCATTTGAAATTCATCCGAAAAATGGCACACGTTTGATAGCTTTCCAGGGAGTGGCGATATAAAAGGTGTCTCCACTTACGGGGGTGGGGGGCCAGTAACCAACCCTCCCCCACCTACTAGCCAAGGCGGTGCGGGCCCCGTACCTGCAAGTTTGAAAATACTGAATGGGCTCGTGAAGGGAATACCAGTAACGCCGCAGCTGGCCGTTAGACGAGAGCACCGCCTTCATACAAATCTGCTGTTTAATCCCTGCGCTGTAGGTAGGCCCGACGGTAAATTAGATTTAGTCCTAATTAATGCAGTCAGTTGGGAGGAGAGCACCTGAGCTGCACTCCACACATAGATCCACTCCGGCAAGCTTGTTTCCCTCTGACGATAGTAAGCGAAGCCTCTTCCAGTCCGTAAAATTACGACCCCGGGCTGAACGAAACGGAATGGGAGAACATCAGCCTCAGGTGTCTCAGACGGGCCATGGATCTTTATCTAACACTTTTTTCAGAATTGTTTCTCTGCAGCTCAAATGTATCGAGGTGGTCATTGTATAAGGTGGCTTGTCAAACGGAGCCGCAGGGAACCAAGTCCATTGAAGATATTAGCATATTGAGACCGTGAGTTGGGGTACAGGACGGTAGTGCTGACGTCACAAGCACTCCCTAATTATTCCAACAGCTGCTTAAGCCCTGCCCAGCGGGCCTCTAGTCTACCTTGGTTCTAGCGAGAGGTCTCCAACACCGGCCTTGATCTCGGCTCCTATGCGGTATAGCAAAATATAATTTTGAACGACGGCAGATAGCACATGGTAAATAACTACGAAGCTTTAGCAGTCATTTTTGTACTCGAGTCAATATTGAAATCATGATAAGTCAAACAATGTGACAGGTTACCAAAAGCTTGATTGGCTCTAACTTCTGAATTAGTTGAACCAGATCTTCAGGCATCATTAGATTCCTATCTTCAAGAAAAATGGAATGCCATAGAATATGACCATGCTGGGTCAACTTGTAAAAATGACCTGACCCGTGGTCAAGTTCAGTTTCTGACCCAATGAAGACATTATGAAAATAAATGAACTGATAATGAAAATATGAACACAGGGACATCAAAATAAAAGCCCTCACCATTTCTCACTAACTTATTAATCCAACTTTGAAACCCTTCAAGGTAGCTCTAGCTGAACTCACAAAATGCTTTCAGATCAAAACTTTCTAGTAGCTGGGTCTAAAGTATGCTCTGCTCTGCGAATGCTGTGATAGCTGAGACGTATGTTCCGTTACCGTCTTATGGAAATGTATTCTTCAGCTCTCATGCTAATCTATCGACGGAAATGTGTTGTCTTGTTTGGGAATATTTTGAATATTTTAAGGAAAATATTATGGGACATTAAATATCATCAATGTATTTTTATTACATTATATTGTCATGTCATTTTGTCTCCAAACTATCAATGATTACTAATTTTTCGGCGAAATTCATACACAGCGAATTAGTATGTAAAAGTGCCCTTCCCTTCTCCTTGCAAGTAATCATTTACCTTACAGTGATTTTGCACTTAACCTATTCGGAACGTTACGCTCTTTGGATGCACGATGGAGTGCTCAATCCAGGCTTTGCTTGTTTGTACCACCCCATCAATCTTAAATTGTGTTAACAAAATATTTACTCCACCTATGGTCTGAACACTGTGCTCAGGCACGAATACGCGGGATCTACAAATCGCGAGTGGTGGCAGTGACACGCGTCTCCGTGCTGGTAGGCAGCAGTTTCTGCCGCTCTGCAAACACTCATAGACATGAGAGCAGCGTGATAAAGTTTACACACGCCGCCCCCCCCCGAACCCCATACGTGGGAGGTGTGAACATGCCCGGTGAGACCACCTGAACATCGGCCGCGTGCGCTCCGAACGAGCAGAAGCTGGGGCCACTCAATGGGGAGGGCTCAGTCCTGGAAGGCTACAACGACTCTGCCTCCAGGATCAGAGGGTCTCAATCTGCGCTGAGGCCTGTATGTCAACACTCATCGCTCAGGGAAACACGCGCTGTTGTCGGACACTCACTGCATACGGCAATGGCGACGAGCAGTCGTACAAGTATCTCGTCGGCGGATGTCGCTCGGAATTTACCGGCGCCAGTGCGAGCAAACATCGCTAGCATAATGGTGGGAGTACAGCTGAGTCGGCAGCAAGATTACCTGCCAGCTAGTATATCAGATAATTAGAAGCTTTGACAACTGCATTCCCTTCATACATCCGATACTCGTGTTAAATTTGCTTTGAGACTGAAAATGAGAATTCTGCTCTGGGAAGCGCAAGAGCCCAGCGTGAGTCTGCGGGATTTCAAGAAACTTCACTAGCATTCTAACCATCTGGGTTAACACTCAGTAACTGTTCTGAGAAAGGAGAGATATACATGTAAAACAATGGTGGAATACGCCACAGGATAAGATAAGGATGAGGCGTTTGGAGGGGAAAAACTTGTTTTCCGGAAGCAATGTGCCAGGTGCTGCGCCCAACCTGAAGAGTGTGCAGCTATAATCGGGATATTGGGATTGCGCAGTTGTTGTAAGCGTTGGCATCGTTATAAACGGCAGTCGGTGTCTCGGACTTGGACTCGGCTTTTACTGGATCTTTCCACACAATGTTTGGTCCAAATGAAAACCAGTCTGACCCTTGATCTATAATCTTTACCATAATATAAGGATTCTACAAACATCGAAAAGGTAATTGGGTGGGCAGCTTCTTACAAACTAAGTGAATACCAAGCTTTACAGTGCTGCTGTCACGGGTTTGCGGCTACCCAAAACTTTTCTGGCATTGACCAGCTTTGGTCTGTAAAATTGACTCAAGACACGGATTTTACAACATTCAACGTCCGATTAATTTGCAGCTGTTGCGATGTCTACGGAATTTGGCGAACGACCCTATCGTTTTTTTCAAAGAAGGACTCTATCAAAATACAAAACTTCATGTGGTGAATAATATTAGATGCACTACATTCACTCAAGTTTCAGTATCAGTATCAGTGTATTATCGGATTACTCCTCTTGTGAGGCTTTTCAGTTTCCTCGTCAAATCACACACACACCATGGATCGCACAAACTGAGGAACGTTGCACCGCGACACCACTATCACTCGCAATATGGAAGAGAAAGCAAATCATTCGTCGTACACATTTCATTAAAAAGAGGCAGTACAAAAAGTAAAAATAAAAAGTATAAAACATAAAATACTCAGCAGGCTAAATCCGAGTCTAAAAACCTGATCATTAAAGTAAAACCAAAAACTAAAAAAAATTACGTTAAAATTCACACTAAAATATACAACTCGATGACTCGGCTGCACCCAGCTAATCTTCCTCCCTGAGTAGAACATTCAGTCTACTCTTAAAACTTATCATGTTACAATTTCGCATTTCGGTTGTCAGGCTGTTAAAAGGTGCCGCCGTCACATACGCTAGTCTCCGCTTCCCTGCATTTGTCCACGGTCTGGGTGGGCGTAGATGCCCAGTCTGACGTGTTCGGTGGTCATGATCGGTAAAACGGAACAATTCTCGTAGGACCGTTGGTTGACCTGTGCTGAGTACACTTTTGGCTAGACATAGTTGGTGGTACTCGGTGAGCTCATTGGCAGACATAAACCCTAGTCGTCTCGCTTCCTGAGATATACGTTCAAACTTCCGCTTGCCAGAGATGACTTGTGCGCAAAAATTGACAACTTTCTGTACCCTATGTAATTGTGAAGCGCAGCATGTGCCATAAATAGCTATACAATAACGTAGTGTGGACATAACTAGTGCGTTAACTATTTGTTTTAGTACTATGCGAGGAATGACATGACTGGCAAGGGAGAAGTCCAACTAGGATGCCTGTGCACTTTGCAGTTAGGTGATCAATGTGTGTTTGGTACGTCAGGTGTCTATTCATTTCTAGTCCTAGATTTTTGACGACTTTTGTCTCGGTTACTACGGTGTTTCCAACTCTTATCCTAACTTTGGGCATGTTTTGTAGCATCGCTCGTGTTCCAACTACAGTGACTTTGGTTTTTGAAGTATTTAGTTTCAGCTTATTCTGGTTGAACCAATCTAAGAATAATGCAAGCTCGTTTTCAAGTCTTAAAATAATTTCAGAGTGTTCAGATTCTGATCCGCAGATTAAAAGTTGAGTATCGTCTTCAAATTGAACTACTGTGCTCTTGTCTGCGTATAAACACATCTCGTTGGCAAAAATTGAAAACATTATACAAGAGAGGGAACCCCCTTGATAACATCCGATCGTATTTGGCAACGTTTTTGACAGGATTGTTTGACCCTCTTTGGTCCTAACCTTGACTTGCTGCGTGTGACCACGCAAATAATCTTCAAACCAGTGCCTCTCTACTCCATAGAGCTCAAATTTAGCTAAAAGTAGTTCATGGTCAATTACATCAAAGCATTTTGAGAGGTCGAGTAGTACAAGTATTGAGATTTGGCCCGAATCCATAGCCTCATATATCTTATCTGTAACTACTGTAAGCGCTGTCTCCGTGGAATGGTTTCGTCGATACCCATGCTGCGCCTCAGAGTACAGAAAGTTGTCATTAAAGAAACCGTTCAGTTGTGTATGCACTACGCGCTCAGTGATTTTTGCTATAGCCGGTAGAATTGTTACAGGTCTTTCAATTTTCTCCAAGGCATGACGACCAAAATTTTTCAACAAGAATTGTCCGCGGATGATTTCGTGTACCTCGTGTTTGGGATACCTGCATGAGACTTTACCAGAAACCAGAAAGATAATAGTAAGTGGTCCCCTGATTTCGTTACATAGATGCATCAGCTGAGGCAGTGAGACCATAGATGTCCATAGACACGAAAAACGGGTGTATGCAATTTTGATGCTATTCTTCAAACGAAAAATTTTGAAACGTGAAAAATAAAACTCGATCTCGATCTCCTTTATATGTTGCCGAGGAAAACACTCTTAATTTGCGCTTGGATTTTTCTTGCTTTCACCATTCTCCCTAACAAGCTCGTCTGAATATTTGCAACGGTATTCATGCCGTACAACATATTCCTGTAACTTGTTCTTGGCCAAGAAAAAAACGAGGGACTAGTTCCAACGCCCTGAAACAGCTGCATGATAACTCCCAGAGACCTAAGCGCAAGGCACCAGATGTTATCAAATCTTGTCCTGGTCTGTGTGCTGGAGTCCTGCCCGACTACTCCGTATGTGATTTGTTGGCTGCGTGGGGGGGGGGGGGCGGCTGGCTCTGGTCCCTGTCGTTAGCGTACCTATATATCCGCCAGACGCTACTGTAGGTCGGAAGGAGACTGGCAGTGCCAAATGCCTGCCTGCCGTCAGTGGGAATCACGCCCGCAACTGCTTCTACAAACATCGACTTCCTTCAACTTCCTGGAGAAAGACCGTTTGACCTTAACAACCTCGTTTGACCTTGAAGATTTTGACCTAGCTGAATAAAATTGCTCTTAATGTAGATCACCATGTCCCCCAAAAAGTCCCAAACGGGCGTTGTTCTAACCTTCTTCACTGCTCGTTGACTCCAGACCCCTCTCCACTGCGCGTGTTAATGCCCACATATGAATTTATTGGACAAGAGATCATGCCATGGCAGAAGCCGAGCCTCGACCCTGCGGTGAAGGCAAATCCAGTTTCAAGAAAAAATCAATCGCCGGCTAAGGACATGCAAACCAAACAATTAGCCCATCCCCGGCCTCTGTGACGTCACATCCCGATGAATATGATTTAGACTTTGTTCAAGAGTAGAAGACTTTAAAACAGTCTCAGCGAGTGTTCAATTTTTCCTATCACCATTGGTGCCGAAATCACCGAGACTCCCTCTCCTTCCAGGCGGTCGTGGGTTCCTAAAGAGCCCAGGCAGTGTCATGTTAGGCTAGATAAGTTTGGGACAGGAAAGGTTAGGTAAAGTTAACAGGTGCATTGACGGGGGTAGGCGGGTGCCCACCCTTCTCGGTTTTTTGAAGTAACATAAAAATGGTGGCGTGTAGCGTCTCCGTACTTAACATACCGTTTTCTGATCGTTTAAAAAATTGTCAAAATTTTAAAGTTAAGGAAGCTCAAGCCAGGTGACCAGGCCAGGTCAAGTGGCGTGACTTAAAAAATTTTAAGATAGCACAAGTCAGAACCTGGTGAACGTATCCAATTGAAACTCATCACATAATGGGCCTACCGAGTTCTCTAGAATATGTTATGGTATTTTTGATATCAATGACCTAAGGTCTGGTACGAGCCATGACCTCTCCAATGGAAATACTTTGGAAACATTGTTTTAACTAAATAACTTAGTAATGGATGGTGATAGAGCATTTATGTTAACTTCATTAGATTTTCCTTCTCCTTGCAGTTCTAACGATATGCATTTTTACCTAATTTGACCTTCAGCTGACCTCAGGTCAGGTCGAATATCATATTTGACCTGATGTCACCTAGCAAGGTCATATTATGTATCATTCGATTTGGCTTGCTGCGAGGTTTCTAATGATCTAACTTGTTTTGCTCTATATTTTCTTGTTCAGATGTAATGACCGAAAACCTTTAGTTACATGTTATCCGTATGACGGCAAGTCTTGACCTCTAGTGACCTTAAATGTTATCTGACAAAAATGACTTAAATATTTTCGATAGAGAAGTGGATGGGCTACCTAACGCCGTTTACTGTTTTTCGCTATCTAGCGTGGTTCTTGATATCTTAGGGGAGAGGGTACCCGCCAACCCCCCGTCAAAGCGAAGGTGGCTCAGACCTCCGTCAATGCGCGGGTTAACCCTAGCCCCACCGGGGGCCATCGATGGCCCCCTAAAGTTTTTCAAGATAGCAGAAAAACGACGAGGCGCAGCATAGCGGTTGAGGGCTCTATCTCTCACCTCATCATTTTCCCACCATCCCTGAAAATATTTACCCCGGGTCACCCAAGGTCAGATCACCAGGCGAGGTCAACCAAGGTCACCTCACTTCAACTTTGGAGCTCTATAAGAGCTACATTTCTTAATCGATCGATTTGAAACTTGCTACACTCCATGACCCCTCCATGGTCTACAACGTGTATATCCGGGATTTTTTCGATTTTGTGACCTGAGTTCAGGTCACGAAGCGACCTCTCCCATTGGAAAAGCATGGGAAAAGCTGTCTTACGATCTAAAAGTCACAGAAACGATTGCAAATGCTCAGACTGCCTAGAACAGCGTTTTTGGACACCCTTTCACGGATCCCAGGGGTCATATTTGCCCTTTGACTTTTCCAAGATCATCCAAGGTCACCAGGTGTCAAAAACAGTATTTTGACAATAAATTTTGATCTAATTAAGCTACAGCACTGAAACAAACACTATCGTGTATGTCTCGTCACTGGCTTTCATTTGATATACGGCAAGGCCCACTTTCTGATCTTTCGTTACCTCAGGTCATATTAGGCCACGAGGTGACCTCTGGAGGTCAAACCACTGCCGGGAGGTCTTTACGTTTCACATAGCCGAAAAACGACTGGCAATTTCCTATCAAATGTGCTTTACCAGATCTCAATAACTCTAATGGAATAAGGGTTATGCCTAGGTTTCTTAAGCATTGAATATTTGAGTGAAAATAGCCTATCGTGACCTTTTTTTACCTCTGGAGGTCATAAAATTGACCTGAGCGCTTAAGCATGCGAAGTAATTTCTTACTGAATTCACGCGAGCTTTCTAACGCACTTTGCAGATTTGCGCTAACCCCCATATTTTCGGAGTTAGAGGGGGGCCATCGATGGCTCCCGGTGGGGCGAAGGTGGCACCGGACCCCCGGTAGGGCGCGGGTTAAGTTAGGTCTGATTAGATTATGCTAGGTTAGGCAAGGCTATGTTAGATTATGTTGCGTTAGGCTGCGTCAGGTTAGTGCGTGGTACTTCTAATTTGGCTAGCATATTTTAAGTAAATATCTTGACATACTTCAAAGTCTGGGATGTACTCTATGAGTCATTTCAGACCTTTCTTTGGAAACTACCCACCTCCGAAAACTATCCAATGTTTTTCCATGTTTTTTGTCCAAATTCACATCCTAACGGGAAAATCTGAGGCCAAAGAATCCCAATCTTGCGATTTTAGTTTAGGGAAATATCGGATAATTGGAACACTGACACTGGTACACATTGATGTGTAGATAATCGCTTCAATGTGGCAAAGTTACACAGTTGGGTGTATAACCACCTACTCATTCTGTGCGTTGGGATAAAAATATTTATCTCACACGACTTTAAAAGCCTTTTTCGTTCGGGGACACGATCATTTATCTCGGGATATTTGACTCCTTGGGAAGAAAAGATGACCTCTGGGCAGAACTCTAGCTATATTAACCAATAAATACAGTGGTTAGGCATAATGTTTTTTTTGTAAACAGACTCTGCCATCGAACCTTGACTGCTCATAAATAAGGCGCGGGAAAAGATAATGAGTTTAATTTAATTTGTGACTGCCCACCGTACCAGTGATGGGGCGACGCCTAACTTGGTAAAAGTCATATCTAGTCTGCCACTCAATCAAAACTACAACTAAAACCACTCATGAAATCACTATTTTCGAATTGTGAAATCCGAGCTGACAGTCACAAGCAATCCCAGTGAAAGCTCTGTTCAGGGCACCCACTTAGCAGCGCACACTTCCAGAGGTATACGTATAATAAGCATGTCAAAATTGCAAATTCCTCGGCAGATGGGATCGCGAGACACTTGTGCAGCGGCCTCTAAGGCTACCAACCCAGCCATCAGGACATCATTAAGCCTTCATGCAAGTAACAATCACTGCAGATTTCCCTAGCTGATGTCAGCAATTTGGATATCTGCCCCATACACGATTTCATTGCCTAAGTGCATTGCACAAAGCATAACAGCAGAAGGTATGCCCCAGGAAAGCACCAGGCTTAGGTGTCTCAATGGGAATACAATCAAACATCCATCTTCCGTTGTTGTCTGGAACACATCGGGCCGGGAAGGAGCTTTGGCAGAAAAAGGAGAACAAACCGACGGTATATCAGATAGACTAGGTTCCATGCCCTAGAAACCAAGGAAAACGCGTAAAAACAGAGTTTAAGACTTTCGTAGAGTCCATTGACTATTGAGAGAGAAAGTAATCGTTCACTTAAAGGGAATTGTTCACTTAAGCGACATTCTAAAAATGAGTGATGTGGACACAATGTCTGAAAATCAGGGAATCTCATTTTGTTTCCACCTTCAACTGCTTAAAAGAAAGATATCACCTCTTGTCTAACTACCCTCGGTTGACCTAATCATCGCGTGAAGTTGCAGATCTGGCTGCCTGCCACGGCTTGTGGCATGTAGCGTTACAAAGGTGATACCATTTGTTAATGATTATCACGTGGCATGCACTGTGAGATGAAAAGGAATTAATTCATGGCTTAACCGGGGCGAGGGCTAAGATGTTTAAATGAGTGTATTTTTGAGGCTGCACTTTCGTGGGCGAAAAATGTTCGTGAGTGGGTGAAGGGGGAGGCCGGTATTATTGTAGGCAGCTCCCGAAGTGAGACTTTGGTTACACCGGCGTCAACAACGCAAAACTACATGTGTTCCACGGTTCTTGAAAAACATCGCTGGACAGGCAGGGTCCATTTCATTCAATTACTTTCCATTTCGTTTGCCATTACCACCCATCAGGCAGCAAAACATCGAAATTAGCAAAACGGGTGTTCCGAGCACCATCGATGAGCCTGCGTAGTAATGATTTTATCGGTGCCAGCTGCTGAAAAGTGCACAAGGTAGAAACAGGATCTGGAGGAAAAAGAGGAGCGGGACCGGACGAGTATCGCACATCAGCAATCAACGCCTGCATGCTCTATGGAGCGGCCAGCGGCTCTGTCCCTCCGATAAGCGTATTTCCGTTAGTGAGCCAGACCAGCCGCCGCGCGGCAGCGGCTGCAACTCTCCCCGGGGAACGAGCGCCGGTGAACACACTTCAGCCGGTCGCAAACACTCACGGCCTGTCAACCGCACACAGCTGGCCGCCAGCGCTGCCGGCGCTGTGTCAGCGAGCTGGGCGCCGCTAACCACGGTCGATGTAACAGCCCGTAAACAGGCTGGAGCCGCGTGAGTTTAAACCTGGCGGTGTCAATAGGTTCCGAGGTCGTGTAGCGGTGAAGTGACTGCGCGCGAGTCGGGATTCACCGCCTGCACACGGCATCTGCCGAGATTGCCAGTTCATAACCTCCGGCGGGCCCCGCAACGGGATCAGGAGCCACACCGCTACTGCAAAGGTCAGTGTAGTCATTGGGGTTATATGTACCACTCGTAGCTTGGCCAGAGCGAAGATCCCTAAAAAGAGAATCTGAAGATATCATTCAGTTCTGAAACAACAACCCCGGAAGCTGAAGTGTGGGTGCCCAAAAAAACTGCCCACTGTCCTCCAGGAGCCGGTTTAAGGAGGCTGTTACCCCTAGTTGTTGGGCACCAAACCCCCGAGCGGTAGTCCGAGGGGACATTGGCTGCTGGAATGAGGCGTTGATGATCGAATGGAGAGACTCCGAAAGCTGGTCTAGGTAAGGCCCCAAGACCCCTAACTGGGTGATCTCGAGGGCCGGTATTTGATGACGTCAAACAACGGTCTGAAGGCCCTCTAGACAAACTCTGGTCCGGTTTGGCTGATCTATATTTCCAGTATATTACTATTTGAAGGGTACGAAGTCTATCTATGGGTACATGACTACGCCGATGCATGCATGTATGTACATACATACATACATACATACATACGTACATTAAATTCAGATATATCGAGAAGTGCAAAATCTTTGAAACGTTTCTCATTATTTCACGCATTGAATCACCGTGAGAAAATCGGTGAAGGTTTTATAACGATAGCTTAACCCTCGTCCCGGTGGGGAGAGGGGGTGTTTGAACACTCCCCCTCGAGTTTTTCTGCCAGCATGAAAAAACGGTGGCGCGAAGCGCTGCCGTACTTGGCACACCTTATCCTTGATTTATTCCACGACTTTCTAAAAAGATTTCAAGGTTTGGTCATCTCAGGTCAGGTCACCGTTGCAGGTCAAGTGACCTAACCTCCAAAAATGTTTAAGGTGACATAAGTAAGAAAAGCGTGAGCCTATCGAATGGAAACTTGTACCACATATTGGGCCCACCAAGTACGTCAAACTGTATACCGCGATTTTTTATATCGATGACCTGGGGTCAAGTACGGATCATGGCCTCTCCATTGGAAATGCATGGGGAAAACGGAAATTGGGCGAAAAAGTGTTCTATTTATGTAGATAACGCTTGGAATACATTTGTAGGTATTCCAACTGTTCCAAATCATAGTGTTCTAAGCCCTTTTATATGCTAATTTTGCCTGTTTGGACCTGTGACCTCTGAGAGGTCATCTGGGGCTGCCTAAGCAGGTTTTCGGACTTGGGTCAATAACTTTGCAGGTAATGATGGCAAAACTTTTAGTTTGATACAGTTACGTTAAGATTGTTTACTGAAAATAATCGATATGCATATTGGCTATGCTAGGTTATATGGTGACCTTGACCTGACCTTAGGTCAGGTCATTATTATGTTTTAACCTAGTATAGCCATATTATACATCATTCGATTCACCGTAACGAGAGGAAGCGAATGGTGCCTAAAAATGATTCTAACTCAACTCTGTCAGATGCAGGAGCCTCTTCTGCAATAAAAACTCTTATCTAACCTGTCACCTTCTTAGAGCTGCCATGACCTCAATATCGAAAGTTCCGCAAACTTTGCAGAGAGGCGCGGGCTATATCGCAACCATTTCCGACGCATACACGAAAAACCTTTGGGGGCTGCAACAACCCCTCTCTAAATAGCGAGGATTAAGTTCAGATGCCAATTTTGCTGCTTTATGGCCCGAAATGATGATACAGGTATCTAAACTCTTGAACAAGGGCCTCGACCCCATGCTCAGTACCTTTGCAGTGATAGTGTATGGGAAATAATTTGAATTAATTCTGGTGAGGACCTCCAGTGCTCCTTTGTGACCCAATACTCTCTGCGTTCCTGGCTGCGATTCAGGAGTGGATGTCAATCATGGTTTCATCTGTGCCTGGGTAGAGAGATAGCACCACTGCGTTTTGCTCTGCTCTTTGACCACCTTCCGGACGCAATTTTAACAAATGCATTATTACTCTTTACGACGACTCCCAACTCTATGACAGGCTCTCAAGTCCAGAAGATTCACAAATGTTTCAAAATGAGCTTGGCCAGCTCATCACACGGTCCAGTGGCTGGAAACCACAATTAAACCCTGTGAAATGTCAGGCCCTTAGAATGCCACTTAAAAAGATCCCCATGCCTGCTACATATAAAATTCCAGAAACCTTTCCAATAGCAATGCGAAAATTAACGTGACCTTGTTGTAAGACTTGACACGGAACTGAAATTTGGGGAACAAATGAGTTTACTTACCGATAAAGCGAATAGAGTGACAGCGTGTTAATGCGGTCTTTCCAGACTGGCCGAACAGCGGGACGATTGCAGCCGGGTCCATTCTGGCAGCTTACTGCCGAACCACTCGATCTGTCCTCGGGTGACGAGTCAAATCGGGCAGTGCTGCTTCCTCCCACCTTAACAAATCGACAGAATTCAGCACAAATTCCTCATATGACTAGTTTCTCGCGCCCATCCTTCACGCTTTTTCGATCCTTCTCACTTCTTAAATAATTCAAAGTTAGTAACTTAGCACAAAGACGATACAAATACGTTGTCGGCTTTGTGTAAAAAGTCCCCTGGGGTAGAGTGGGCTTCATCTATCTGCTCGGGCACTTTCCTCATTCGCGGCCCATCGGCCCATTCAGAACAACAGGAACTATTTTCCTTGGGCTGTGCGGAAATTTAACGCCACACGAGCATGTATACATGCTAGTATACATGCGCTGGGTATACCTTTTGTGTACGCGCTGGGTTATACCCGGTATAGCTTTTGCATCCGCTCTGGGGCATACCCCATGGCAGAATCACTCCTCGACACTTTTGCTAGCTTTAGATGCACCGTAAAAGTCATGTTTTAGCGAATCCACTTGAGGGTTTTCATAGTGTGCATATTTGTTTTGCTTCAAACGTCTGTTCGTGTGCTTATACTGGTTCATTTAATGTCTTTAACGCAGTGATTCAGTTTTAACCCATGATTTTGCCCATCAGTGAGTTGCAAAACTGTTGGTGTTGGGCGTAGATAAGTGAAACAAAAAAGCTTCCAGTAAACACAAAAAGCGTTAATTATCCGTTGAAACCTGTGGTCTCTCGACTGTGCCTAGAAAAATAGTGACAAGACCCAGCTTCAGACCCCCTCTAAACTCGCAAGCTTAACTGGAAGCACCTTTTTCAAAGCAAGCTTTGTATGACCCGCCTGTGTTATCGCTGACCTTATGTGATGCGACCTTATGTGTACTACTCACATTCTTAGAAATCTATCGATTTCTTTACATATGTTTGCTGTGTAAACAGATGTATGCCGTCTGATATAAGCTGATATCACATTTAGTGCCATAAATCGCAAGTTTCACTGCCACAAGTAGTGACAGATCTAGGATTTGGTAGAGATGGAGGAAGAAGACCCATTGGGAGAAGGGGGGATGATATACTTCTAGTGGTGCCTTTAGTGCATTCCGACAGGCACGTAACGACGCCATTTTTTTGGGCGGTGGGCGTTTTAATTCTATTAGTGTAGAGGAGGGAATATTGGCTCCGTGACGGTTTTCTCGTGCTGTGTTTAACGAAAACCAGACGGGCTTTGCACCTCTTGGCTTTTTCTATCAATCAATTCTGCATATACTGGTACTTTTTCTTAAAGCGAATGTTGAAAGACAGACAGACAGACGGACTACTAGACAGACCGACCCCAGTTATATCCTAAAACAGGTATTGAGAACAGAGCGCTATGTAATCGAGAGGATATGTTGAATTCAACTCTTCTGAAGGTCAAGGTCCAGGTCAAAGGTTATAGTTCAAGGTCATACCAACATATCCAAGGTCATTCACGCCAGTGCTTCCGTTCAGATGACATCGCTCATTATGACGTATATTATGTTACGACGTCATAGCAAAGGCTACACTTTGTTTAGGTCAATGTCACAGGTCACAGTCGAATGTTAAAGCTTAAGGTCAGGCCCTCATTTTCACCCAATGGCTGCCACAATATAAGTAACAGAGGTCATATGGAGAATCTCGTAAGTTGTGACCACATTGGTCAATAACCTTGAATAATTTTGACCCCAAATTTGCATAGAATACTGCAGAGGGCATTTCCTTCTTGCTCTTAGTCTGTTTGGAGTATATTCATGACTGTTTTTTGTCTAATCTTGGAATTTCCCAATATACTTCCATGATGGCCCAGATTCGACTAGTCTCACCTCTTTTGGCCTTGAAAATTTGTACATAGGTCAATAAGTTTTATCTTAAATGTATGTACATAGATCACTACAGCCCCTACTATATCCTGAACAGGCGTGATGCTAACGAAGGGTGCCAAATGCCAAATAGGCACCCCTACTGCTTCTGGCATTTTACAGGGGTGGAATGATAGGGTTAAAAGTCAAACCGGAAAGAAGCAGATTAAATTTAGCCAAAGGGGCGCCGCTGTTCGGAAAGGGGCGGCCAAGTAAACGGACGAAAGCCTGCAGCTGAGAGAAGATTGACGGAAAACATTGGAAAAACCAGATAACACCCAGCGTCCAAAGGTGGGAGGGCTGCTCCACGGGCTAAAGGGGAGGAGGCAATCGCCCCCTGGCTCCTACTGGATCCCTCCTTGACCAAAATTACCACGGCAGTGCACTTTCAGTGACCCCAGAAACTCTAAGGGTTTTGCAAGGGGAATACTGGCATATTCAAATTGGGCTCAATAGAGTACACACACACACAGCGAGCTTATTTTTAATTCCAAATTTCAGCGTTTAGTGCACTCACCAGTAGGGCACCTAACCCAGGGTAACAGATCAACATAGTGGTTACAAATACTGAACTGCTCTATCGATTTGGCTACTGCACAGAATTCTTTTCGACGAAAAAGAGCTGCCTCCATCCATCCAGCAGGGGTGCACTCCATAGGAGTGATCTTGGTGTAGTCTTCTACGACGTCTAACGAGAAGTGTGTGTTCCTGAGGCCCGCGCAGAAAAGGTCAGCCGCCTGACCATCTGCTCCGAGAGAAAAAACTAAGCGCAGGAACACCTCAGGGGAATTCCGTCACTCAGGGAATCGACCCCGAGACTCTTCCATGCACTATTGTTACATGGAACTTGAGCAGCAGTCTGGAGCAAAATGCTCTACCAACCGAGCTACCGGGGCCGATCTAATTATAATCGTAAACCAAAACTATCGGTGGCACAATTGCATCATACCTATCCATTGCCACCCAGGTTTGGCACCACTATATTCAATTAACATCTCAATTTGGCGAAGGGATTTCAAATAGCTCACGTAACCATAGTTGTTGGGACCCCTGCACCCAAAAATACATCAGAATCCATCTTTAGCACCTCCAGTAGGGTCAACACTGATGTTTGCGACCAGTGAGCGCGGGCCCGGTGTTATTCTTTTACTGGAGTATAATCGACGCACCCTAAATACAGTTCACGACAGCAGCGGTGCCGTCTGGATAGACAGGACACAACTGCGCGGGGGGGGGGGGGGGACCGGGGCCAGGCCGAGGAGCTTGCACGGGACGTTTACAGAGGACTGAAACAATCTCAGAGGCTGCCTTGCATACCCGATAGTGGGAAAATGAACCTCACGGAGGCAGCAACAGGGGGTCGAGCGACAGACGACAGCGCGACTTCAACGACGGTGCAACGTCACCCGCAGCGCCGTGAGGTCGTTTCGACTCATAACCATCGCCATCACCTCTGATGCTATCTTATCCAAACACCTCTATCCTTACTGATACAGAATTTCCATCTCCCTTCCATATACCCTCAGTCACGGGCGTATATCACGTCACCAGGAATGCAGCCCTGCACAGTGCGGTGACAGGGAACTCGAGGGCAGGCCAGAACAGCCAAAAGCTAAAGTGGAAGTCGCCATTTACCAAATATGTCAGACGACTAGGCTGCTAACAGCGTGAACCTATAGGTTCATGCTGTTAGCAGCCTCAGCTGTTAGCAGCCTCAAACGTAAAGCCTAGCGTAAAGGTTTTAGGTAAGTGGTCACCACGCTCGCTTTCCACGCACCCGACCCTGGTTCAAGGCCTGGTGGATTCCCTGAACAAGGAGTAATCTGGCTCCCAAGAAACCCTTTCAACAGAAAAAGAGTTGGCGATGCAGTATGACCCTGGCAGTTGGTTCGTCGATAAACACCAGCTATTATAGGTTTTATGCGAGGGCTTTGAGAAAAAAGGACATATAAGCGTCTACCTTTGGACCGCTTGCGTTTCGTCGGTTCTTAAGATATCGGGATAAAACCGTCATAGATCGTCTCTGAATGTCTTGATATGTGAGAATATAATACATGTTTCTAAAATTGTATGTTCTCGGTTTTTATGATTCTAACTCACGTAGGGGCGTCCGTGCAAGAGTAAGCACCTAACTTTCTAGATGCTTTCACTTTTCTGTTACATGCTTTCCCCATCTCCTATTATCCTAATACATCTGTTATTTATGCTGTTATGTTACATTATAAATCCTACATGTGTCTATTAATGTTTAACTTGGATGCTTGTCCATATTTCCTCATTGTATCTGCTTATTGTTTCAATAAGGAACTCGCCACGAGCACAGTACAAATAAAGAGACAAGTACAAAGTCAAGCGCCCACTCTTGGCGAAGTTGGTCGGTGAGAGTACACAGAACAGGTGGCTGGGGTACACATTGATACCCGGCTGTGGATAATGCGTGTATTACTCACAATTTCCCTATTGAGGTGGCTGTTGAGGTGGTGCTGTATTGAAGTGTTGTCGTAATGAGTATGAGATGATTAAAAACTATGGAAGGCAACGGTAAAGATGAGAAATGGTAAAGAGGATGAGATTGTATCCGGTAGGGTCGTTGCAGCCACAGGTGCATGCACTCCCAGACAGAGCAAAGATGAAGACAAGAATTACCGGTACGGCTGTATCACCAAAAGAGGCTTGTCACCAAACGCGGTAGTTATATGATTTTATATCGCCAATACGTAAGGGACTAATGCTGTAAAGTTAAGTTTTTGAGGAACTTTTTGAGCCACCAAGCCAATAACCCAGCTTGTTTATGCCGAAGCCTCAACCATCACAGTGGTTTCTAAGCATCCAAATCAGCTGCTGCAGCAGTTGTGATGTATGTACGTGTAAGGGGATACCCGTACCTACTCCTGTACAGTACAGGAGATGCGAGTACACATGCGCACTCGTATCCCTGCGCACTCTTACTCACCATGCACATATTTTTGAGGGAATTCTCAGAAACTTTATGCGTGATATCACAATGACTGAGGCCCGGAAAAACAATTTTAAATTTTCATAAAAAGATAGTGACGAGGCTTAGGTGTTCCCCGCCTCTCCACCAGCCCCCACGCTCAAACGTGGGAGAGGGACCCTCTCCATCCTTGTCTGATGCGCGACGTCGCACAATAGTGAGCTGAAAGACATGAACTGGCCGTCCCATCCAAGCACTCGTTGACGCCATCGGTGCAGACCGCGATCCTGTTTGGCTTCCATCGATGTCCCGCTATATCGGACCGGTGGAATGAGATCAGACGGCCGAGCAATCATCACGGGCACGTGCCGGTCACCTGCTGCAGGTCGACTATTTGGAGAAAATGGACCCAGGGGATGGGCCAAGCAGCCAGGGGGCTTAATATCCGGCGTGATCGGAACACAAACAGTGTCAGACCACCGGGGGCCGCAATAACGCCAGCCTATCGCCTGCCAGGTATTAGCAGCAGCTGATTGCGCTGGCTGCCGCGCCACAATCGTCACAATCGCGCCACCATCGTCGCCAGCAGCAAGTGGGCCAGCACGTGATTTTCCTCCCCGGCCAAAGATTATGTGGTGACAGCAAATATGCTTTGAAGTGGAAATGCATGGTGCTCCTCATTTCAGGATATTTTTTGCAAGCGATAGTGTTTCTGTAGGAGCGCTTTGATTGACTTGGAAAAACTGAATATTTCAGAATGTACATGAACCTCACCAGAGCATCCATGTTTGCTTTAAATAGGATCTGGTTATAAGCAGATCCAGGGGCAAAGTAGGCACTTCCCCCAGATGACCCATTGCACCCCCAAAAATGGTCCCGGCGCCCCCTAAAGGCCGATGGCACCACTTCCCCCGAAATAACACTTTCCATCTCTTTCCTCCCAGGATGCGAGTATCGGCGCCCCTACGATAGGCTTTGGCGGCCACCTGATAGGTTTAGCCGCTCAGAAGTGGCGCTCCCCCCAACCATTTGCCCCCCTCTTCTCCCTCCCGATCGGCAATCCTAGATCCGCCTATGGAACTGGTGGGCAATTACTACGGATATATGAACAGGGAACAGACTTGCCAACTCATGTCACCGAAAGTTTGCCTTAAGGACTCCCGGTTACATGAGTCGATAGGTCTGTTTTCGTGATCGGTACGTAAATAGAGCTTTCTGAAACTGCGCATGCATCCCGGTGAAACGTTGTTAAGTTACTTATTTCTAATATTTGAGTCATGACTTTTATTGTCTTTTATAGTCTTGGATTGCTCTGAATCGAAATGAATTTTTATGTGAATAGCTTCTCCCATTTGCACCACGTCGAGTCCGGTCTCCAGAGAACTGAAACACTGTCAGGCTGGATGAAGGCAGGCCGGGGCCGTCGGTCGGCTGCAGAGCTGGGCGAAACTTTACAACCGGTAAACTTGTCATATTATATGCATCTGATATTGCTCTAATTATAAGTCATTCTTTTTCCAGGTATTGTCAGAAAAATAAGCCGAACCATTTTTTAAGCGGTAAATAACTGTTTCCCTCAACATAAGGTGGCAAATAATATCCACCTTATTACAATAACAAAATATATTTTTGGAGATAGCTTCTAGGACTGGTTCACATGTAATTGGGGCACTGCTATCTGCCGTGGCAGCTACCCAAGAAATTAAGACCACGTAGGTCTGAACTTTGGGGAAAATTTATCACTATATTGATTAACTTAGGAAATTCTTAAATGCTGACATTTTGGTTATTCAGTTCTTATATTGGGTACCATCTTGGTACTGCCGTGGCACTTGTCGAAAAAAATCCAAAACACGTAGATATATATATATATATATATATATATATATATATATATATATATATATATATATATATATTATCATATATATATATACATATATATGGACCTGTAGGGAATATATGGACGTCAAGTGTCCATGTATAGCGTCAAGTGTTTTCAGCTTTCCTGTTCCAATAAAACAGCAGCACGTTATGAAATACTCTGAAAATTGTATTCGCCTTTATGATGCAAGTTTTCATGCTGCTCTGACAGTTTAACAATTCTTCACAAACTTTCACCTAATATAAAGCAACAGAGACATTAGGTAAAATGTTCGCCAGATTTAATGTACGGACCAGCATGTGCATGGTTTTGCAGCTGCCCAAACGCTGATCTTTGCATCCCGATTTTCCAATATAATCATTGAATAATCACAATTGCAGCACTTAATAAGTTTTTAAGTCAGTCTGCTGAAATATTTCCAAAAATGTATATATATATATTTGAGTACTTCGGGAGCAGGTTTTCTTTGATGCAATATTCGTTGAATATGACGGCGAAATGGGCCTTTGTTACTTTTCGGCTAAGTGATTCTATGGTCCTGATAAGCTTCTTGTTCTCGCGATTGAATTCTTTTAAAATAACACCAAACGACTCTGGGCTTTGCAACGTTTCGATATTTCTAATATCATCCTCTGGCATAATTAAACATATTAAATACACAGCAAAATCGATCTAGTGTTCGTAAATATTCGCGTCGGACTCCATACCTTCTAAAATGAGCGAACATTATTTCATAGCATAGGCAAGTAAAAAACAATCACAAGAGACGCACTATTCGTGCGGGCACTTCGTTTTCAAAGTTTGCACGTTACCAATATCCTTAAAATCTAAGACATGATCAATCATAAACACACACGGATACACAATGATATTTGAATTGCGTTAAACTAACATATTTTAATACGGGTTCGCACTTTAATAGCTAGATGTTCTGGGTTTTAGCTATGTAATCTCAGCGGGACGCTCTCATACAAGGCTAGTTTAGCCACCAGATTCATCTGTCTGTTGATGGTCGGGTTCATTTCACGGATGTAGACCGCTTCCAGGGCTTGCAGTTTTCTTTTGTCGTGGCAGCGCGTCAGTATGGTGGTGTTCTCCACAATATCGCTCCTGGTGAGTTCTTTTGCTGTGGGAGAGGCGCACGTGGCTCACCAGTGCTCCTTGCTGTAGGTGGTTCGTCAGTCGTCTGGATAGTGTGGTTGTTGTGTAGCCGATGTAGGAACAGTTTGTTTGGTGCGCACAGTCACCATGTTTACATTTAAATCTGTACACTACATCTGTGGCTTTCAGGTCCGAGTGGTCTTGTGAAGGGTTGTTTTTCAATACGAGAGTTGCTGTCCTAGGGCTCTTATAAAATATCACTAGCTCGATAGAGTCGCCGAGCTGCTTTGGCGAGCAGTTCTTGCTGATGATAGCTTGAATGACCTTTTCATCTTTGAGGTATGATGTTGACATTGAGTTCTGGTAGAATATTTTGTGGGTTGTACCGGTCTCAGTTGTTGGTGTCTTGTTTTGAAAGTATTTGTTCATTTGTTTTCTGATAATGTTTTCTATATCTTCGGTGCTGTAGTCATTGTTGACGAGGATGTTCTTTACTCTGTCCAGCTCTTGATGAGCAAGCTCCCATGTGGAACAGTGGGTGAGGGCACGGTGTACATATGCCCGGATAACACTTTCTTTATACCGTTTTGGGCATTCACTGCGCCCGTTCATGCACTGGCCGGTGTTGGTAGGCTTTCTGAACACCTTTGTCTCGATGTGTTTAGCTGAACCGTTTACATGGACATCCAGGAAAGATATCTTGTTGTCGATGCTTTCTTCAGTTGTGAAAGTCAGCTTCGAAGCCTTCTCCAGGTGTTCTTTCAGGCTGTTCAGCTGGCTCATGTCCGCTACTTCGGTGTAGATGTCGTCGATGTAACGAAGGTATATATAGGGTCTAGTCGGCATTGTGCTCAAAGCCTGCTCCTCTACAAATGTCATGTAGCTCTCGGCAAAGAGGACACCGAGCGGAGAGCCCATAGCACACCAAGTATGCTATGAACATTATTTCATAGCATACTTGCCTATGCTATGAAATAATGTTCGCTCATTTTAGAAGGTATGGAGTCCGACGCGAATATTTACGAACACTAGATCGATTTTGCTGTGTATTTAATATGTTTAATTATGCCAGAGGATGATATTAGAAATATCGAAACGTTGCAAAGCCCAGAGTCGTTTGGTGTTATTTTAAAAAGAATTCAATCGCGAGAACAAGAAGCTTATCAGGACCATAGAATCACTTAGCCGAAAAGTAACAAAGGCCCATTTCGCCGTCATATTCAACGAATATTGCATCAAAGAAAACCTGCTCCCGAAGTACTCAAATATCAAGCTATATGACCGAGCAGTGCGGCAAAGTGAGAGGACATTAAGTTTCCGACGAAGCTTGGTTATTGATGAGTTTAAGAAGAAGAAGGAGGTATTGGTAAGTCTTGAACAGGAATTGGAGTTAGTTCTAGATCGGTATAGAGAGCTAGATATTCCTGATTTGATTAGACGTAAAACGGATCTTGCCCTTGATAACCAGAACGCTATCTTCGAAGAGAGAGCCCGTACAACTATAGAGAAAAACTCAGTGAACTTCGTAGAGAACAGCTGAAATCTAATGATGAAGGAAACGCTTTCATCAACTTGTCTTCGCTAGAGCTCACTGATGCGCAAAAGGAGTTCCTTAATCTGGGCTTGAATTGTCACTTCTATCCAAAACGATCAGCCGCATTAAAGAAAGCAGAGATCGAAGTACTTTATCAGCAGATCTGCTATTTAAAGAGCAAAGACAAGTTAGAAGTAAATCCAGACATACAGGGTCAGTTACAAGCTGAATGTTCAAAACTGCGTGGTAACACTAAGAGTTCTGTTCTTACGGATAGATTGAAAGAAGCGGCCAATGAACTGAAGAATAACCCCGACATTGTTATTCGCCGTGCTGACAAGTCCCAAGTTTTCGTAATTCTAGATAAGGAAGAATACCTGAGGAAAGTGAAAGAAATACTCAAAGATACTTCGAAGTTTAAGAAGCTATCCCGAAACCCGATAGACGCAGAAAAGAAAAAACTCAATAGCTTAATTGGCGCTGCTAATAAGGCTGCGGGACATCTCCAATTCAAACCAATCGTAGGAGACTTTAATCCGGGGTACTTTTATGGCAACATAAAAACGCATAAAGCTGGCCACCCCATCAGGCCGATAATATCTCAGTTACCAACACCATCATACGACTTAGCCAAGTCATTAAACAAGCTCCTTGCACCGTACATTCCGACGAAACATGCTCTGAAATCATCGGCTGAATTCATTGAAGTGGTGAAAATTCATGAGAGGAAAGGCACCCTAGCGTCACTAGACGCTCAAAGTCTCTTTACGAATGTTCCCATCGATGAAACCATCAACATCATCCTCAACTATGCTTTCAACCACCCAGACGAACCCCCACCGTGCGTTCCAAGGAAGACACTGCAGCAGATGCTCGAAGTGTGCACAAAAACTGCACCGTTTCGGTGCCCGGAGGGAAACCTGTACTCTCAAGTGGATGGTGTGGCCATGGGCTCTCCGCTCGGTGTCCTCTTTGCCGAGAGCTACATGACATTTGTAGAGGAGCAGGCTTTGAGCACAATGCCGACTAGACCCTATATATACCTTCGTTACATCGACGACATCTACACCGAAGTAGCGGACATGAGCCAGCTGAACAGCCTGAAAGAACACCTGGAGAAGGCTTCGAAGCTGACTTTCACAACTGAAGAAAGCATCGACAACAAGATATCTTTCCTGGATGTCCATGTAAACGGTTCAGCTAAACACATCGAGACAAAGGTGTTCAGAAAGCCTACCAACACCGGCCAGTGCATGAACGGGCGCAGTGAATGCCCAAAACGGTATAAAGAAAGTGTTATCCGGGCATATGTACACCGTGCCCTCACCCACTGTTCCACATGGGAGCTTGCTCATCAAGAGCTGGACAGAGTAAAGAACATCCTCGTCAACAATGACTACAGCACCGAAGATATAGAAAACATTATCAGAAAACAAATGAACAAATACTTTCAAAACAAGACACCAACAACTGAGACCGGTACAACCCACAAAATATTCTACCAGAACTCAATGTCAACATCATACCTCAAAGATGAAAAGGTCATTCAAGCTATCATCAGCAAGAACTGCTCGCCAAAGCAGCTCGGCGACTCTATCGAGCTAGTGATATTTTATAAGAGCCCTAGGACAGCAACTCTCGTATTGAAAAACAACCCTTCACAAGACCACTCGGACCTGAAAGCCACAGATGTAGTGTACAGATTTAAATGTAAACATGGTGACTGTGCGCACCAAACAAACTGTTCCTACATCGGCTACACAACAACCACACTATCCAGACGACTGACGAACCACCTACAGCAAGGAGCACTGGTGAGCCACGTGCGCCTCTCCCACAGCAAAGAACTCACCAGGAGCGATATTGTGGAGAACACCACCATACTGACGCGCTGCCACGACAAAAGAAAACTGCAAGCCCTGGAAGCGGTCTACATCCGTGAAATGAACCCGACCATCAACAGACAGATGAATCTGGTGGCTAAACTAGCCTTGTATGAGAGCGTCCCGCTGAGATTACATAGCTAAAACCCAGAACATCTAGCTATTAAAGTGCGAACCCGTATTAAAATATGTTAGTTTAACGCAATTCAAATATCATTGTGTATCCGTGTGTGTTTATGATTGATCATGTCTTAGATTTTAAGGATATTGGTAACGTGCAAACTTTGAAAACGAAGTGCCCGCACGAATAGTGCGTCTCTTGTGATTGTTTTTTACTTGCCTATGCTATGAAATAATGTTCGCTCATTTTAGAAGGTATGGAGTCCGACGCGAATATTTACGAACACTAGATCGATTTTGCTGTGTATTTAATATGTTTAATTATGCCAGAGGATGATATTAGAAATATCGAAACGCTGCAAAGCCCAGAGTCGTTTGGTGTTATTTTAAAAGAATTCAATCGCGAGAACAAGAAGCTTATCAGGACCATAGAATCACTTAGCCGAAAAGTAACAAAGGCCCATTTCGCCGTCATATTCAACGAATATATATATATATATATATATATATATATATATATATATATATATATATATATATATATATATATATATATATATATGGATATATTTCAGCAGACTGACTTAAAAACTTATTAAGTGCTGCAATTTTGATACATTTTTGGAAATATTATATATATATATATATATAAGGACTCTTTTTAAGTTGTAGTAGAAGTATAAACTTAACAATTAATAAAGACACACATGTCAACATCCAGACCGGTTTCGATATATTACAATATCATCATCAGTGTAATAAATGAACAACCTACATAAGGAGCAGAGCAGTAGACAAGAAGGCCAAAGGCGCAGTTTCACGGATAATTGCTAAAAATATAAGACACTAACAAACACACACATATATGTTGAAGGTACTTGCTATACAAAGATTTGAAGAGGGAAAGCCGAAGACATTGTGTTCAACCTAGGTTTGTTTTTAGATATATAAAGAGACTCGAGAATTCTTAAATCTACACCTGTACCACACCTATCCAGAATTTTGAAATCATCAATGGTAACCGGGGTATCACATTGATGTGAATGTTCGCGAATCGCAGACGGATCTGGATTCGCCACCATTCGGTTAGTCCGGTCGGACATACCTAAGTGTTGTTTTATCCTGCAGTGTAATGAACGATGGGTGGAACCAACGTACGACGCACCACACGATGCGCAACAGAATTGATACACCACTGAGGATTGGCAACTCTTAGGTAACCTGTCCTTGAACCGGAAGATAGAACCCAAGGATGAGGTGTTCTGAAGGACGATCTTTGGATTGAGATAAGGGTAATATTTGGAAAGAAGGGACAATAACTCTTTCTTAAGTTTTAGAGACTGCTGACCAAAATACGGAATAACAAAATATTTCTCAAGTTTCTTAGCTGTACATGCCTTGGGAGATAAATCGTACTTCTTATTCAAAAATCCTTGACCGAACAATCAAAAAGATGAATGGGGAAGCCATTGTTTTTAAAGAAGCGCTTTAAAAGTCGAGTTCCCTGTGGAAAAGTTGGAATGATGAGCTGACACTAAATGCCCTATAGATAGCCGTTAAGGTGATGGCACGTTTTACAGCAAGGGGTATAAAGCTAAAAAAGCTAGTTCCTAGGCCAGTGAATGTTGGCTTTCGATAGACTGATGTTTCAAGCTTAGAGCCGACCCTCCTAACGCATACGTCAAGGAATGGCAGTTTACCACTCTGTTCGACTTCTTTTGTAAACTTAATATTTGGATGTTGAGCATTAAGAAAACTAAGAAATTTATCAGAATGTGATCTATGACGAAATATTAAAAAAGTATCATCAATGAACCTCTTATACATTACTGGGCGGAAGTCGGCTGGACAGTTTTTTAACCATTTCCTCTCGTGAAAACATAGAAAAATATTAGCAAAGGTGGGGCCTAAAGGAAGACCCATGCCTACCCCATCGACCTGCTTATAGAGAAGATTGTTAAAAATGAAGTAGGAGTTCAAAACGGCCACTTCAAGAAGTGAGCGAAAGTACTTCGCAGTAATCCCTGCTATTTCTACGCAATTATTTCTGAAAAGTTCGCTGATAGTTATTTCAATAGTTTCTTTCACCGGGATGTTAGTAAACAAATTTTGAACATCAAAGCTAGCCATAACCATTTCGGAAGTGAGTTGAAGCCCACTTAAACTATGCACGAACTCGGAACTGTTTTTTATTGTATACTCATTTACGGTAAGTGTCGAAAGTAGGGGGACCAAAAATTTAGCAAGTTTGTACGTTGGAGTCCCACAGGCAGCAAAAATTGGGCGTAGAGGAACCAGCACCTTATGGACTTTTGGAAGTCCGTACAAAATACCAGGAGTGGAGCCAGACACATAAAGTTCTTTGTACACCGAGTCCGATATCATAGATAGTTTCTTGAGTTTTGAAATAATGCGGTTTACCTTATCCTCAACTTGTCGAATGGTTTTAAGCACAGGTTCATTAATAAGATGAAATTTCGTAGCATCAGACAATATTAACTTAACCTTATCAATGTATGATGTTTTGTCCAAAATCACAACACCTCTCCCTTTGTCTGGTTTAGTAACAACAATTGACTTATCGGCAGCAAAATCTTTCAGCAAGTTAACATCATGTCTAGTGAACACTGGTGAAAACACCCGAGAAGACTTAAAGCCATGAAAATATTTTAAGCTAATGAATCTCAACTTTTCTTTCACATCACGAAGTTCAAAGCTTGAAGGTAGATGTAGATCTGATACAGTGTGAAGTAACTTCTCGAAGCATAGGAAATATCGGTAAAAGTTAAGCTTCCATACAGGTAGTTTAAAGTCAAGTCCAAATGCGAGTAAAGTTTTGATTCTTGCAGGCAGTGCCTTCGATGAAAAGTTGAAAATGACGCTGTCAGGGTCACAAGGTCGAATAGTGTTTTCAATCCCAATACGTTTGAGCTTCCTAGAGTGAATTTCATTTTGCTTCTCTCTGAATGTTTTTAGAACTTCCTTTAGATGATTGTTAAGCCAGAAGAATTGGAAGAATGAAAAGGTTTGACGGAGACTTTGGCGTTCGTCTCTTACTTTTTGCTTAAGTTCTGCTAACCTATTCTTTTTGAAAAGTATCTCTTGATTGAGTAACTTACTTCTAACTATCTAACTAACTATCTATAGGGCATTTAGTGTCAGCTCATCATTCCAACTTTTCCACAGGGAACTCGACTTTTTAAAGCGCTTCTTTAAAAACAATGGCTTCCCATTCATCTTTTTGATTGTTCGGTCAAGGATTTTTTGAATAAGAAGTACGATTTATCTCCCAAGGCATGTACAGCTAAGAAACTTGAGAAATATTTTGTTATTCCGTATTTTGGTCAGCAGTCTCTAAAACTTAAGAAAGAGTTATTGTCCCTTCTTTCCAAATATTACCCTTATCTCAATCCAAAGATCGTCCTTCAGAACACCTCATCCTTGGGTTCTATCTTCCGGTTCAAGGACAGGTTACCTAAGAGTTGCCAATCCTCAGTGGTGTATCAATTCTGTTGCGCATCGTGTGGTGCGTCGTACGTTGGTTCCACCCATCGTTCATTACACTGCAGGATAAAACAACACTTAGGTATGTCCGACCGGACTAACCGAATGGTGGCGAATCCAGATCCGTCTGCGATTCGCGAACATTCACATCAATGTGATACCCCGGTTACCATTGATGATTTCAAAATTCTGGATAGGTGTGGTACAGGTGTAGATTTAAGAATTCTCGAGTCTCTTTATATATCTAAAAACAAACCTAGGTTGAACACAATGTCTTCGGCTTTCCCTCTTCAAATCTTTGTATAGCAAGTACCTTCAACATATATGTGTGTGTTTGTTAGTGTCTTATATTTTTAGCAATTATCCGTGAAACTGCGCCTTTGGCCTTCTTGTCTACTGCTCTGCTCCTTATGTAGGTTGTTCATTTATTACACTGATGATGATATTGTAATATATCGAAACCGGTCTGGATGTTGACATGTGTGTCTTTATTAATTGTTAAATATATATATATATATATATATATATACATTTTTGGAAACATTTCAGCAGACTGACTTAAAAACTTATTAAGTACTGCAATTGTGATTATTCAATGATTATATTGGAAAATCGGGATGCAAAGATCAGCGTTTGGGCAGCTGCAAAACCATGCACATGCTGGTCCGTACATTAAATCTGGCGAACATTTTACCTAATGTCTCTGTTGCTTTATATTAGGTGAAAGTTTGTGAAGAATTGTTAAACTGTCAGAGCAGCATGAAAACTTGCATCATAAAGGCGAATACAATTTTCAGAGTATTTCATAACGTGCTGCTGTTTTATTGGAACAGGAAAGCTGAAAACACTAGACGCCAGAAATATCAGTCAATGGGTATTCCCTTCAAGTCCATATGTCCAAACACTGTCGTATGGCTAACAGGCACAGTTAACAGTTTTATAGGCATGTTTTGTAGTTCGAACATTTTCGAGTCTTCCAAGAAGCCCAGACAAGTGAACGGAGAGGGTTTTGACTGGGTTATGATTCAATAGTCTCTCCCCTGGATTTGATATAATGGTTCTCGCAAATACAGAGGATCTCCCATGAGCTTTGAGACGGATGTTACAGAAAGGTGCTTCCATTGGAATTAACGGGATCTTGCAATTTTAATGCGCTGCTCAGGAGGCCTTGCCGTAAAGCGGTAGTTCCGCACCTCCGGGATCAGGGTTGACGGCAGGACGAAGCCGGCTCATATATCAATCAAGGCAGTTCCAGCGCTCCCAAGTGCCAAGGTAAGTTGAAAACTTGCCTGCACTCGGTGGTTCTGAGTGGGCGTGCACTTGTTGCGCCTGGTATTGTCTGGGGATTACTATGGATCTACTGCTGGAGGTCTGGTGCCGCCTTCTTCCGCCCTCTTCGAAGAGGTTCACGGGTTGTCACGAGCAGGTGTTTTTTTTTAGATCTGGCCTGAAAAACTCAAAATAAGATTTTCTCGTACGAACTTAAAGCTTAAACTAGTCAACTCAAAATTCCCCTGACTTCTGGATCCA
Source organism: Lepas anatifera (assembly GCA_034440635.1). Classification (NCBI taxonomy): domain Eukaryota; kingdom Metazoa; phylum Arthropoda; class Thecostraca; family Lepadidae; genus Lepas; species Lepas anatifera. The sequence goes on from JAOTON010001508.1 coordinate 146,036, forward strand.
AACATCTTTTGACGCTGTGAAATAGCTCCTATCGTAAAATATGGACAAGAGCACAAACTTTTGTGTCGTGGGTGTCGCAGGCACCAATACAGCGTGCATGCAGGGCAATTCCAGCGGTGCTAAAAACAGGCCAATTGAAAAGTAATGTAATCTTACATGAGGCTGGGATGCTGGGGAAAGTGAATAAGCAAAACGATGAGCAGGCTTATTTCTTTACGGTTTAAACAACGGGTCGGGAGGCAATCTTAATGCAATGAAAGCCCTCACCTCAAGAAAATAGAATAGAAAAGGCTTACAAAAAGAATCCTAGAGTACCTCGTTAAAGATGCAAGTAGTTGCTTGTTGACATTTCATGAACGAGATGAAATGGAGAAAGTCTACCCTTAGGTGTCTGGCCAGCACTGGTAGACTTTTTAGCATAATCATATTTCTGAGGCAACGCGCCATTCGTATTTGGTGGATTTAGCAATCGTAAATGCACCCATCAGGTGTGCTAGAGAAATGGCAAACATGCACTTCTCACTTCGGAAATTGTATCATGTTCCAGAAGCGTTTAAATGAATGTTTGCTCCAGCAAATTCCTATTTTGTTGTTTCAACTTGAGACAAATGGGAAAGAAATCGGTGAAATTGTAGCCAGTCATTGTTGAATGCGGCAGTGATCGCGTATCCGATAATCTCTTGGTTCGGTGTGAGATTTGAGCACACATCACCAGCGCTCAATTTTATACCGATAAGAAGTAGATGATCACATGCATATTTGCTGGGGCTATGGACGCAGTACCATCCAGAATACTAAACTCAATGAGGACGGAAATATATATGAAATGATACATGGTTGATGGTAAAATTCTATAGCAATGAGCAGCATGATAAATAAACAACGAAGACAATAATGATGAAATAAATTAACAAGAGCAGCATCATCTGGCTACCACTGACACACTAACGGTTGTAAAAACTATCGAATAACGTAATTACCGATCACACTGATCAACAGCCAAAATGGATCCGGCACGTAAACACCTGTTTCTGCCTATTTCGATACCCCTGATTTCAAATTTAGTAACCGTTTTATGCCATCGGACCTGGTTTCATCGGACCTGGACCCAGAGCATACCTGGTGTATAGCACTTACACTTTCCACACGCAGTCATGGGCCTAGCCTTTTGTGGAAAAATCTAGATCAAGGACGTCAAGAAAACGGATTAACTGCACCCAGACAATGCAGTTAATCACTACATATGTGAATTTATTGCAATGGAAGACTACCTCACATTCAAGTGCATAAACATTGTACATTGAACAAGGTTTGCGCTCAGTCGCACAAGCTAGCCGGTATTGTAGACCGAGACGTGGCGTCACAACATTATATGATGAGGATTTTATGCCAGTCACCTCCCTTGAAGGTCGAGTCTAAGTAAAAAGTCACAGGTCAATGTCATACCACCATTTGAAGGTCATTGACCCTAGTGCCTTTGATCGGATGACGCCGCCTAATATGACGTATACCATGTTATAACGTCATGGGCTAGGCCACTCAATGTTGAGCTCAGGTCGCAGGTTTAAGACAAAGGTTATGGGTCAAGGTCAAACATTATTTCCCGCCCGACGGTGGACATAGTGCTAGTTGCAGTATCCGTTATAGGCAAAATGTAATATTTTGACGTCAAAGGTCAATGGCCTTGAACGACCTTGACCTAAAATTTTTAGAGAGCATTGCCTCAGACCTTTCCTCCGTTACTTTAGGTCACTTTCTCTCCATATCCGGCTTCTCATCGCATAATCACGGCATTTTCCAATGGCTACCCTGCACAGACAGAATTTGACCTGTATGGCCTCGTTTTACCTTGAATACATTGACCTAGGTCTATGAAAAACGGCTTTAAGGTAGAATACCTTAGCCTCCACAAACACCTAAACGTTCATTTTCCTAGACCTCTTGGGTCTCGCATTGTCAATGTCACTGATGTCAAATAGGCTTGCACAAAGACGACACACAGACATATTGGATATCAAAATTAGGATCTGATACTGAATTTCTACTGCCAGATTCATGTTCAGCGCCACAAATTACCTTAGAAACGGACTATTTTGTATTGGATCCACGACAAAAGTTAAATATTGTTGACCAGTGTTATCGATTTCACTATCGACAAGAATTTGAGCTAGGAAATGGAAACAGCGAACACCGCTGAGGGATGCTACAACAGACTGATATTCATAAACAAGCTGCTTCACTTTATCCCAAGTAGAACCCTTGCATCTCTGCTAGCTTCACTGGTGCTACCTCGGCCGTGTCTGTCAGTTTGGGCACCTCCACTCTTCATCAGCGGCGGAAAATTGGCAGAGCATTAAACTTTGCAGTCTGCACTGTCACCGGCAAATAACAATGTGGGCACCTTTCAGAAGCTTGAAAAGCGCTGAGACTGCTCTGCATCGACAACCTCAATCATTTCCCCGACCTCGTCATGATTCACCGAATTCTTAACGCGTGCAGTGGAAAGGGGTCTGGCGTTGACCTGCAGTACAGTGGTTCTAAAGTGCCACCTCCCTGCCATCTCGTTTTGTTTTTAGAAATACTAGATCGTGCTGAACTTTTCGAGATGTCGTTGTATTATAGATGTATTGTCCAGGTCGCAGAATACACTGGTTGAAGTCATTTCATGTTAATTACTCTTAGCTCTCATGCATCCGCTGAAGTTAGTGACCTTTCATACAAAACTCTAAAAGGCATGCAGGTGCATACGTGCATACCTCTAGCAGCTTGGTGGCTGACTGTCGGTAAATTTAATGGTGGAGTCGGGTGGCGCCAAGGACGGATCCAGGATTTCGCCAAGGGAGGGAGAGCGTGGGGAGCGAAGTTTCGGGGTGCTGTGAAACTACCGTTTGGGAGCGGTCTTTGGTATCATGAATTGTGGGTTTGCAACAATTATTTTGCATGTTGCGATGTCGTTTAACCCGCGTTCCGGTGGACCTCCGAGCCACCTCCACCCTGGTGGGGGAGGGGTTGCACACCCCCTCGAACTCGGCCCCTATGCGGGATAGCGAAAAAATGTGAACGGATAGATAGCCCATACAAATTCATGAAGAAACTATGTTAGTCACTTTTTGGCTCAGGTCAATATGAGGTCATGACAGGTCAAAGAAGGTGGCATTTTGAGTAAAGTTTTTGGGTTGTAGCATTTGACAGATTTGAGTTGGAATCATGTTTTAGGCATCATTCGCTTCCTCTCATCTGACAAATCGAATGGTGCATAATATGGTCATACTTAGTCATAAAACAAAAATGACCTGACCTCAGGTCAGGTCAAGGTCACTTTTTAGCCTAGCATAGTCAATATGCATATCAATCGACTCGCAAGTAACATACAGTTTACAAGCCCGCTATATTGCATTGTAGCATGTTCTCGCTGCAATAGACAGCTCAACCACATATCGAGGGGGCTCTCAATCACATATCGATTGGAATGAGTGCGCCCTGGCGGATCGCCACTAGTAACTGAGTAAAATATGGCACCGATCGATACCCAAAGCAAACACTAAGTGAGCTCGGAGCAATTTCTACCTCTGAACGCTGAGAGCAGCCCATGTTGCAGTAAGGCGACTTAAGCTTAAAAAGGGCGTCTAGTCATGAAATAGGGTCACCCGACCGAAAAGTTCAGGACACCCGGAGGTGAGTGAGGGCGTACCACGCTGAAATGCATTGGCGGACGCAGGGGGGGGGAATTCCGGCCATGCCCCCCCCAAAGCGCTGGAGGTGGCCAAAATATCTTTTGGTCCCCCAAAGGCCGGATACATTTTTGAAAAAGTTGTTTACACTAGGTCTGTCGAGCAAAAATATATTCGCCCCCACTCCCACCCCCCACAGGAGAGCAATCATGTAGGTATTTGAAGAGCTAGCTTATACTAGGTCTGTCGAGCACCCAAATCGCACGTCCTACCCCCCCTCCCCTTAGGAGGAGAGGCAGACATGGCTTTGGCCCCCAAAACTAGGGTCTGCGTCCGCCCCTGCTGAAGCGGAGTGCCATAAGGCTATACAAGAGTGGCCAAAGGTGGATGAGGTGCACGCAATCGTGAAGCAGGCTGTAGCTAAAAGTGGATGAGTGTAGTCCATGTTGCAGTGGGGCACCCTAGGGCTGAAAGGGGGCGGTCAGTCGTGAAAACAGGGCACCCAACCACAAAGTTGAGGGCGGCCGGGGGTGAATGAGAGTGGTCCATGTTGAAGTGGGGCGCCCTCAGGCTGCAGAATAGCGGTGAAGAGTAGAGAAAGGGCGCTCAATCATGCACTAGAGGGCAGCCTAAGGTGGCTGGAGGCGATCCACTTTGCAGAGATCCGCCAATAACTGAAAAGAGAGTGGCTGATCGTAAAATATGGGGCTCCCAACTACTAGATAGAGGACACCAGAGGCGAATAATTATAAATTTGGGGCTTATCGACGGACCAGCAGCCAGAGTTATATGTCTCGAAAATATTTTCCTGTTGGAAAGGATTTCTCGGGAGTCAGACTGCTCATTGCTCAGGAAACCTGCAGGGCCTTGAACCTGGGTCGGTTGCGGGGACAGCAAGTGTGCTAACCCAGAGCTGCAAAAAATCTCAAATCTGTCGGGCACTTTCGAAAAAACCTCCAAATCTGTCGGGTGGTTAGGATAGGACTATTAAAATTGTCTAAAACCCATTCAATTGGTAAAATGTTCCTACTCTTTTTCCACATTCTTAATAGAAAACACTAAAATTAGCATAAAAAACTTCAAGTTTGGCACCAATGGATATCATTATCCTTATTTTTGTGCTCTGATCCTTATATGTGTGATATCCTTATTTTTCGTGCTCTGAAGCCGCCTATGGAAAATCTAAGTGGAATGACACAAGTCTATTAATTTTCAAAACTCTAGAACTGAGACTGTTCTTCAGGTTTTCAATTATCAGACACGCTCAGGAAATTAAGGTTATCGGCAGAAACCTATAACAAATTGAATACCGAACCACCAATTCTCATTTTCTGGAGTCACCATTGGTAAAGGAAATTTATTATTGGATGTAATTTGAGATTTGTGGACGTACAGCATACAAATAGCGTGTGTCAAAGTCAGCTCGACTGGGTCTTGAATAAGACTCAGTCTTGAATTCAGATGATTTAGGTCACTGGTGGAAATATACAATAACATGAAAAGCAGCCCCCCTTTTTCAGTCCTCTGCAGCCGCCATTGACAAAAAATGCTGCACTAGAATGAGAATAAGTGATATTTTGTTATTATGTTACATAGTCCAGCCCAGAATACTTAAAAATATAGTTTGCAATGGAAGAAAGCTGACCTGGTTCCCATACCATGCGGTTACTTATGCTAGCTTCTGCAGATTTTCATGATTTCAGTTTTTTGGAGGTGGGAGGGGGTAATTTGGAAGGAACCCCCAAAATTTATATATGGATTTTGCTCTGATGGCCAGACAAACAAGATTGGAGGGGTACTTTTTTGATATTCGAAAGTGTTTTTAAAGGGAGATACGCGAAAAATTTTTTATTGTGGTTTCTTGATATTTGAAAAATCTTGATCCTGAAACCAATAATCATTTTTGCTTCTTCGACCAATTTTTTGGGAGGCCACATCACAATTATCGAAATATTTATCAATAGCAGTTAGAGTATTAAACCCAGCACTCCATCACTAGCCAGGGACAGTCTTTTCTCGTTGCCATGGTTACTAAAATTGTGTTTTGATGTTTCTCATATTATGTATTTGTATTCAGAATGTATTTTTACACTTTTTTAGTCATTAATTTTACAAAGTTATCCCACAAGAAAGATTTGGAAAAAATATTTAAACCTCTACCTACGGTCCGACCCGAACAAACCGGAAATGTGTTCGGCTGCAGGCGGACTGGCAGGTTTTTCTGCAACGCGCACGCGCAATATCGTATTTTATAGAATGCAGACGGCAGAGAGCCCCTAATATGCAGAATTGCTCCTGCGCACCACAAAAGAGTTTGTAGGTTGCCAGCAGTCCAACACACCTCTGTTCGAGTTTTGCAAAACAAACCCAGGAGCCGGCCGGGAGTAATGCAAATTGCCGTTGAGTCACTTTAGAACCCAACTAGAGATGAAAATCTGTCCGGCGGTACCCCGAAGGCTGTAATGGGCTCGGCTTGGTAAAGTAAGGACATTGAAGACATAAGTGTCGCCACCGAAAAAAGTGGGGGGGGCCAGCCAAACTTCAACCTGATGCTGACAAAAACTTTCAACATCAGGACCAAAAACTCTTCGAATTTGGGCTCCTCGTAGCCTTCCGCAGCGGCTGGATATAAGAATGTCCGGTTTCCCTAATTTTTACTGAGATCAGGAAATTTTTGGCCGAAAAGTGGGGGCCAGGTCCCCCTGGCCCCCTTTTTCCGACGCGTATGAGTGAAGACCCGTTTTTAGTGTTTCAAGTGTGTAGACTATGGTGCTCTGAACAGAAACATACAATGGCTGATCCAGGTTTTCTATTGTAGAGGGGAAAAAGGTGCATTTAGATCAGAATCTATGAGCGCCGAGGATGGCCAGGGGTTGTGCTGTAGAGTTGATGTGTATCGGAGGGACCAAATGTGTATCGGAGGGACCATCGCCCCCAAAGCGTTGGAGGGGGACCAAACTATCTTTTGGCCCCCAAAACGCCGGAGAAATTTTTGAAAAGTGTTTACGCTAGGTCTGTAGAGTAAAAAATATTCGCTCCCCCTCGCCCCGGAGAGCGATCATGTTCTTGGAGATGTAGCTTTATACTAGGTCTGACAAGCACTGAAAGAGATGTTTACACAAGGTCTGTAGAGCAAAAAAATATTAGTTCCCACCTAGGAGAGGCAGAAATGGGTTTGCCCCCCTAATTCTAGGTGCCGTGGCGGCGCTCATTGGCACAAGTGTTCTGTCGTTGGAGCATCTTACCCTCTAGCCCCCAGCGGAAATGAAAATGACCTTGCGGGAAATGTTCACTACAATTTTAATGTCTCCTAATTTAACACGCGCTTTGACGGGGTCTGAGCCACCTTCACCTTGACGAGGGGGGTGGGTACCCGCCCCCTAAGATCTCGAGAACCACGGTAGGTAGCGAAAAACGGTAAAGCGTTGGGTAGCCCATCTATTTCTTTATCGAAAATATTTGAACCATTTTTAGTCAGGTCACATTTAAGGTCACGAGAGGTTGAAACATGCCGTCCTACAAGTCTGCGAAGTATGGCAGCAGGCCAGACGAGTCGCACCAGTCATCTAAAATTCTCGCACCGCCAGCCACCAAAAATTCGCACCAATCTTCCATATACCAGGGAGAAAAACGCACCCATTCCTACCCACAAGATGCAATGCTATCTCTCTTATTAGTTAGTTAGTTAGTTGAGGACTTTTCATAAGGCCCCCTCCTGTATCTTTATAACCACCTAACCATTATTTGTTTGGTTTTCAGTGTCACCTTCTTTGCACCAGTCTCACAAATTCGCACCAGGTTGGTAAAATTCGCACACTCGCTTCTGTCCCCAAGTGCACTCGCACCAACGAGATCTCGTCAAAAATGTCATACTTTGCACACTGGCCGTCCTAGGGATAACATATAAATTAAGGTTTTCGGCCATTACATCTGAACAAGTAAAGATAGAGCAAAACTACTTTTAAACTATAGGAATCCTCGTAGCAAGCCGAATCGAATGATATATGATTTGACCTTGCTAGGTCAAATCAAGGATTTGACCTGACCTGAGGTCAGGTCAAGGTCAAATTATATAAAATTTATATTATTAGAACCGCAGAGACAAGGTGAGTCTAATGCAACTAGAATGAACGCTTTATCACCATCCCTTACTGATTTATTCAGTAAAAAACATTTTTCCCATGTATTTCCAACGGAGAGGTCATGCCTTGTACCTGACCTTAGGTCATCGATATCAAAAATACCGGAAAATATTTTAGAGAACTCGGTGGGCCCATTATGTGATGAGTTTCAATCGGATAAGTTCACCCTGCTCCGACTTATACTATCTTAGACTTTTTTGAGGTCAGGTCACGACCTGTACTGGTGATCTGACCTGAGATGACCTAACCTTAAAAATTTCACAGAAGTTGTAAAAATGATGAGGGAAAATGTATGCCAAGTAGGGCGGCGCTACGCGCCGCCGTTTTTCTGCTGTCTCCGAAAAACCCGAGGGGGGCGGGTACCCGCCCCCCGTCAATGCGCGTGTTAACATAACTACCAGCCATATGTTCAGCGGGAACATTTTTCAATGGATATTTATTTTCAGGCATTTTCTCAAATTTTTCAAGCTAAATCAGGGCACAACACAACAAACGTGGGAGGCATTTTCTTTCGAAGATCTAGCAACTTCACCAGAAAACGATATAATTTGTGTTAAAATGCTTAGGTAAATACCGTGGAACAAAATTTATGTACCAATGCAGTGATTTATATTCATCATGGCAGCGAAGAAGCTCCTTTGACATCACATTGAGCGCAATTTTTCGGAAAGACTATTTAATTCAGCACCATCTCGGCAGACATTTCCAAATGAAATATCGCAATCCATAATCATACATTTAATCATGATATAGGTGAGCAGAGAATCGACGGTATACAAATGCTAAACGAAATCGTAACGCCGTGCACATAATTTGTGTGGTGTCGCGTTCATTTCCACACGTATTCTTTCATGGTTTGCGCACTAACGCAGTCTCAGCCACTGAGCCGTTCGTCACGATAAATATATGACGAATACTTCACTTCTTGTTCAGATGCACCAAAAATAGGACACTGTACAAAGGTCACACTACTATACATAACAGGGAAGCCAACAGTTTGATTTGACTAGCATACACAACTGATAAGTTTACGGCGGCAACAAACTACGCAACACAAAATGTACAGATCACGCATAAAATTTTACCCCTGCCCATTGTTGGGTATGCAGGAGTGCCCTTCCCTTCCCCATGTGCCCATTTACTTTACGAAGAAAAACAAAGAAGAAAAATGTATAGCAAATATTATGGGCCACACCACTCCCCGCTATTTTTTAGGTTTTTAAATGTTTTTGCGCAAGGGACATCCAAATCACAAAAAACACATGTAAAAAACCAAACGTACACACAACTGTTATCACTTCTATCATAGATATATAGATCAATGCACGTTCCTAAAATATATAAATAATCCTTTATCAATCACCGACTCGTACCTCTGACGCGGCGCTACAGCGGGTAAACGCCCGATTAGTATACGAACTGGGTGCAGATACAGTATCATCAATAATAGCTGGCTACCTGAGGATACTACTCAATCACTTTTACTAAATGTAGTAACGCATTCTCTTCATTTCCCGACGACTTTTCTGTTCTGCCCTTGCCTTTCGCTTCCCCTCCGCATACAACCGTTGCAGCCACTTCACCCGCATGTGTGTTCTCGTCACCGCGTACTTTCGCGCTACCTTTTCGTGAAGGTCCGGGAATTTAACCAGCACATCAGAAGTCAAACGGCGAATGAATCCTGGTTTCCTATCGATGTCGCTTGGTCCATGCATATCACAAACTAAAACCTCTAGCTCCCCTACTTGCCTAAGCCACTTTTCACTTGGTATTGTGAGACCACCCCGATTGAGACGTTGCAACCACTCCAGTTTCCCACTTTCATCTACTACAGGCACGGTCGATGATATGTATCAGAGAGAGCTGTCCACAGGTTTGCATTTTGCAGCAACAAAGCCCGCCACGTAGGCCGGTGCCTGCTTACAAAGTTTTTGGTTCGCGTCCCCTGCTGACGGAGCAGCTCGTTCCGCGGCGTCGTCCTGGTCATCCTCGTCCAGCCAGTCCTGCTCCGGGTTGTCCGGTACCGGTGGAGCGGGGCACGGCTGCACCCTCTCCATCTGATCACACAGCAGCGATGTCATCCAGCTCTTCAGTAATGACTGTCGGGGGGGGGTGTCCAGTTGCAGGGTAGCCGCACTCAGGTATGTTGATTCTTCTTCTTCCAGCGAGACTGGGGCTCCATCAGCATGTGGTCTAGCATGAGAACACGAGTCTTCGCCTCCACCGCCGTTGGGTGGGTGCTGCCTGCTCCCAAGCACCTGACCTGAGAGAAGAAGTTTGTTACCATGTCCTGATTCACCCGAGACGTCAGAAAGTACTTGACACCGTAGATGTTCTGAAGCATGCTGTGGAGACCTCGCAGGGCTGTTAAGGACATGATGAACCCGTTCTGGAATGGGACCTGCTCTGGCATCCGACTCGGGAGTCCCGAATCAGCCGCATGAACTCGAGCAGAGAAGTATACTGAGCATTGATGGTGTGCTCCAAGCCGAATGCTGACCGATGAGCCTTGCCGTCCAGGAAGCACCGAAAGTTGCAGGTGTCGAACATCTCGTCGCAGGTGATGACGAACTGAGCCTGCTTGACGAAGCGCTGACCGAATAGGTGGAGTAGACACTTTCCCACGCGCTCGCTGAGCATCTGGGCCGCTGGACGTACTCGCTGTCGCTCCTGGCCAGTCACCTGACGGAAATTTTGTGGTATAAACTTCATCTGACGATCATCAACTGATGGGGGATTGTCAAAATGAACAGTTTTATTGGTATATTTTGCTATATCGAGCGAATAACTGACACTTAGCCAAATATTCACAATCTAGTCATTTATCATGATTGTTCAACTTAACAGATATTAGAAGATGAAACATGTTCAGCTCTCACACATTTATAGATTTGTTTTAAATCTATTTTCACCTATCAGGGAAGGTTCATAATGTCCTTTTATTCAAAAGAGGACCACTAAAATTATTGCTATGTTCCCGTTGCCAGTGAAAAATATATTGATATGTTCATTCGGATGAGTGACCTGAGATTCATTTGATAGCAATGCAATCCATTTTGCCTCTGCAAATGCTATTGTACACAGTATATTAATAAAAAACGGTACAAATCAAATGGAAAGGTGCACTCTCGAGCACTGAATAATTTAAGATCCTATACAAATGATTTAAATTTCACGTCCAGCACATATAAAAAGAACGCAAGTAAAAGTTTGATGCACAAAACTGATGGCCTATACCTTTATATGCTTCAACTGAAGGGCATGACAAAGCAGAAGCTTGGCATTGTCCTTTGCCAAAAGCTGCTGGGGGAGGCCCTTGTCTACTACCGGTGCCTCTGGACCCAGTAGCCTCAGACCCTGGTCCAAGATGTGGTTCCTCAGCAGCTTCAGGAAGTGAGGGACCATCCACAGATCTTAAGCCACTGGCAGCACCTGAAAAATTCATACAAGCATTAGGAAAGGACAGGCAAAAAATATGGAATGGAAGACTTCAATTCCCAGGACTTAAATGTGAGCACAAACTTGGCTTAGGGCCAAAATGTTTTATAAGAATGCTATCCATCACATTACTATATTTCAAGTTATTACACAAAAGTGACAGCAGAAAAAGAAGCAACAAAATCATTGTTTGCTACAAGTATGGTACTTTTGACTAGGCCTAGTCAATGTGAGTGCCCCTGGAGACAGGAACAAGTGGTGCAAATTTTATTAGCCTGGTGCAAATTTGAGACTGGTGCAAGGGAGGTAACGCTGAAAACCAAACAAATAATGGAAAAATGGTTATAAGACACAAGGAAAATTGCATCATGTGGGTAGGGACCTGTCTGCAAAGTATGGCAGCAGGCCAGACAAGCTGCACCAGCCATCTGAAATTCTTGCACCGACAGCCACCAAAAATTGACACTAACCTGTCATATTACCAGGGAAAAACGCTCTCATTCCTACCCACACAATGCAATGCTGTCTCTCTTATTAGTGAGATAGTTAAGGACTTTTTCAAGCCCCCTCCTCAGTCTTTATAACCATTCAGTCAATATTTGTTTGGTTTTCAGTGTCACCTTTCTTGCACCAGTCTCACAAATTCACACAAGGTTGATTGACTTTGCACCACTTGATCCTGTCTCCAAGTACACTCGCACCAACGAGATCTTGAAGAAAATGCCATACTTTGCACACTAGGGTAGGGATGGGTGCTTTCTCCCTGGTATACTGCAGATTGGTGTGAATTTAGGTGGCTGGCTGTGCAAATTTGTGCCCGAGTTTTAGATGGCTGGTGCGACTCTTCTGACCAGCTGCCATACTTTCCACAATGGTGAATATATATAAAACATATATCATGTTTGCTACAAAGCAATGAAAAGGAGAACAGAGAAAATGGCAATTATTGATAAGCGACCTCCCTACACATCAAAATGGATATGTGCACGGGTTGGAAACAAAAGTTTCTTCTCGAAATCAAGTTTATGCCTCCAGATATATGCAGGATCTGCGCTGCCCCAAATGCCTCAAGAAACCAGCCACATTCTCCAGACAGAATATCATTGAGGACAGAAAATAGAGTTGTTGTTACCCACATCATACATCTCCAGCATAGAGGAAGGATAAGACTTCTAAATTTGCCCCACCTAGCATACAGGAGAAAAAAGAGATGAGCTTGCCATAGTACCTAAACATGTATAGATCAAGGCATGTTAAGGTCTAATTTGAGCTATCTGAATGCTGTTTAATCTTTAATCTAAAAGGTTCAAGGGCCACATAGGTTGCCAAAACCCAAAAAATATCTTGCTTATCTTTTAAGAATGACAAATATTAAAGAACATCTATCTTTAAAAGTTAGCAAACTCACAGAGTTCAATTACAGTTGGTACAAAAATATTTCATCCATCATCAACCTTAGCACAATATCATAGTTTCTCCAGAACCTACATGTATGATCGCACACCAACATCCCACAATCTCCTTCCCTTATGCTTTCTGACTAAAAACAACGTTTTATGGCACTTGCTCAGAGTACTGTTGTAACTAACTATGGTGTCTCTATTGGTTTGCTAACTATGATAGCACGGCAGATGGGCCGATGGGCTTTATTTTTCTGAAGCCATTCACATATACTCGGTGGTACAAAGAAAAAAAACAGGCACAAAACAGAAGATTTCTTCTGCATCAGCTCTGCAAAATACTATTTGTACTATTACCTGTGGAAGATAACATGAGAATACAAGAACAACTCTCACTAAAATCTTCGAAATCCCCTATATAACTATCCTTTTGTTTCCCTTGCTTCAATACAGATTAAATATGTCTCTTTTCGTTCATATATGTCTCACTGCGTCCTCGGGTCTTTAACCGTTTTCTGCAATATCCCCAGAATGACGAAACTTTTGCGTCAGGAAGGTCACGTGATCCCCCTTTGAGTTGGCTATGCCTTCTGATTGGTCAGTTGTGATTACTTAAAAATCCTATATTTCTATTATGATATTATTTTGGGCTGTAGATATTCTGAAATAATTTTTGTTTTTATCGGTTCCAAACTTTCAAGCCACTGCTTAGGAAAAATACGACCATTTTTTAAGAGAAATTGATAGCCCTAGCTGTATGTACGTCATATACATCGATATGCAGTGTATCGATAAAGTCGTCTATAAATGTTGACTTCGAGATCAATTTTAAGGCATTTGGAGGCCGAATTCGCAAAAATGAGAATATGACTTCTGAAACAACTTTTTGTGACCTTTTGATCTAGCCAATAAAAATTTTTCGCGTATCTCCCTTTAAGGATCATGGCTACTTGTAGTTGAATACAAACATGTAATATTAGCTTTCCATGACTTTAAATGCATGTTTACATGAAAAATCCTAAATTTTGAAGCTGTTGGCTATCTCAAAGTTTTTCATGCATTGCCGTGCTCATTTCCATGAGGGTACGTGGTTTAGGATCTGAAGTTCATGAGGCTAATAAATAACCTTAAGTCAGTTAGATAGTAAATGTCAAATAAATATCATGTTTCCAAGGAAGTTAAGAGTAAAAGGAATGAGTAAAGGTTGCACTAGGCTGTGTTTTTGTTATATCTTTGTCCCCTTGACATAGATCATAGGCATATTTAGGTAAGTGAATAAAATGAAATAGGAGAAATAGTTTGGTACTTAAAACTCAAATTAATGTGGAAAGGTGAAGAGTTTTGTTTCTTTGGCATCTACAAATCCACTGATGAAGGTATGCAACTTTTGTGGTTAATTCTGGACAAACAGGCATTGGATTTAAAAGAAGACGGAAGGGAAAATCAAATGTTTTAGTCTAATTTGACCAGTCTGCTGGTAAAATTCATTTTTCCCTTATTAATATCATTTAAAATTATTGATCAACAGTGAGCATAACATACTGTGTGGAAATAAATGTAAGCTGCCGAAATTACAACGAACACCACATCACTTACTTGTTTGTTTTCTCCCCACACTGTTCTGATCTGCCCGCTGTTTGATCCATGCTTTAAAACGACCTCCTTGGCCAAAACCACTGTTCCTGAACTTGCAGGGCAGCCCAGAATGCTTGATTCGCTGATGCTCCTTAAAAAAACGTTTCTCGCCAAAATACCCACATCCCTCAAATCCACATTTAAGCTTGACACGGGACGGTGGAAGGGGCTTCAGCTTAATCGGAGCCATTTATCAGCCCTTCAACTATGGACGATGAAATCCAGGCTCAACCAGTTTACTCAAGATGTATACCAAAGTAATGCAAGAGAAAAATAATCAAAAACACAACCTTGCAACCTTCTACCACACCACGGGATTCTAGGGCCTTGGCCTCCGCCATATCCACAAGGCAACACACCAAACCGCAGGGCTGCTTTCAAACCAAAGATACCTTTTACACCGGCTTTGCCGCAAGGGCGCTGTTTAAACAGCGCCCTTGCGGCAGCGTTGAGCGTACTTCCAAACGAAGGAAACGAAGGAAAAAAACTGTTTTGCCTGTCGCCTTTACCTTTACGGCGGCCTGTCGGGCCAAGCTGTCGCGTGCTATGAGCCCTGTTCCAGCTGTCAGCAGAGTTTCGTCAGCACCAATCAGCGGGCCGCGTTGCGCCTACGTCACAGGACTGTAGCCTCTCCCCGGGAACTAGTTCTAGAGGTTTTACGGGCTGACGGCCTGCTGTTTGTGCTGATGAAAAACCGTAAGTGCGCGAAGTGACAGCCTAATATTTTTAATGGTATAAAGGTTTAAGTTCCCTTTGCTTAGCACAAACAAGAGGTGATTATGGCGCTGATTTTACTTTTCTGGAGGGGAGGTTAGAGGTCCTGCTGACAAAACTGTGCTGACAGCTGGAACAGGGCTATGGAATACAAATCGGGCCCGACAGGCCGGTGAAGGAATTTTTCCAGCAGAGGATTTTCTGGGTGACGTTTAAAAGGCCCTCTGTGCATAAGGCCCTCTATTCAAAGGTTCCTCGATTCATAAGTCCCTCGAAAAGACCCTCTGTGCATGAGGCCCTCTATTCAAAGGTCCCTCGATTCATAAGTCCCTCGATTTTCCATCGGTTCTTGCCGCACACTGGCTTGATATGGGAGAGGTGCAAATTCATGAAAAACTTGTTGAGTGAAAGAGGTGACAATTCTAATATTGAGTTTTTTTAGAACAAAAAATATTTTCTGCTTCCTTTCAAGATTTTTTCTCACAGATTGTAAGATCTGTCGCAAGACCATACCGTGCCCTAAAATCTGTCGGGCACTTTATGCCAGTCCGACTTTTTGCAGCTCTGTGCTAACCACTAAACTACCATACCTCCGCGGCAATAGGTGAGTGAGGGCCGCCCACGTTAACTTGGGGCGCCCTAGGACTGCAAAAGAGCGGTCAATAGTGGGGAAGAGGCAAACAATCCTGCAGAAGGGGGCGATCAAAAGCAGACAAGGGCGGTTTATGTTGCGTTGGGATGCCCTAGGGCTAAAAAGGGTGGTCAATCGCAAAATATGGTATTTCAATCACAAAGGAGGGGGGCATGAAATTTACAAGGGCGGCCCACGTTGAAGTGGGGTGCATAATGGTACGCCGGGGGCAGCTGAATAAAAAACAGGGTCTGCTCACGGTCTATCAGATCAGTTTCAAATGTTTGTTTCTTCTTGTGTCTAGCATTCGCTGTCCGGTCCCAGGGTGTGGCAGATTTGGATCACCTTCGGCGCCCGAAATCGGCAAGAAGGGGCCCTTGGATCCCAGGGGAGGAGGGGGAGGGCGACCGCCCCATTCGCCCCCCTTGGATCCGGACTCGGCAGGCTCCCTGAGCAAGGAGCAATCTGGCTCCCGAGAAACCCTTTCCAACAGAGAAAAGTTGGTGATGGCATATAACCCTGGCAGTTGGTGCACCGATAAGTTCCGAAATATATTTCATTATCATATGATTAAATTTATAAATATTTCAAGTTTTCTATTGCATATATTAGTAACCGTCAGATACTGAGCTGAACCCAGGGTCTGGATTCACTTGCTCAGATTCGGCAGCTTATCACAATTTGAAACTAAGTTTCTAATATAAAAAGAAACTTCTCGTTTCACTGATCAGAACGCGCTGTATTGCGTCTCAGTATGTAAATAATCGTGCATGGATCGATATCCGTGTGGGGCCCCAAGCTGTTGGCGGATTGGATTTTACTGAACTGGACTGGATTGATCGCGTAATTCGGAAGTGCCCCGATCCGGACAGAGGTTTGATTCCCATTTGTGCCAATGTAATCGTATTTCCGGATTATGATTGGATTTGGGTTGATAGTCATCGTGTGCAAACGGATTCATCTGCCTATGTCGGGAAAACCTTGGAAATGGACTGGACTATACCGGAACTGTATTGGCATCCAACCACAAAAAAACACACCCCGGCTACTGCTCGCTCTTGCTGACACGAACTGATTCCAGCATGGGATAGCACACTAGTCACTGCCAGGTTGGTAGCTTTATTGTTTGCGGTCAGAGTGTTTCATCGGTTTATATACTGTCTAGACTGTACATAAACTGCCTGTTCGTGGCGGCAAGTTTCTAAACTTCCTGCGCCATATTCATAACAGACATGGGATAGAGCTGTCCATAAATTGTCAAGTCATTGGGGAAACTCTCGATTTATTCAGGAAAAGATGGCAGACGACCTATATCTAAAGCATAAGAAATAAAACTGAATACATTGTATTTTGTGGGGCCTATTGCCGGGTTTGTTTTGGCACTGTATGCTATGCCCGACCAAACAACATTAGAGAGTCCAATGACCATTTTCTTGTAAACTGATAACAAGTTCGCATACTTCCCCAGAAAAGCCCGCTCTTATCCTTGTGAAAATTATTTCACAACGCAAGAGGATGCGTGTTTCGTCCGCGGGGCTGAGTTTTCCGCTCCGACCCGTGATCAGACGAGAAGTTGCGTCACCCCGGCCGTTGTCGTGATTGCAACACAGCTTTTCATTGAGCCCGAGACACCGCCAGTCTGTTAGTTTATCCACTGCACCATCCAGCACTCAGCTGCTCGGTGCCATTAACACTTTCACGTCAACACATTCGAGCGGCTCGCCCACCTTGGGGTCTCCACCGCTGGATGAAAGGACGACTGCGGGGAGGGGTCTAGCTCTGCCGTACCGCCGCGCAGCGTGCTTGGCCCCGGGCGGTGCGCCGCCGGCTCCCGTGCGTCGACGCGGCGTCGGCGGCGGTGCCCGGTGACCGCCGCGGGCGCGTCGCTGACGATGGCAGTCGGCCTGTCGCCGTCGACGATTGGGGTTGGGCCATCCCCCACTCTGCGGCACAGCAGGCACTCGACGTCGGGGTCTCTGAGAGCTATGGCCGGGCTCAGCAGTTGTGCTGATGAATAGACGATACTGAGTGGTCAGCTTCAGTGGTTGCCCGTATTTCGAGCCATCCGCATGTGACCAGAGGACGTTCCCTTATACCCCAGAGGCACCGATTCTGTTCGCTATTCCTGCCTGACGAGAATCTGCACTCATTATACGGCACCTGTTTTTGGAAGACAGCAGCGAAGGTGCAAAGAGGCAGCCGGAAACAGTGGTGGCTGGTACACTAGCCACGCTTTGACAGGCCTTCTACACAAACCGCCGACACGCAGGTAGGTGCAGAGTGGGCTCTGACGCTTCAGGAGGAGAGGGGTATGGGGAGGGTAGGAAAGCTTGGGCGTCTGTCACAGTCGGCAGTGTTTTGTGTTTGTCATAAGGCTGACGTCTGCTACTTGGGAGTTCCTGTATTGTTTTATGGCCTTGACGGACCACTGCATATATCGTTGTGACTTTAGTTTTCTGCTATACCACACGGCTTTTTCCAACCGTAAGTCAAGACTCTGACGTGTCTTCCTCAAATGTTTATAATGTCATCTTCTGATCATTATTTCAGTTTGCAACTCCTGGAACTCGAGTATTGATAAAACCGGTCGGAGGAGCTAAACCAGGCTAATTTTTGGATCCCACCCTTCGTGATTTAGACATTCGTTTTGGTTGGAGGTGTTCACCTGACCCTAGCGGAACTTCTCAAGCTCATACGTAAAAAATGGCATTCGTATTGACCCGGTACCGTTTCATTACATCCATTAAACAGGTACCAGTAGGTGGCACACAATTTTGCCATTTGTTTTAATGTTACAGCTACTTTGATTAGCTTGTCCAACTGAAACCGCTACAGCTACTAGCGCTGTATCTTCGAAATCGCGAAACCACCTGCAACTCCGTAATCTCCGTGATAACGCGTTGCTCGTAAACTGTTTATTATTAAATGCTATCAAAATGTTATCCAAAAACGAGTTGTCACAGTTTTCAAACAAAATATTCGAAGGAAAACTACAGCTTATTTGTGTATGACACCAAAATTAGTTGTTTCTGTTTTTGGGGGTGGCACATGCGGATTACATGAAAATTTACTTGACAGAAAGTGATGACTAGGTTTGTTGGTGGTGGCAGTCCCCATAAATGAATTTCGGAAGCAGTAGAAACTTTGCTTTTTTGTCCGCTTTCCGCTACTCCACTGCCTGTTAGTTTTAGTAGCCGATACCACCACTCTACTACTATTAACAGACTCCGCAAATGGCGGAGTAGCAGAATTAATTAGTGGTCAGAAGCGTCATATTCATCAGCAGTGTTTCCATACTAACTTTGTTAAATACCTCAAGCTTCTTTCCGCCATTCAGTAATCACCTATATTATGATAATTTTGCATACATTATCCTGGATCGATTCTTCAACTTTAAGAAAAAACAAGGTCGGGTTATCTTAGGTCAGGTCACCAGTGCAGGTCAAGTAACCACACCCTAAAAAAGCTCAAGATAGCATAAGTAAAAATAGGGCTTATGTATCCAATTGAAACTGATATCACATAAACTGATATCACACCCAGTGCTACACAATATATTTCGGGATTTTTCATATGGAGACCTAGGTTCAGATACAGAACATTTCCCTCTCCGTTGGATATGCATGGGAAAAACTTGAATTAGGCAAAAATGACTCTTTTTGTGTAGATACAGCTTATAATTGATAGCTTAGAGTCTATAATACCGCACTCAACAGAAGTGCATAATAATACCGCACTCACAGAGCAGAAGCCCTTGATTTTCGTAATTTTTTCCTTATCTACCTTGGGAAAATAAGCTTTCGAAGAAATCAGGAATCTCGCGGGTACAACAACAGCTTTTGGAGCCAAGCTTGAACAAACTTGCCCCCTTTTACGGAAGCTCACCTGAGAGATTCTGCACTGCAGCAATAATGAGCACGAATATAAGTTGGTAAGGGATTGTTTTTGTCTATTTCCTCGAATTCGTAATGGAAAAAAATTGGGCATGACCCTCCAACAAAACTTCAATGTAACACATTGCCAAAAAATATGTTGCCGTCAGATGAGCGGCAGCCGCGAATAGAGTTACTGTTCACTTAAGGCTCGTCAACAGCGCTTCTGCCGCAAGTTGAGAATCGTCCGGCCGGCTCGCTCGGGGGGCAGGTGATATTTACGATTAGCAGACTAAAAAAATCACTGTTCAAAATAGGGGTTCACATGCCCAAATAGAAGTAGTTGGAATCACTTGAATAATTTTCTTGTGAAAGCCTAGCTTGGCACATTCACTTTATGCCACCTAAAGCTATAAAATGATGCTTGTGGCAAGTTTATGACAAAAACAGCACGCGTCTATTGCTTAGACCGCTGAATACTCACAACTCGCACGAGTCTCTCGCAGGCAGTTAAGAAATGCAAAATGCAAATGCGTTCCGATGATCCGAAAGGAATCCTCAGCGAAAATTGGATGCGACCCTTGCGATTATTTCACCGTGTATTTGAATAGATATCGCATGCAATTTCCGGCACTCGGAAACGCTGTGAACAGGCCATGATATACACCCTTCTGTATGTATTCGTACAATTTGATCGTCGTGGCAACGCTACTCTGGCTACTGCTAGCCTGGGAATCGTATTAACACGCGCATTGACGAGGGGGCGGGTACCCGCCCCCGTCGGGTTTTTCGGAGACAGCAGAAAAACGGCGGCGCGTAGCGCCGCCATACTTAACATACCTTTCCCTCATCAATTTTACAACTTCTGTGAAAATTTTAAGGTTAGGTCATCTCAGGTCAGGTCACCAGTACAGGTCAAGTGACCCGACCTCAAAAAAGTTTAAGATGGCATAAGTCGGAGCAGAGTGAACTTATCCGGTTCAAACTCATATCACATAATGGCCCCACCGAGTTCTCTAAAATATGTTCCGTTATTTTTGATAGCGATGATCTAAGGTTAGGTACAAGGCATGACCTCTCCATTGGAAATACATAGGAAAAATGGTTTTTACGGAATAACTCAGTAACGGATGGTGATAGAGCATTTATTTTAGCTGCATTAGACTCGCCTGGGCTTTGCGGTTCTAATGATATGCATTTATATAATTTGACCCTGACTTGGCCTCAGGTCAGGTTAAATCCTTGAATTGACCTAGCAAGGTCAAATTATATATCATTCGATTCGGCTTGCTAAGAGGATTCATATAGTTAAAGTAGTTTTGCTGTATCTTTACCTGTTCAGATGAAATGGCCGAAAAACTGAATTTACATGTTATCCCTATGACGGCATGTTTTGACCTCTCGTGACCTTAAATGTGACCTGACGAAAAAATGGTTCAAATGTTTTCGATGGAGAAGTGGATGGGCAGCCCAACGCCGTTTACCGTTTTTCGCTACCTACCGTGGTTCTCAAGATCTTAGGGGGGGTACCCGCCCCCGTCAATGCGAAGGTGGCTCAGACCCCCGGCAATGGCGTGTTAATAATGCGGAAAATATATACCAGTAGAATTATGGCAAACACTTTTTATTTCATCTAGCAGCTATATTTTATTATATTTGCTTTACTCGTATAAGTTAATTATACATAGAGAATATGTGCTGGTTGCCCATTAAGTGTTACCAACAGGTAGGGGCAAGTGCCCTTATAACACACACCTAACGCAAACATATCAATTGCTCCAATATGGGGCAATCCCGTGTCAAGAGACTTTGCAATGTCGTAGTTTGAATTGCAATGCCAATTTTCATTAATTGGTAAGTGCACCGTACTGGAATGCATGCAAATTTACCGTTACGTGTGCGTAATTCGGGCACTTCCTCTATGCCTCTAGTGCCAGATTTCTGTGGAAAATATCAAAGGTCAAGGCACCGTGGGTGCCGCGGATCTCGCCTCAGGCAAGACCTGAGCGGCTGCAGCTCAGCCCCGCTCTCTGATTGGTTGAAGCTTGGGAAGTGTTTTCTTGCACATTTAAGTTTTCCTGGAAGTGCAATTGGTGGTGACGTGTGCTTGCATGACAAGCCCATTGCAAGTGATTACTTATAATTGAGCCGTGGCCGAAGCCCGCAACAGTCAGTGCTTTGATGCGTCTCCATGCTTAGGCTACTCAACACTGAGCCAGCAGCATGACGGCTTGACTGGCACCAAACACAAACTTCGCTCAGCCTAAGCTTATTTCCGCCAAGCCATCATGTCTCTAACTTTAACGCCCCCAATCTGCTGCGAGTGGCTATTCCACATTTGTTCTAGTTGTTAGAAAAAGCGTTTAACCCTCGCACCGAGGGTGTTTGAACACCCCCTCAGGTTTTTCCGGCGGCAAAAAAAAACGGCAGCGTGAAGTGCCACTGTACTTTGAATATATTATCCTTGATCAGTTCTTCAAATTTTAAAAACATTCAACGTCAGGTCACCTCAGGTCAGGTCTGCAGTGCAGCTCAAGTAACCTCACCCTAAAAATGGTGAAGATAGCATAAGTAAAAATGGGGCTTATTCATCCAATTGAAACTCGCACCAAATAATAGGCCCACCGAGTACCACAAAATACATTCCGGGACTTTTCATGTGGATGACCTAGGGTCAGATACGGATCATGACCTCTCCGTTGGATATGCATGGGAAAAACGGGAATTAGGCGAAAATGGCTCTATTTGTGTAGATGCAGCTTAGAATACCTTCATGTTCTCCAAATCGTTGTATCCTAGGTCCCTTTCCAGGTTTTTTTATTTCGTCCAAGTTGTTCCCAGTACGGCTGTTGCAGTCGGAGTCTCACTAAAGCTATCAAGGGACTTGTCAGGGGCCCCTGACCCCATCACCCAAACGAGTACCTCCCACAATGAAGGGCTAATTTAGAAGTCAAAGTTTAACCTCCCACAGAGCACAGGGACGGCCGCCCCGCTCAGGTCACTCTCTCACCAGTCAGTTGGCAGCCGACCTAGGTCGGGTGAACTATTGAGCGCCGGAGCGTCTCAGGGGAACCGATCCCAAGCCTGGGCATGCACTGCCACTGCATGCTTCTGAGCAGTAGGCCGGAGCCCAACGCTCTACCAACTGAGCTACCTGGGCGGCAAGGCTTATATTGCAAGTTTGAACTTTTGACATCTGAGAGTTCATCTGGGCTTACTGAACACGCACATTGGCGATGGTATGAGCCACCTTCGCTTTGACAGGGGGGACGGGTACCCGCCCCCTAAGATCTCGAAAACCACGCTAGGTAGGGAAAAACGGCAACGGCGTTGGGTAGCTCATCCACTTCTCCATCGAAAATATTTAAACCTTTTTGAGGTCAAATTTCAGGTCACTAGAGGTCAAAACATGGTTTCATAGGAAAAACATGTAAATGAAGGTTTTCGGTCATTTCATCTGAACAAGTAAAGATAGACCAAAAAATTGAAGCATATGAATCCTCGCAGCAAGCCGAATCAAATGATATATAATGCGGCAGCACTTAAACTCTTATCAACGTTTAAAATCTAATGCAGTTAAAATAAACGCTCTATCACGATCTGTTACTAAGTTATTCAGTTAAAACCATTTTCCCATGTATTTCCAATGCAGAGACCATGGCTCGTATCTGATATAAAAAACGAAACAAATTTTAGAGAACTCAGTGGGGCCATTATGTGGTATGAGTTTCAATTGGATAAGTTCACCCTGTTCCGACTTATGCTATTTTAAACTTGTTTTGAGGTCATGCCACTTAACCTGTCCTGGTGACCTGACCTCAGATGACCTCACCTTAAAAATTTGACATAAGTTATAAAAATCATGAGAGGTATGGTAAGGTACGGTAAGGTATGCCATGTACGGCGGCGCTACGCGCCGCCGTTTTTATGCTATCTCCGAAAAACCCGAGGGGGTGGGTACCCGCCCTCCCCGTCAGGTGGGCGGAGATAAAAAGTTCCCCAAAACTTCTGATATTCAAAAATATTCTTAAGATACTGTGATTTTTGCCATTTTAACCTTACTCCCCTCCCCTGCATATCACCGGTCTAGATCAAGCACTACTGTGTAGTATTAGTAAATGTGCTGTTGTAAATGTACCTGGAGAACATAAAATTGTCTAAGCATTTTACTACCACCATTATACAAGAGGAAATAAAAAAACACTTCACGAAACTGCAGTAAAAGCGATGCGCACCGGCACACTGAGTGCGGTGACTGGCCGTCCGGGAGCCGGCCACGCAGTGCCAGCCGATGTCCCAAACGCCCAGCAGGTCATTTTTGTACGGTGTCATATCTCAGGATCTTAAAGTGGTATCGGTTTAAAACTTTTGGAACGTCTTATTTGGCACCTTCTAAGCGGAGAAAAGTATTTTCTTACCATTCTGAAACTTGGAAGTAGGTGCGGGCGTTAATGGGTTTTAACGTAAATCAAGGGGGCGCGGTAGTGGAGTGGTCAGCGTAGCTGGCTTCCACGCAGCCGACCCGGGTTCAAGGCCCGGCGGCTTCCCTGAACAAGGAGCAAGCTGGCTCCCGAGAAACCCTTCCAACAGGGAAAGAGTTGGCGACGCCATATGACCCTGGCAGTTGGTGCGTCGATAAGCCCCAATAATTATTTAACGTAAATCAATGTAAAGATCACGGTCAAGGTCAAAGATATTGGTAAAGGTCAATCCTCGTTTCCGGCCCAACGGCTGCTATAACGCTAGCTATTATGATTACACATGATAGGTAGCATACCATATTGTTGATGTCATAGGTCAATGACCTTGAATGACCTTGAACCCAAAATTTTATGAAATATTCTTAATGTCCTTCCCTTATAGCCTTGGTACGCCTTTAGGATATTCCCGATATTTTATCGCATAATTATGGCATTTTCTGATAGATCCCTAGGACGGCGTACGACCTTTATGACCCCGTTTGACCTTGAAGATAATTATTTAGATCAATACAAATTGGTCAATATTTATATCACCATAGCCAGTACCCACCGTCTAATTGGCGTTTTTCTGAGCCTATCAGTTTCCAAGATCTCAGGGGACCTACCAGCCCCCCCCTCCAGTGGGCATGAGTGTCAGACCCCTCTCCAGTGCGAGTGTTAAGGAGATATTTCTTAGAAAGTTATCAAGGGGCCATTGAAATGTTTTTTGTAAAAAAATTTGGTAAGTCACATAGAATGAAACTAGTTCAAGGTCTTATTTACATGCAATGAAAACCTGTTTCAACTAGAAAAATTAGACTTCTTATATCAGGGCTATACCATAGCTTCTAGACCTTTTCACTTCAATTTTGAAGTTTTCCCTGAACGTAATGCAAATTAATACTGTGTGGCCATGATAACACCAGGCTTACATAGTTTGAAATAATTTCCATGTTGTATGGTATGACACTTCCTTTTGCAAATCTAACTCGTTCGGAACCTCCGGATTGTATCAGGAAATGTATCTAAAGCTGATACCTACGCCAAAGCCTTATCAGCACAGCGCGGTATTATTTTCTGCGGTCTCTATACACAATGCAATCCATATTTGAAGCCTAATGTGTTCTGGTCTCATAATCTGACATTGAATGACACATTCGCTGAACAGCCCTCCTATGACCACAGCGTTTTGGGTAGTGAAAGCACAAGTCAGAGCAACAAGAGCGCCCGCTTGAGAATTCTGTCTGCTGCAGGCGAGATGAACTACTTTTGCATGGGCATAACGTGCTACTCACTATTGTATAATGATGCTGGATGACTCCTAAATGTTCACTCTAGAGGCTTGGTGGCCTGACACATTATCCCAATGGGCCTGTATCTCAAAAGCGACGACCTGTCTGACATAGATATATATTCAGAGCGCTCGCTGCAGCCGTGGTATCTTTATCAAAGTCAGCTCCGTGACCAGCGATTGATTCGGGTTCGGCCAGCTCTTCCGACCATTTATTGAACCAGGTTAGTCGTCATTTGCCGCGGGATAACGTGTTAAATGACATATGTGTAGATAGCCTACTTTTGACCCGACCGCCTTTTGACCCGACCGCGAGTGAGCAGTACCTCACTGCTGTGCAGTACGTTTGTTGTAGATGGCGCTGTACCTGTTAGCCAATGCTCCTGCCACACGGCAGATGGCAGAGCGGCGTGACCTCTCTTCCGGTCATTATTTGGAAATTTGTTATTTGACTTTTAGGAAGTGAATTAAGTGATGAGTATTATGACTAATTTAAAGTTATAGTTAAATTTTGCAGTTATTAATTCCGAGCGTGTTTAGGAAGTTTGTTTTAGGCCTTGCTTGTCAATCATATTCCGGTGCCGGGTCATGCGGTGACCCAGGGCTCATTTCCTGTCTAGACTGCGAGCGAGACGGACCTGCGTGTCTTCTATCGTGCACCATTTCTTCAACCGGAACGTGAGTTGAACTAAGTTGAAAGTGTTTAAATTGATAATTGAAATAACTCAAAGCAGCTTCTCATTAGTATCTTAATATTGTTTGGTGTTGTACCTTTTCTCTGGATTGAGGTTTCACCTGCGGTAGATTCGAACTTGTGCTGAGTTTGAGCTTCTATATATTTTCTGCTATCGCCGTCGTACTTGGATTCCTGTCGATGTCTTATTTTATAATTGTTTATCTCGCTAGTATGTCTTCATGGTTAGTTTTGACTGTTGTACTTTTTGGTGAAAATATTTTATTTTCACCAGGGCGGGACATTTGTCCCGGGACTTCGTCCCTCGACCGGACTTGGTCATGGAGTCGCTGTTGGTGCGATGACTTCGCCGATGCCTTCAAATACAGCATGCCAGCTTATCACGCCTACTTTTGGACTGGTCCTACGGAATCGGAGTTGAAGTGGAGAGTATTCGGCAATGACACTCGGCCTACACACTCGCAACACTCCGGACCGTCTACAAATTGGTGACAGCGGAAAACTTCGAAAAGTAAGGATGCTGTGTTTCAGTTGTGTCCCGTCGTCCTGGTTCTCCGGAATCAGCGTCCTGGTTCTCCGGAATCAGCGTTCTGGTTCGCCGGCATCGTGTTCTGGTGCTTCTCTGATTATCGGCAAGTTCTAGTGTTTTCCTTCGCCGACATCGCTTCTGGTGCCTCTCAGCCGCATCATGTGTCGGTGCCTCTTATTTGGCATCCCTACTTCTGATGTTGTTTCTCGCCGGTACCTCCATCTACTGTTGAAGTAACTTGAGGAAGCTGAATTCTGCAGTTTGAGTCAATATTCGGAATATTTCCTCATAGTGAACATTTTCTAATGTAGTGTTTCAATCATGTATGCCAAACTTTGTAGTTTCTGGTAAATTGTTGTTTTGTTTTGAGACATGTAAACTTTCTAGCCAGCCAGGCCAGCCTTCAATTTCTGCCTCACAAAAATTTTTTGTCATTGGGACATTGATTATTCATGAATAGTAAAACCCCTGGAGTTAAGCTCGAACCCCGTGAAGATTTAGAAATGGCTTCTCCTGGTGTTTCTGGTCTTAGTATTCCTAATTTCAGTGGATCTGGTTCATTTAAGAGGTTTTTGGAAGATTTTCAGATCTATGCTAGGATCCACAGTTGGGATTCCTCTAAGCAGAACGACATTTTGCCTTTATGTCTAACTGGTATCGCGCGTGATGCGTACGATGGTCTTTCTGTTGAACAAAAGTCTTCGTATGATTCCACTGTAGCAGGCATCCGTAGTGCTTTCACTGGTAAAAGTTCAATTGACTGTCATTTGGCACTGAATCAGCTTAAGTACAAAGTAGGTGAGCCGCTGGACGCATTTATCATCCAGCTCAAGAAACTCATCCTTTCAGCCTTTCCTGATCAGGACACAGAGGGTTTGCTGTTCAATCACTTCCTTCTCGCGATCCCTGCAGAATTCAGAATGCAGGTTGTGGCTGACGGCATTTGCACGTTCTCTGCTGCCGCTACCAAGGTCAGAAATTTGACTAGTGCCATGTCTATGGGGGAGAGTGAAAAGGTCCGACAGTTGGACTCACGATCTGGCTCCGTCCAAGAGCTACAGCAGAAAGTCCTCGAACTAGAGGCAAAGCTGCAAAGTCTGGTAGCTTCGCCGACTGCATCCCAGTCGCGGCGGACTGACTCCGCCTCTGGCGCCGCGCGTAAGCCGGACCGCCGCTGTTACGCGTGTGGGGACCGCTCACACATCCGACCACAGTGCAAGTTCAAAAACACTGTGTGCCGAACCTGTGGTGTATCCGGCCACATTGACAGATCTGGAATGTGTGGTCGCCCATCTGGGTCACGTGCCACAGGTCGTTCTCAGGAAAACTAACAGGGCGTGGAGATGACCCCGTGTCTCCTGGCCGCCCCGTTCCCCAGGGGGTGAACCGTGTTCAGCTCAACCCGAATATGACATTCACAGCTCGTGTTGGAGGGATAGATTGTAGTTGCCTTCTCGATACTGGAAGTTCCATTAGTGTTATGAATCAGTCGGTTTTTGATGTTCTTCCCAGTCGCCCAAAGTTAGCCAAAACAGCTACAATTGCTAAAACGGCATCGCAGGATTCTCTTCCGTTGTTGGGACGTGCCGTTGTTAGTATCAAATTAGGAAACGAGCTTGTGACTTTACCCATTTATGTCTCCGATAGCATTGACGTACCTTGCTTGTTAGGACTTGACTTTTTGAAGGCATGTCCTTGTGTCATAGACTTGTCCACCCAGAGTTTGGTGTTGACCTCTTCCGCCACTGTGCGTTCTCTGTCCGCTGACGTTGTTTCTGTTGGCTCCGCTGTGCTTGGCAAAGCAGTAAATGTTCGCCCCGGGGAGGAGATGGTTTTGAATTGCCATACCCCAAACGTTGATTACAGGGGTCCTGCTTTGCTGGAGCCATCAGCTCAGATTGAAGGATTGCATTTTTCCACTGCAGTCATCGATGTCACTGGAAAACAAATCCCTTGTGTTGTGAGAAATATTTCCACTGAGCATATAACGATTCCAAATAAGACCGAGCTTGGTCAGTTACAAGTAGGATTTGCAGAACTGCCGTTGCCAGCTCAATCCAAGGAAAAATCTGAAGTAGAATTTTCTCATGTTCAGATAGGAAGTCAGTTAAATGAGGAAGAGCGGGAACAGGTCCTACAACTTTTGAGGAAATATGAATCGATGTTTGACGGCCATCTTGGATTAACTGATCTCGTGACTCACTCGATTGACACTGGTGACAGTCCTCCCGTTTGTCACAGAGCAAGGAGAGTTCCTCCAAATTTGTTAGGTGAATTAAAACAACAAATCGATCATTTGGTTAGTGAAGGTGTACTTGTTGAATCGTTCAGTTCATGGGCATCTCCAGTTTGCCTGGTCAGAAAAAAGAACAACACTATGCGTCTTTGTTCAGACCTCAGATCTTTGAATGAAGTTACCCGTGCTCCGTGCTATCCCATACCTAGTGTTGACGAGACTATGCAGGAATTAGCTGGTGCTAGCCTCTTCTGTTCTCTGGACTTGAACAACTGCTACTTCCAGGTCCCAGTAGATCCAAAAGATGTGCCGAAAACTCAGATTGTCACGGCATTTGGAAGTCATTCCTGGAC
Organism: Lepas anatifera; assembly: GCA_034440635.1. Taxonomy (NCBI): domain Eukaryota; kingdom Metazoa; phylum Arthropoda; class Thecostraca; family Lepadidae; genus Lepas; species Lepas anatifera. The sequence goes on from JAOTON010001508.1 coordinate 175,102, forward strand.
TCGTATGCCTCAGGGAGCAAAGGGCGCCCCCATGACCTGTGCTAAGTTGCTTGATATTGTACTGAAGGATCTTCCAAAGTCAGAAGTAACGCATTATTTTGATGACGTATTGTGTTTTGGTTCGTCATTTTCGGAAGTTCTGAAGTCACTTGACAAGGTATTGTCCAGACTGCGTGCCGCTGGTTTAACCTTAAGTTTGGATAAGTGTAAGTTCTTCCAAACCAGCTGCAAGTTTCTCGGTCACGTGGTGTCCGGGAATGGTATCGAAGTTGATCCGGACAAGGTTTCACGGATTAAGGAATGGCCTGTACCACGCACAGCTAAGCAGCTGACGTCATTTCTCGGCATGGCCAGTTACCTCAGAAAATATGTTCCTAATTTTTCTGTTATAGCTGGACCATTGTATAAGCTTACTGTTAAGGATGCAAAGTTTCGCTGGTCGGAGCAGGCTCAGCTTAGCTTTGACGCTTTGAAAAAGGCGTTATGTGAAACTCCAGTCTTGGCGTTTCCACAATTTGGTTCAGAGGCAGGTCAGTTTACCCTGCAATGTGACGCTTCCTCTGAGGGAATAGGTGCTATTCTCTGGCAGAGACAGAACAATGAGAACAGAGTTATTGCTTACGCCAGTCACCGTTTGTCAAAATCACAGAAAAATTACTCAGTGACAAAACTGGAACTTTTATCCTGCGTGACATTTGTGAAGCATTTCAGACCTTACTTGTTAGGTAAGAGGTTCAGATTAGAAACAGACCACAGGAGCTTACAATGGCTTGTCAACTTCCGTGACCATTCAGGCATGTTGGCTCGATGGATGGAACAGCTCTCAGAATTCGATTTCGAGTTAGTGTACAGACCTGGATCTCAGAACGCCGTGGCCGACGCTTTGTCTCGTCGTCCTGTAGACTTCGCTGACGCTGAGACTCAGACAGATGACGCGCAGCCGTGTCGCAATATCACTGCGTCTTGGTCTCATTCATTTTTGCGTGATGAGCAGAGTAAAGATTCTGTCATTGCTGGCATGGTCACATGTGTTTCTGCGGGAAAGAAGCCCGATTCACGCACATTATGTTCCAGAGGAAAGCTTTTGTTGAAACAGTGGAGTAGGTTAAGGGTTGAATCTGGCGTCCTATTCAGGGTTTTTCGCAGGCATCCTGGTGGTGAGGATTGCGTGCAAATTGTGATGCCAGATGACTTGGTTCCAGGAGCGTTAATGTCACTTCATTCTGGTGTCACAGGAGGCCACTTTGGAGCCGATCACATGACTGATCAGATTAGGCTGCGTTTCTGGTGGCCTAAGCTTTCAGATTCAGTGAAGGATTTTTGCAATCGTTGTGATGTATGTCAGTCTCGTAAGAATCCTAACCCCGGACACAGAGCTCCCATGGGTCATCTCAGGTCTGAGAAACCTTTCGAGACTATAGCTATTGACTTTCTCTGTGGATTGCCCGAGACAAAACATGGTAATAAGCATCTGTTAGTTGTAGTCTGCCACTTCACAAGATGGCTGGAAGTGTACCCACTACCAGACATGAAGGCAGCAACTGTTGCCAATATTCTTGTGAAAGAATTCATTTCGAGGTATGGATGTCCCGAGAGAATTCATAGTGACGGTGCAGCAAATTTCACCGGAGAGATCATGACTGAGATGTGTAGACTTTTGGGCATCAAGAAATCAAAGATCTCACCCGCTAGTCCTATGGGCAATGGGGTCTGTGAGAGATCCATTAAAAGTATCATTGAGATGTTGTCGCGGTATCTCTCAGATAACCACGATGCATGGGATGAACACTTACCGTTGCTCATGCTAGGTTACCGTTCGCAAGTGCATAGCGCGACTGGTTACAGTCCATATTACCTCATTTTTGCACATGAGCCGAAGCTTCCGATAGATTTAGAACTGTCCACGCCGAAAGTGTATAAGAAGAAAACTGTGGCAGAATACATGGACTCGCTTTGCAAAAGCCTCAAACAGGCTCATAGCTCAGCCTTGAAGGCATCAGATGCACGGCATAGCCGAAACAAAAAGTTCTACGAGACGAAGTTGAATGACGTGGAATATTCACCAGGTCAGAAAGTCTACCTTCACAGGAATGTTCCAAAGAAGGGAGAGTTTTACAAGTTTTTGCGACCCTGGAAACGTGCTGTAGTACTCAGCAAACGTGGAGAGCTCAACTATAGGGTAAAACTTCTGGATTCGGGAAAAACGCTGATCGTTCATGCCAACAGGCTTAAGGAATGCTTCAGTGATTCTGATCATGAGGTGAAAAGTAAGGAGTCATCCCGGGATAGGGTTGATCTTCAGGCGACTGTCGCCCCTGAAAAACCTGTAAATGAGACGAGTCCCCCTCCAGACCTGACAGAATTGTTGGGAAGATTTGCATTAGCTCCAGTTGTAGCTGCCAATGCTCCACTAGCTCCGGCGGTTCCATTCAGTAGTAATCTTCGCTCAGGTCGGGTTGCAGCTCCTCAGAGGATTTTCGGAGATTTGGATTTCACAGACGTGCTATCACCGGAATCGCATCCAGTGAGCGTTGCAGAGTCCATTTTTGCCCCACCAATAGGAACAGTCCCGAACACTAGTGATCCACCTGCACAGGTTGACGAAGCGGGTGCTGTCTCTGATGCTCCAGATGTTGAAAGTGAGAACGAGACCGAACACACTACTGTTTCAGCTGCAGATGACGTTGGTTCCATACCAGAACCTCAAACCCCTGTTAATGAAACCTTTGAACCTGTAGAACTTAGACGTTCAACCAGAGCAAAAAGGCCTCCAGACAGATTTGGGAACTAAGCTTACCGTTTTTACTCAGTCAGTGTTGTGCCTGTCCTTCGTTTCCTTTTTTCATGCTACCTTAAATGCTTGGGTAATATCCGCACTTCGAGTTATTGTGAAATTCGGTGTTTCGTATCACCGTAATGATTTCTTGAATTTGTGGGTTAAACCTAATCATAACTCCGTACCTTTTCACGTCTATTCAGTGAAATCAGGGATTATCGCCCTGAATGACTAGTCGTTGATTGGTTTTTGAGGTAAGGTTTAGCATAGATGCCTGTTGCTCAGAATCTGAATTGATGCTTGCTTCAGCTCTGAATTGCTTACTTCAGCTTTTGTTTTTGTTTTAGCAAAGAGGTAGACAAATATCACGCTGATACCGCTTGGAAAGGTCAAAATACGTGAGCGTATTTTTTGTGGATCGTTGAAAACATTGCACTCAATGTAAACCTCCGCTTTAATTCTGCTTCGTTAATTTGTCCAATTTCAATGGGTTGACGACCTCCTCGGCAAAGTGAAACACGGTTTCTATGCCGGTTGGTAGATGCTTTTTTCGGGTACTGGATGATATCTGATACTTTGTGATGGTTAAAGTAAGCCTGCTAGTAACTGAGGGTTACTCTGGAACAGTTACGTAAGATTTGTGGATTTATTCCGTAAACATTTCTGCCAGCATAATTCTTTGACTGTGTTCTCAGTGCATTTATTATTCAGATCCGTTGATGCTTTGCGGAAACTTTGGGTTTCTGCTACAGTGATGGTTTTCTCCTCACAGCTTACCTTAATGGTTGTAGAAAGACAAATTACACCATTTTTGCTGCTCTTCTATTTTTTGTCATTTTTTTCCCTTTGAAGGCTGATTTTGAATAAGTCTAGTCTGGCTCTGATGGTCTTAGCTGGAAAGTGATCTGTTGACCGATGGTGATAACGCAACTTGAAAAATGCTCAGCAAGGTGAACGTCGTGGCGTTGTGGCATGTTAGACATCATGTTTGAAGTCATCGCGATGGTTTTTTTTCTTGTATATCGTGCTATAGTTTGATTCTGAGTCTAATTTTCAAAGCGCTGATTTTCACATCTGTTTTTTCGTTGGTCTGGTGGAATGTGGATGGCCGATGTTTCCTTTTTTCTTCCGTTGACGGGATGGAGTGTAGATAGCCTACTTTTGACCCGACCGCCTTTTGACCCGACCGCGAGTGAGCAGTACCTCACTGCTGTGCAGTACGTTTGTTGTAGATGGCGCTGTACCTGTTAGCCAATGCTCCTGCCACACGGCAGATGGCAGAGCGGCGTGACCTCTCTTCCGGTCATTATTTGGAAATTTGTTATTTGACTTTTAGGAAGTGAATTAAGTGATGAGTATTATGACTAATTTAAAGTTATAGTTAAATTTTGCAGTTATTAATTCCGAGCGTGTTTAGGAAGTTTGTTTTAGGCCTTGCTTGTCAATCATATTCCGGTGCCGGGTCATGCGGTGACCCAGGGCTCATTTCCTGTCTAGACTGCGAGCGAGACGGACCTGCGTGTCTTCTATCGTGCACCATTTCTTCAACCGGAACGTGAGTTGAACTAAGTTGAAAGTGTTTAAATTGATAATTGAAATAACTCAAAGCAGCTTCTCATTAGTATCTTAATATTGTTTGGTGTTGTACCTTTTCTCTGGATTGAGGTTTCACCTGCGGTAGATTCGAACTTGTGCTGAGTTTGAGCTTCTATATATTTTCTGCTATCGCCGTCGTACTTGGATTCCTGTCGATGTCTTATTTTATAATTGTTTATCTCGCTAGTATGTCTTCATGGTTAGTTTTGACTGTTGTACTTTTTGGTGAAAATATTTTATTTTCACCAGGGCGGGACATTTGTCCCGGGACTTCGTCCCTCGACCGGACTTGGTCATGGAGTCGCTGTTGGTGCGATGACTTCGCCGATGCCTTCAAATACAGCATGCCAGCTTATCACGCCTACTTTTGGACTGGTCCTACGGAATCGGAGTTGAAGTGGAGAGTATTCGGCAATGACACTCGGCCTACACACTCGCAACACTCCGGACCGTCTACATATGCATGTACATCTGTTGAATATCTCTGGCCCACATGTTATGCTTGCAAAATCTGTCGGGGAAAGATGTGCTTTAGATATTACCAGAAGATAGCAGGCAGAACCTGGATGTAAACTTGTAATTTTCATCGGAAGGAAAATGCTCTACAGGATGTATACAAATTGAATTCCCTCTTCATAAATGCTGAAAAGAGGAATAAAAACAAATGTGGGGCTGTAGTTTCATTTCCAATGCATTCTTCATTAAGTCGTAAACAGTTATGTATTTGGTTTGGCTTCTCGCACAAGAACATGTCAACTACGTGACAACGTAACAAATAATGCTCCTTTACTATGACTGACCGATTTAATGTGGAAGGGAATCCGACTGTAAAATAGCTCCGCCTCCCGTCGTATACAAGTGAGACCACGTCACCAAACCAATTCGTGTGGTCGCCGACACCCCGGGGAAAACCTGCAGCAGAGTCTTGTCACAAATTCCGTGGTTCTTTTCTTTGTTTGCCTGTTTTTTTAACTCCGCACAATAAGAGCGCATGAGATGAAGTCAAAATCAATTTTAAGACGGCTGGCATATCGCATTTTTAACGTTTGTGTTGACAGCTCACATAAAAACTAAAATCTCCGTGTCCATGATACTGAAGAGCCATTCGGAGGAAGCTTCTAACGTACAGTCATATGTTCTAGCTGCACGCGTTTTCACTTTTAACACCGCCTGCAGCACTTAATGTTGCGTTTAGCTCTCCTCCCGAATTGATCTTGCAATCATTTCTAGTTAGATCAGATCAGATCTTGAAATTTATGGCAGAGATTGCAAACAATGCAATCACTTACAACTGACTTCTATAGGGCTACTTGGACCTGGATCGAGAGCCTGCACAGATTTAGTGGGATTGGTGGCTCAGTGGGTGGCGCCGAAGTCTCCTAAGCCGCTGGTCCGGGTTCGACTCCCCTACGGAGCCTCTAAATAAGACGATTGGAACTTCAAATGCCTCCCAGCAGGGTAAGAGTGAAGGGATGTGGCGGTGTGGGGGACGAGCATTCGACTTCCACGCCGCTAACCCAGCCTCAAATCCCCGGGCGCGGTTTTCTGCTAAGGCTTTCCGATCCCTGTAATACTAATACCCTTCCAATAGGGTGAGAGTTGGCGACACCATTATGTCCTCAGCGCGGCCTGTGTGTAATAAAACCGTACAGTTGCTTGCTTTGGTGAGAGTTCGCGACGTTGTATAGCCTTGGCAGTTAGTGCGTCGTTGAACACCAACAATCGTTATCATGCTACACAGGTTGACTTATGGAATGGAATGGCGTTTGCTGCAAACCAGACTATCCTAGTCGCCAATATCAATTCGTCACGGAATGTGTTTGCGGCGTTGGTGCCTTAGCGTGGCATCAAATTTAGAAGTCGTTATTTGTAGATTTTCCCTTGTGAGCTTACACCCTTATGCTTACTGAGGAAAAACACCTATAACGTATATTGACAGCCAGCCTGGGTGGTATCATGTGCTCTGACCTAAGTGGCACTACACATACACATCGCGGGGTCAGGTAGGCCCGCAGCACTTTTTCTGGCCGCATTCCAGACGGAATGCTTAGCAAACATGATCTCCCGCTGACGAGGCTTGCCCCTGGAAGGCAGCAGTTATGCTCAGCATTTGGTGTGGATGTGAAATTTTCCCTCTGAACCCGAAGGGCGTTATAGCGCATGATAGAACGGCTCCGGCCCAGGGGAGTACAATCTGCCTTTTGCTTGCCAGAATTGTATCAAGACTGAGCCCTGTTACTGGTGTTGAACGTGCCGCCTATCCAAGTCCTCCAGCTGAGGATTGTGGTGCTGCTCGGGCCGGCCGGTTCTTTCCAGTCCAGGCTGTATCTGCAACAAACTAGTTTAAGAGGTCTGGTGAAGATATTAGGGTCAGTGTTGGGATATGGCCATAACGGTTAGACTATGACTTTGTGAATTAGCTCCGTGTGGCTTCAGTTAGTGCTGATAGCAATGCCGTGCGTAAGCCGAGTTCTGTAGCTGGACCTGTCGATCCACTACGATTCCTTGCGGCCAGGACCGGTCGCTCATTCCGTCGCCTTCTCAGACTGCTGGTCCCTAGCGATGTGACTAGTGCGCTTTCCAGAGGCCAATGACCTTGTCTATTGTCCCTTGTGAGACCTTTTTTCAGCAGTATGATAAAGAATGAATGAATGAATGAAGAAATAAATGCACAGGCCCTATGATTATCCCCTAATAATTGTTGAAAATGTCGGACTTTGGTAAAGCTAACGTGCGTGCCGGGTTGAGTTATTTTGAGCCCTGCCGTTTGCAAAAATGTATATGTAGATTGAATGAGACCTCAGCGACGCTCAGAGTTGGCTTGGTAATGAATTGTGCACTTTTGCAGATTAAAGCTTGAGACGATGAAACGCACCTGCCGATAAAAGGAATTATGAATGACATTTCCCACAAATATGTGTTCCGAAGCCGGTGTAAAAATGATGAGATGTAGTGGGTACTCTCCCTAGAAATCATAAGGGAACCCTCCGATAGCTCGTCGGAAACTGGGATATGGTCGTTCGGACTGACTTCACCAACTTACTCCGACCCCACAAACACTTTGTGGAGTAAGTGCGAACGACCATGTTCGAACATCGAACTCCGCACCATGTCTTTTCGTCGGAAAATGTTCGTAGTATCCCGTCTGCTGAAATGAGCTTTCTGCATGGTTCCTGCTTCGCGCTCAGGTTATTAGTAAGCCTTGCCGTCTTCTCTGCGAGTTGTAAAGCCTCGTGTCGGAATGCTGAGTCGGCTGCACTGGACGCCGACGCTTTGCCTCGAGAGTATTGCGAAGTACTTGCGTAAGACTACAAGTATGAACACCTGGGACAGAGAAGTGGATTTTTAGGCGCCTTTCTGTGAGCCATTAACTTGAAGGGAAGGGTGCATTGTTTGATTTAAAGCCACTCCAGGTGGTTTTTCCAGCACCAGCCCAAAGTTGATGTGCCAGTGCCGGCATTATCCAATTCGGACGGGCTTTCTGTCACAGTTTCCATACTACTTTGTCACTGATCAGTCTCGCACCACATTTACCACATTGCCATTTTTGGTTTGGATTTAACAAGCCCACTATGTGCCTATTTTAGGTGAAATTTTTATTTTTCCAAGTTTTTGGCTGCCTTTTCGTATACGAAATTTCTGGTAGTCGCCTATTTAAGTGCAAAAATTTGCCAATACTATACAGGTACTGGTAGGTCACGTTGTCAGTGGGTGCGCTGGGTGCGCCCTTGCGTGTCTGGTGAGTGGTGCTGCCGGAGGCTATGTGTGGGTCGGACCGGTGGGCAGGTCAGCCGTCCGGCCGGTGCCGGCAGTCAGTGAAAATACAGATCTCGCCATGTGAAGTCGTGTCTAGCTGACATGGTGGCAGCGGTGGCGGACTCCAAAAAGCGATTCAATTAGTGCTTTGTGAAGCATACTTCGATTGTTATGGAGATGGAGACGGAGCAAGTAGGAGGTGGTGCAGTGCAGCAGCCAGCTTTGCATGTTGCTCTGGCGGACTTTCCATTATTTGATGGGATTACACCACTGGAACCATTCATCCACCAATGTGAGCGACTTATGGTGTTGGGTGGCATCACAAGCAGCAACCTCTCCAGCATACTGGCCGCCCGATGTCGAGGACTAGCGCAGCAAGTGGTGGAGGGCGCGACCCCAGACGCAGATATTGCTGCGCTATTACGGAGCTCGTTCCTTTCTTCGACGACGGCCACGGCAGCAGCTCAGCTAAGTACAGCTGAAAAAGGCACCCAGTCTGCTCTTGAATACTCGCTCCAGATAAAGCGATTGGTGCACGAAGCGTGTCCTGAATTTTTTGACGCGGGCGGCCAAGTGAAAAAGATATGTGCTCCGTCCTACCAAGCTGCTCTGTACCGTCATTTTTTGGTCGGCCTCAGTCAGGAGGATAAGACTTTACTTTCGCGACAGGGTGTTCAAACCTTTGACGCCGCGGTGAGTGAGCTTATTCGCGAGGAGTCTCTGCCCTGTCCAACGGAGGGACGTCACAGCGTTCGCTGGGCCGATTGCGCGACAGTAAGCGCGGCAGATCATTCTCATTCACCAGCCGGACCTGAGTTTGACGCGACTTGGCGTCGCAGGAGCGTGTCGCCGGGACGACACTCCCGTGACCGGCGGCAGCAATATCGAGAGCCGTCACCGAGGTGGTCTCCGGGAAATACCGACAGATGGCAGCACCAAAGGGGATCGAGCGGCTTCTCACCGAGAATGGGCCGAAGATCGTCACTGAGAGGAGCGGGTGGAGGTTCATCATCTGACAGGGAATTTTCACCGCCAAGGCCATCATCGGGCGACAGATGGCAGCGCCGTAGTGAATGGCGCGACTTCTCACCGAGGACTGGCCGAGGATCGTCACCAGGAGCTGGTAGAGAGTCGGCATCGGCAGGACCTGACCGTGACCAGGAGGCGCCATGGGACTCACCAGGAGATGGCCGCCGACAGCAGCGTCGACGCCCACCACAATGCTACGGGTGTAGAGGTTTCGGACACCTCAAACGCGAGTGCCCAAACGGACGGCTGGGCGGGCGGCGGTGGTAAATTTACCCACCACGAGAGTAACCATCAACGGCTTTGCGGTGAGTGACAGTCTTATTGATACTGGTTCCCAAGTCAATTTAATTGACAGTCGAGTTTTCAGTATTGTTGCACCGCACGCAAAGTTAGAGCCGCCTGCCCGGTTGTTATCCGCTTCAGGACACAGCTTAAACGCACTTGGAACATGTCGATTAATGATTGAGAAGGTAGGAGATGACGTAACACCACGAGAGACAGAGTTTGTGGTTGTCCACAATTTGACTCATGACATTGTATTAGGATGGAAGTTTTTGTCATTGAATGATTTCGTCTTAAACTGCTCGGCCACACACAGTAGTAAAATTAAATTAAGACTGAAGAAGCCTGTAAATGTGCCTCCACATTCAGCAGTTTGCATGATGGTTAAAGTGGATCAGACGCTGGTAGATGGGGAATATTTGTTTGTGGGACAACGCTCGAGCAACATAGAAGTTACTGATACGCTGCTCAAACCATTGTCCGACTGTGAGATACCCGTATACATTCGTAACCGTTCTGACAAATTGATAACTGTGCACAGGAGAAGTGTGATCGGCTATGTGGAGAAGGTAGAGGATGTTGAGGTGGTCGGCGCGGACGACACCGCTGCTGCCTCCGAGTGTGACGGGCCTGCCGGCTGTAGCCCTGTGGAGGTGAACGCAGTATCTGCGGACGATGGGCGATTCGTTGGTAAGACTGTTGACGAAATTTTGTCCGATTTCGTTGTTGGGGATCCAATCTCCGGCAAGCAGAGAGACAAATTGGCCCATTTGTTAGCATCTTTCCCGGAGATATTTTCCAGAGGCTATGCGGATATCGGTAAATATCAGGGTAACGATGTTGATTTAGAATTACAGCCTGGGACCTCTCCTCAGTTTGTGAAGCCCTACCCCGTGCCATGGGCACGGGAAGAACAGCTCAAGCGTCAGCTTGATGAACTTCAGTCATGTGGAGTTCTTGAGGAGGGCGAGCCATCAGATTGGAATAGCCCGATTTTGTTGATCCCGAAAGGTAAAGGTGAATATAGGATTGTGCAAGACTTAAGAAGTGTTAACAAGTTTTTGGTACCCAAGAGATTCGTTTTTCCCGAAATAGATGACTTTATATTGTCATTATCTGGATGGAAGATTGCCTCATCCTTGGATATTCGCCATGCATTTTGGAATTTGCAGCTTTCACGTCAGTCCAGTAATATCTGCGCTTTTTATGCCTTGGGCAAGACATATTACCCGCGGAGAATGCCGATGGGCCTAATGCAATCCTCATATTTTTGCATCTTGCAATGAGGAAAGTTTTGGGGGACATAAAGGGTTGTTACGTGTATGCTGACGATGTACTGATAGTATCAGAGACTGTAGAGGAGCATCTTCAGTTACTTCACAAAGTGTTTGAACGGCTGCGTGCAGCTGGTCTGAAAATTGCACCCGAGAAGTGTAAATTTTTCCAGACGTCACTGAAGTACCTGGGTCACAATATCACCCCGGGTGGAATCTCCATAGATCCTGATCGGATCCAGATCATTCGTGACATGCCCCGTCCGCAGTCCCTGAAAGAAGCTAAGCGAATTCTGGGATTTTTTTCTTGGTACAGGAAATTCGTTCCATCATTTGCAAATATTGTGGATCCCCTTGTCAATCTGTGTAATGCAGAGAAGTTTTACTGGACTTTGGAGGAAGATAAATGCTTTAGTTGCCTGAAGGATGCTTTGGTTGGCTCAGAGGCGCTCAGTTATCCAAGGAGAGATTTCCCGTTCATTCTGTATACAGATAGTTCCACAACTGGGTCCGGGCAGGTATTAACACAGAGGCTTCCTGACGGTGAACATGTCATCGCATTTGGAGGCAATAGATATAGTCGAGCACAAAGGAAATGGACGATTTACGAGCTGGAAATATTTAGTTTCATTCAAGGCCTGCGTAAGTGGTACAAATTTTTAGCTGACGCTGAATTCACATGGATATGTGATTGTAAAAGTGCCCTTCAAATTCTTAAGAACAAGGACAACATTAATCCACGTTTGGCTCGCTGGCGTTCATTTCTCAGCCAGTTTTGTTTCACTACAGAACATCGGGCTGCGTCGAAAATGGTGTATGTTGATGCTCTCTCCCGGCTTCATGAGTCCACAGTGATTTGTGAGGAACAGGGCATGCATGCGTCGTCCGTGTCGGACTCGTTGCCACTGGACGGCGATGAGGGTGATGGCGACGCCGTCGCTACGTTGTCGCCTTGTTTTGCCCTGGTATCCCAATCGGCGAGGCCGATTAGCGGAGGGCACAGCAGTGGCGCCTCTGGTGGCGGGCCGGAACAGTTGGCATCAGCGGCGAAGAGCGTGCCGGTCACCTGCAGTGGCGGGGATTCAGAGCTGGCGCAGCCGGCATCAGCAACTGACCAGAGCCGGCACTCTGTGTCGGAACCTAGAGGTTCAGAGCCATCGCGCTTCGAAGCGCAGAATATTAGAGTGGCGGATATTTCTCCTAGAAGTGAAGAAGAGGGTGCTAGGGAGGTGAACTTTACTGCTGCTGATTTCTTAACTCAGCAGTCTCTCCAGCGGGAAGCCCTTATCTGGTATCAAAAGCACGACAAGACTTGCAGATCAATTGTTAGCCGCTTACGACGGGGTAAATGGCCCCGTGTTGCGCCACCGTCCCTAAGGCGTGAGAACATAGACCATTTTATGTTGAAAGATGGTGTACTTCAGAAAAATATCCGTAATTCATCCTCTAGAAGCCCTGTTATTGTTTGGCCTGCGGCTAAACGTTTTGAACTGATGTACAATCACCATGATGTAAGCACAGGCGCTCATAGAGGCGCGGAAAAGATGCTCGAGCTTTTGAGTCGTTACGTGTGGTACCCCGGAATGCAGCGAGACTGTAACGAATACGTACGGACCTGTAAAAGGTGTAGTAGCAAGAAGAGTACAAATTCACACAATTCTCCGCTGTTGCCACAAGAAGCGAGCCATCCAAACGAGGTATTGGTAATCGATGTCGTCTCTTTGCCACGTGGTTATTCCTCTGGTAAATACCAATTGCTCACTTGCGTCGATAAATTTACGGGATTTATCAGCGCCTATCCACTCGAGTCGGGTTCCGCTGACTGTATTGCTGATAAGCTTCAGTTTCATTTCTTAACGCATGGTCCACCCGAACACTTAGAAAGTGATTCAGGAGCAAATCTCTTGAAAAACGTACACGTGAAGGAATTGTGTCAATATTTTGGGATTCAGACCAGGGTTAGCGTGGGATATTGCCATCAAGCAGTAGGGAAAGTTGAAAGAAAACATTTGGATCTGAAACGTCGCCTTCGGGCACTTTCGGTCTCGCAGGGTACCGACTGGGAAGTGCTTCTCTGGGGCATATTGTTCTCCATGAATAATGAAGTGTGCCGTACACATGACTTAAGTCCGTTTTTTCTTTATTTCTTACGATATCCGCACAGTCCTCTCTCTACTCTGGCAAGCCGCCCAGTTAACCGATATTCGGATAATTTTGTTTCGGAAAGATTGCGTATGATGTCCGATGTGTTCCGGCGGGCTCGGAGGCAGCAGGTGGCGAGCATGAGAGCGTATAAACATCAGTATGATCGGCGGCATCAGGCGAAAGAAGTGAACCTTAGCCCCGGTGACCAGATATTGTGTAGAAACTTCTGTGCTAGGACGAAGATGGATGATCCATGGTTGGGTCCATATGTTGTGGTTGCGCCAGTAGGCCGTCGCCACTTAGACTACATAGATAGTAAAGGAGTGATTCGGCGAACTCACGTCCGTAACACGAAATGTGTACATGTCCGTGATGTGTGGTGATGTGATAGGAGCCATGTGCTGGAATATAGAATTATTATTGATCGGCACCAGTTAGCATAGAAGATGCTGTTTATTTACCTATAGTTAGTAGTTGAACTATTTCAGGCCAATATGGTTTCAAGTGCTCGGCCTTTTTTTTCTTGCAGGGGAAGTGAACGTGTTCGTTATTTTCGTGAAGGGGGAAGTGTCAGTGGGTGCGCTGGGTGCGCCCTTGCGTGTCTGGTGAGTGGTGCTGCCGGAGGCTATGTGTGGGTCGGACCGGTGGGCAGGTCAGCCGTCTGGCCGGTGCCGGCAGTCAGTGAAAATACAGATCTCGCCATGTGAAGTCGTGTCTAGCTGACACACGTATCCTCTTACAAATGTCTTATTTTCCTTGAGGTGGTGCAATATGAGCACACTCCTCTATCTTCCTTCAGCCTTAGTTTACAATGGGGAAATGAGACCACAATCAATTTAAATGCCACCGGTATACCTGCTACCGTACCTGCGCTCTGTCTCGCATGTCAGACGAAAATAAAATAAAAAGCTGTGCAATATCATGTGAGCTGTATGAGACGTTAAGGTGAAGAAATGGCTTTTGCAGTGCTTCCTGGAAATGATCTACGTACTCGGGTTGATGGATCTGACGAGGATAAGTAACGTATTAGTATTAACTAGAGGTGGGAGTTTCGGGCAATTTTGCAGGCCCAGGCCCGGGCCCGGTCTGCGGCTGATTTTAGAAGCCCGTCACAAGCCCGGTTTGTGGTAGAAATGGCTTATCAAGCCCGGGAAGGCCCGGTATCATGGAAAAACCATAAACGACTGTAGACAGCATTTATTTACTTTAAATCGGTCTCAAATACATATTTTAAGCCAATTTATCCTGGAAAAAGTTTTGGTTGCACCCAAAACCATATTAAAAAGGTGCATGCGGCATCAATAGCCTCAGCTATCTTAATAATTCAGCAGAAAATGATACTGAAAAACACAGTATGAAACATGCCTTGCTTATGATGCAAGCTTACTTCAGATAATGACCAGCATCACCTTATAAAACAATGGGCATTCAAGATAGAGGTATGCACATGGCGACTAAAAGAATCGGGATGAAATAAGCCCACTCATATCAGACATTTCCTCCATGGTTGCGCTTTTAAAAATCATTTTATGCTGGTACGAGCCTCACAATTGAGTTCCAATAATGTTTATGAATAGAGGAGAGAGAAGTGACAAGTTTTCAGCTAAAACTTTTCAGAATATCATGGCAGAATGGCGGTGAATGAACCAAAAATCCTTCACATTGTCCCTGAATTGATACATGTGAGCATTTCCTTTTAATTTAGTCAGTAAACAGCTTGGAATATAGTCAAAAGATTGTTCTGCTTGGGTCAGCCCAATCTGCAAAGTAGGTAAGCCAACAGGCCAACAAGGTCCATCAGCCTATCTTGATAAAGAACCACTAGTTTTCCACAGGCTCGCACCAAACATGGTATAAAAAGGTTGCACCCAATCTCCACCAAAAAGTAAATCTGACACAAAAAACAACTCGAGTCCATCCAGATTACCATCACCATGCTGGCTTGAACACCATTTCCGTTTGTTTTGTTGTATTTTAGGGGCTTGCGCTTAGAAGGTATCTGAAGCGCCGTGCTTGTCTACGTTATAGCAATCATTTATGAAAATATTTTTCACTAAAATTTACCAGAATAGTAAGTTTATTTCAGTTTAAATATTTCAGTACTCTTAAAAATATATTCAAAAAATTTCAGGGATTTAAAAAATCAGCAAAAACTGTGTTAAGCATTTGTTTATTCATCTTAGAATACGGTAGCGTAATCTGGGGTGGAGCCGCAAAAACGCACTTAGATCGACTGGAAAAAATTCAACACAAATTTCTGATGTGGTTGGCTGCCCACACTCACGTGCCTCAACAAAATTTATCACTCTCCTACAATGATCTACTTGGTAGTTTCAAAATTACTTCACTTTCAAAAAGGCGACTAAAAAGCGACATTCTGTTCGTCTACAAAATTATCATCCACAGAACGGACTCCGCCTTCCTGCTTGGGCACCTACCGTTGCATGTGCCTCAGCGTCGGACCAGGGAGGGACAAAACCAGCCGCTACACATTCCTTTTGGGAGGGTAGAAACCGTGAGATGTGGATTGTTCATCCGTGCAGTTCGCGCTTTTAATCATCATGTCAGCACGTATCCTACCATCGACCCTTTTATCTCTAGTTTCTCATCGTTTAAATCCTCCGTCATTAAATATCTTAGGGATCATCCGTTTTAGTGAACCCATGGTTTTAGGATTTCACTGTTTTATAGCATCATGTTTTTCTTTTAATATTTACATGTTTATTTGAATTTAATGTTTCTGCGGTTGTAACTGTATATGTGACTATCAGTTCATCATCTCTTGTAAATATTCACGTATTGTTTTATCCATTGACTTGAGCTGTAAGTGGGATAATCCTGTTGCTCATATATACTGAATAAATACAAATACAAATTTAGTTCCTGAGAGTAGCCCCTTTTTGCGCAGTTGTTTCATATAAGACGCTTTTTTTGACTGCAAATCTTTTCAAGCTGTTCTGAAGCCCGCTGAATTTGGCGTTTCTGAAGACCATCATAATTTGGATATTGTTTTTGTGTTCTGTGTTTCTATGTTTCCGTAGTACATTTTTAGTGTGCTGGGAGGGAGGTGTAAAGTAAAGGTATCTTGGGAGGGAAGTGCTGCTATGTTCAAAGCTTATAATAGAAGTTGTATTTCATAGAGGCCAGGGAAGTATCTCCACAAGGAAAATGCAACACATGATGTCAAGTATATTCATGTTTTGGTGCAATTTCGAAGGTTCCTTCTAAGGCTGACTGCTCTCCCCTCTATCTCCCCACAACAGACTAATTTATATTCTAAAGTACTTCGATCAAAACCATGTTTTCTTTGTGCCTATTCCCTTGCTTATACTAGCCTTTTCGAGTGGATTCTGCATCTTTTGGGCAATGAAAGAGCAAGATGAAGCTGTGGAAGGGTCAAACTTATCAACAATTGTTCTTGCATCTAGAGTTATCAGGCCAGTTTGACAATTATGGGCTCCCAATAGATAGTTTGTACCTGTCATTCACTTCGCCATTTTTGGCAGAGGACATGGGAATGACTCCATAGATGGCATTTTCTTTTTACCTGAAGCAGAAAGCTTCTGGAAAGAATGTTCTAGCTGGAGCTAGGTGTTAGTATCAATATGTCAGCAACAAATGGGTTAAATGACTTCGTTTAAAATGGTAACTGCTAACTGACAATATGGAAGTAACAAATAGGCTACCACAATTTATATTTTATTAACCCATATATGACTTGAAGATTTTGAAGTCATTGGGATATTCATAAGATGACAGTAGAGCATGGATGTGTGCAACTGTAGGCATTATTCAATATTTGATTATAAATATTGATACAGGTCTAAGTAACTTGCTTTTGACCCTGACATGAGTAACAGATAGAAAGTTAGAGCTTCATGCTTTTACATTCCTGATGTATTTCTTAAAGTCCATGTCTCAAAATTAATTGTAAATGCATTTTTAAAAGCTGCAGGTGCATGAATAAGATTATGTTTCAGTGGAAAAAAACTAGGTCTGTACTGAAAAAGGCTTATTTAACTTACAGAAAATTGACTTTGAAGCCCCAGTTCAGTTGAAGCCTGGAATGAGCTGGGCGAAGCCCGTTATCAGCCCGGCATTGGCCTAAGTCAGGCCTTCAGGCCCGGTCCAAGCCCGCGGGCCTGGGTCGGGCTTTTGCCCCGGGCCCCCGGGCCTGGAAAGTCCCACCTCTAGTATTAAGCCATTAACGCCCGCACCTACTTTCCGCTTTCAAATTGGCGAAACAAATGTTTTCCTATATTTAGAATATGCCCAATAAGATATTCCGAAAGTTTTAAATCGATACCACTTTTAGATTCTGAGATATGACACCGGACAAAAATGACCCGCTGGGCGTTTGGAACATCGGCTGGCACTGCGCGGCCGGCTCCCGGGCGGCGCAGTCACCCCACTCAGCGGCCCAATGCGCACCGCTTTTACTTCAGTTTTGTGAAGTGTTTTTATTTCCTCTTGTATATAGGCCATAGTAAAATGTTTAGACAGTTTTATGCTCTTAAGGTTTAATTAAAGACAACACTAACTGTATATTTGCAAATAGTATACAATAGTGGTTAACCTAGACTGATGATTTGCGGGGGATAGACTAAAATTGTAAACATCATAGTATTTTAAGAATAATTGTGAATATCAAAGGTTTTGGGAAACCATTTGTTTTGTCTCTACTCCCTTCCTCCTCCGCCCCCCAGACTTCGTGACTGATGCTCACAGAGCTTTCATCGAGTAATCGTAATATTCAGCATACAGATGAAAAGTTTTATAAACTCAATCCGTTATCTCCCCCACGCGGTGTACATTTGCTTGATTAATCTTAAAATCTCCAAACGGGTCCATTTCCATCTTTCCAACTTTTCTTTGGAGCAAGTAGCGCGCTCCATTGTTGCATCAATGTGAACCTCCACATTTCCAGGCACGCCACTGGTCATTGTAACGCTGGTCAGCTGATCATCTTTCTCATCCTCATGACTAATATATTTTGTGATGGTATGATCATGATATTCACTTGATCCGCTCCGCTATCTTGCGCACTTAAAACAACTTATTTCGCTTCTTTTCCTCCAAAACATTTGATCTGTGGCATTGCTAAAAACTATGCTTTTGACATATTTATGTCTCCATGGCTGCAGATTTCTTCTCAAGCAAGGAGGGGTTTTGGATGGTTTAACGCTGGCACTGCAATCCAAGCCCTAGACAAAGTCTGTGGGAGACCAAAAATATCCAGGCGGGTCTTGACCCCTCCTCCCAACCCCCGGGATGTTCACTCATGGTAGTTTCACTTGGCTAGAACCAAGCCGAAATAGTGCTAGTTGCGTATTAGACGGAAGTTCTAGAACTTCCCATGCTTTCACCAATTTTATACTGCTCCGGACGTTTGACGCTGCACCATCTTGTCAAAACAAACCAGCGCGGCGACCGCGATAATTTCCAACTCATTTTGTCAGCTGGTCATTGGCTTTCAATCAGCAGTGGACACAAAGGGGGCTAGGAAGGCTCAAGCCCCCTCCCCTCCACCGAAATGTCAGTGTGCCTATAGTAAATGCATTACTGAGGGCTGTTCCGAGGCCATGGTGGGGGAGGCTCGAGACCCCTAAACCCCCCCCCAACACCCAATGAAGTCCTCAATCCGCTACTGTTCCCTATCCTCTCTATCCACTACACACAATCCATCAAGGGGAAAAGACAAGGCTCTGCTAGCTTAACAGTGAAGTCAGTGCTAAAATTTCGATAAGTTTTCAAAACCCCTGGAAATTTTATTTAATAACGCCTTTACAAAATACTGGAACCATCTTGCCTGTTTCCGTTAAAAATATTTGATAATCATTCCCAAAATAAGACAGACCCCGAAAACGTTAGGAAGCATTGCATGAACTTCAAAGTTTCCAAACGTATCTAAATTGCACTAAAAATCTTCAGAGTCGATGAAAAATATATAAAATGGCAACCCTGTATTCGCAGGACCCACAATGCCTCCCTTCCCTCTAAGTAACATTATGGAACTAACGCACCAGACGGGAGGACAGGACACATCCCTTTCCTCATTTTCAGCGGCCCGCAGATGTCCGCAACGCCCAGCGGGTCATTTTTGTCCGCTTCATATTTGACGATGTCTCATGGCAAAGCCGTTCAAGAAAATCTTACTGTTTCTTCACCATCTGACTCCTAGTGGTCTTGGCTTAATGTCAATCATGCAAACCCTTTTCAGCTTTCCATATGTTATCGCAAGAAACAAAATTTGCAGAGCTATCTCACGCTGACCAAAACCTCGCCAAAATAAGTTCCACCAAAATCGTCCCATAAAAACCTAGAATTTTCCAATGCATTTTTTGCAGCTTTTTCACGCTCTGATACACACGTCCATATCATAAACATCAAGATCACTTCACTGGTACCGATTCTGCAGCCTGTCAAAATCAGAGGACAAAAATGACCCGCTGGGCGTTAATGGGTTAAAACATCTAACCCAATTTCTTACTTTGATAGCATTCCGGGAGATATGGGGTTCAAAATAACTGAAGTATTTTGACCTTATGCTGCTATAGTGCTATAGTTCATCGTGACAACTACCAAATGGCTGCACTCCATCTTGCCTTCCTGAAGGGCCTGTTCATGGCGTTTCCGAAGGCGATTTGCGCTGGCTGTGGCACTCACGATCAGCGGACTGGGAGACCGCTACCCACAATCCATCACCAGGTGCTGAATATTAATCATTTAAAGTAAGGAGAAATAGTTGTCTTATCAAATTTTGAACTAAGCCTCCATTTTTTCTAAAAAATCTGGTGCTGCTGAAAAGTTTGTTTCTTGAGCAGCACGCGCAGAGTGCCATTTCAGAAAGCTCGTACACACAGCTCGATTTCACACTTTTTAGGAAGGCGTATGGATAACGTGAATGGATGCGTATGGATAATCCAAACACGAGTCGTGGATGAAGAATCGGTGTGATTCAGCCTTAAGGAACAGACCAATGAGTGAATTTTCCACAAAAAACCCTCCTCGATCATAGGAATCAGAATCTTGAGAAATACTTTGGCAAATTTGGAAACTAACTATTATATATTTGTATAAGACGGCAGTTGACCTAGGATTCCGCAATTTTTTAAAATTATATCAGCCTAACTAGGAAAACAATTCCAAACTTCCTTGCAGCCAGGGGCTAATCCAGGCCAAACGTTTTGGCAGAGGGGGCAATCCAGATACAATTCTGAAGAGCAAAGTGTTTTTTTTTAAATCAGGTGAAATCGGCAACAAAAAAGGTAAAATCTGAACCATATGGGCTGGCATGGCCGGAATAGTCCCGCCCTAGGGTCCACCCCTCCTTGCATCAATGAGTGGAATGTAACAAAGATAAAAATAAAACTAGTTACCGTTTGTAGAAATAAGCTTTCCATCAGTGAGAGATTGCTGAGAGACTTTGACAGTCAAACTTTTGGTCCGTAACGGCACAACTCGCACTCGACAATTTCATTTCTCATATTTAGAGACTGCTTCAGAGTAATAAGCGCCCTAACCCTGAACCGGCGTAATGTTTGGTTTTGACAATAACATAGCGAATTGGCATCTAAAATTGGCAAAAGTTGACGAAATAGCGACTCCATTTCGGCGAATCACCATGATATTAACCTGACAACCCTGCGTCTGACTATATAGGCCATACAACACTGTAAAAAAGTTCACACTTTTTGGATTTTCATACCCACCTTAAGCGATTCCAATTATACCCAAACGCATTTATTGGCACGATTTATTCGATTTAATTTATTTTTATCTGTTCAGTTGAACTAATCATCCGCATTTAACAGCATTTTGTGCTTGAAAATCGATTCAATGTAAACCAATTTCAAAAGCAACCGCTAAAATCCGAATTGTGTTTCTTTACACCCCTGTGTTATCATACACAAACTTAGCCTTTGTTCTCCATCTAAGGATCATAAAACACAAAACATGTAATCGTTAATCAAAACCTTGTAGTACTACACTTTTCATGTCATTGTTTCAGAAAACGGCATCCCTTAACACCATCTTCTTATAAGATGAGTGTTGATACACTATTGTTAGAATCAACATTTTCTAATTCGAATAACACAGAACAACATCAGCTCCAATACGGTGTAAGTTTACGCAAAACAATTTAATGGATTCATAAAGGACGGCAAACAGCATCCAATTACATGCAATTGATTTCCGAACTCGATTTTGCCTTACATTTGGACCGAGCCACTCATTTTTCAGATGAGCCCGATTCGGTTGACACGGTTATCACTATATTGAGCATGAAAATCCTTGAGAAAGAAGCGAAGTGCCTGTTTTTTTCATGTAAAGGAACATGTTTGCATCAAGTATTTATTTCCGGCCGCCATTGCGCGCGAAACTGTGAACTTGTGGCCGGAGTTTTTGATCTCTTCAAATGGTAGGTTCCTTCAGTTTCTTCGTACCTTTTCACCGTGATTTATTGCGTTGAGATGCGTTTAGTGGGACTTACCATACGTGACGGATGTGGCATGTTATACTATATTTTTGGGAACCAGCCCTTCCAAGTGGATACTGTACCCCAACTGTTAGCTACTGAGTCCAACGACGCGCTAGAGTATCTCTATGTAGCACAAGCATGTCCATGTTATCTCAGTGGAGAATAATAAATTCGAAGGCAAAGCTCTTCCAGTGTTAAAATAACCCGCAATGTATGGTACTGGACTATACATACTTTAGGTCCCGCAAAACAGACAAATATACTGCCTAATGCACACGCCGAAAATATATAAACCAATTTGCCCAAAGGCAGTTCAAAAACTAATTGCTACATTTTTACGGACATGGGTGGGCGCCTAGGAGATTTTTGCTCCCGAAAGCCCAAATACCTAATTAAAACTTGTTGCCATTTTACGCTACGGAAAATCAAATGAGGTATGACACGAGCTTAGCAGGTCAAAATGTAAAAAGACCTGACCTAAGTTCAGTTCAAGGCCACAATCTGCTCTAAGATAGAAATCAAGAAAAACAGAAAAGAACACAGAAAAACACGGAAAACAGAAAACATGATTATATAAAAATGTGATTTCTTAAAATTTCATTTCATGTCACCTATCAAATGTTAGAGGGCACAATTTCTTTATTTCAAGCCTAGGAATGGACTGCGTAAACATGATGCTGCAATTTGAAATTAAC
The DNA here is from genome assembly GCA_034440635.1 of Lepas anatifera. Classification (NCBI taxonomy): domain Eukaryota; kingdom Metazoa; phylum Arthropoda; class Thecostraca; family Lepadidae; genus Lepas; species Lepas anatifera. The sequence goes on from JAOTON010001508.1 coordinate 197,137, forward strand.
CTGAGACGTATTTACTGAGAAACTCGCATTTCACAATTTCCCGTGGACATTCAGTGGTGAAGTAATTGGCCGTACATGACCTTAGGTCATTGATATCAGTGTCGTTACCGCATACTGTGGTCCCATGGTTGCCTTATGTGCTACACATTTCAGATCAATAGATTAAAAATACTTTTACTGCGGCCACTTTGAATATTTTTGGACCTTGGCCAGGCCTGGCGACGTGACTGTGCATGAGCTTGACTTGAAATGTTCAGGAAAAATATGCATTGGGTCAGGAAAAGCTTACACAAAGAATGTCGGCGCTGAGCACTACCGTTTTCAGTCACCTTGGATGAACCTTAGTGGGATGGGGGGGGGTGCAAAATGGCCTTCTACTGGAGCGAAGGATAAATAAGTTCCACCCGATTTGAAGACAAAAAAACTCCCGAGAGGGAAAATCTGGCAACGCCGTATGACCTGGTAGTAGTTCAAGAGTCATTACAGCACAACAATTATTGTTCGCTTCCGTTAATGTACTGTAACCAGATATAAGTACTGCCATTTTCACATTGTCGAGTGACACCGGCAGAGGCATTATGAAGATCCTGACTCCAATCAACCATTGTTATTTTGCATGCACTTGGTTAATATAAAGCATTGTGCTTTATTAAAACGAAATGTTTTACAGTCATGGCTCATCTGACTTGTAAAAACCTTTCTTTACAGATACAGATGAGAAAAAACTCGCATTTCTCTTGAGTATATCCAGCAGGACAGTGCCAAAGAGTTTGAAGATGATTTATCAGCCACCACCCCGAGAAGTCCATTCACAAAGTGTGGCGCCCTCCACCTTGAGGGCGTTAACGCTGTGAACTCGAAGGGGCTGCCGAAAAGTGAGTAGCTGCCGGTGCGGACAGCAAGCTTACCCCTACTACATCAGAAATATCCGGACCCGCATCATGGGGAAGCCCAGCTGCGCTGTTAAGCAGGAAAATATTCAGAAGAGAAGGGTCGCCGTTACCAATCCGCACCCACCAGCGACTAGTACGCATCAAGGATGCCGCTGACCTCGAGTGAGTCTGTGGTTGTGGCGTGGAGTGGTTTTGTTTATGGAGTGGTTTTATGATTCAGGGTGTCTTATAAATCCATGGAAAGTAGACAAATTGTTCAATGTGAAATAACGATTTAGTTAACATGTCCAATGAATTTTTGGGTACTAGGCTGTGGAACATTTGATGATCAGTGACTTTTCAGCCCTCAATCACTCCTCTGTGGATTGCTTGGCTTCTTTCAGCCTGTGCTCAAGAGTGACTGTGCAAGTCTGAACAGGCTGTGCACATCTAAACAGGCCTGCGTCTTGCGCAGGATGCTGATTGTAGGCTCTCCTGACCTCCTGCTCCTCGATGGACTCCTTGAAGTCCTCCACAGTCATTGTAGCTCCTCCAGGGTGAGGGGGGGCTCATCAACTCCGCTAGGCATACGGACCAGAGCAGTAGTCCAGGGGCGGATAGGTGGTGGAACTAGCGGTCACCAGGTCACCGTGCCCCCCCTCCTCCTTCAATGATGATTTCTAAAACTAACCCTATGATGTTGAATGGAAAGAAATTGGTACTTCCCCCTTAAAACCGGATCCTCCGCCGCCGCTGCAGAAGCGACATGTCGGGACTACAGGAGCCTCACACAACATCCCTGGGCCTCCTGCACCCCTGACATGTCGCCCCTGGACTACTGGTTCTGGTCTGTGTGTCTGGCGGAACCGATGAGGAGCCCCCGCCACACTAAAGAAGCTGAAAATGACTGCAGAAGACTTCAAGGAGTCCATCGAGGAGCTGTATGAGAGGGGAAACCTGCAAGAACATCCTGCGCAGGGCGCAGGCCTGTATAGAACAGAGAGTGAGCTTTCTATCACAGCTTCAAAGAAGTCAAGCATGCCACAAAATTGAGGACTGGAAAGTCATTCTGATTATCAAATTTACCTTAGTATAGTGTCAGAAAATTCAAGTCACTCTGATTATCAAATTTAACTTAGTATAGTCTCAGAAAATTCACGAGAGAAGCTTGATACCTTATGATTTCACATTGAAAACTTCGATTACGTTTAATCATGTATATATGGAGCACCCTGTAGTTTGTGCTCTTTACCTCAGACACATAAGCACCTTTTTTCGTATCCACCACAAAAACAGACTTACCTCATGTACCCGGGATTCGGTCTTCTGGAGTCCCGGTTACACGAGTAGATAAGTCCTTACCGCGGTCAATGCGTAAATAGAGCGTTCTGAAGGTGCCCACTGCCAATGTATACGGGGTAAATGAGGGGCAACCGCTACCCATTGTAACTCTGTGCCCATCAGCGACTGGCCCATAGATCAGAGGCAAGTGGTCTGGAGCAAGGGCTAGTTTGGTGTTTGTTCACAATCATCGACCTGCCCCACTCCTTTTTATTTTGGTGCCCGTTAACTGTGTTATTTAAAATACAGTCTGTCGTAATAAAGCATCATGTCTTTCCTTGCATTCCAAAACTAGAGTACGCTGAGTGACTTTCACGTTTGCTAGTAGGCATTTAGAGCATCATGCCTAAGCATACATTCTCCTGGGATATGCAAGTCATGTATTTTCGCCCCCAATTCCTATAGGGTTGGAGTGGAGAGGGGAGGGGGTGCAGGGTATCAGTGTAAGCTTACACGTAAAAGAAAAAGGCACTCTAAATATTAGTGTAACATTGCACGACTGTGATCAGGTAACATGTTTTTCCAGTGCAGACGCGCTCCCCACAAAGTCACTCTGCATTCGAAATATATGTGAACGTACATCTTTGGGATTTATACCCATCGTGCGTAAGTGTAAAATAATCCCTATGTGTGTCGGTTACTCGATTCTCACACGAAAATGACACCGCGGGGGAGTGCAGCGGATACAATTACACTGTTTTACTGAGTACTAGTACACGGTTTTACGATTCCCCACACGTTATCGCCCTGCAAATTAGTGTAAAATGAGACGATTTAAAAATGTAAAACTACACCGCGCACGCTTTGCGAGAGTGAAATGACACCAATTTCTGTGTCATGCACAATGTAAGATAACTCAGTTCTTCATTCAACCGAGTGGAATTACAATTAACACGTTTAAAGAAGAAAAAATTAGGTGTGTACAGTTACACAAAGTAGATAGCATTACTCAATGACCGAATCAATCGTATTATATTGCATGTTAAATTAGCGTTCTTAAATCCAACTGCTGTTTTAGGGGGTGGCTTAGCACATGAATAAAGGATGTCGACCTCCGTTTGAAAAAGATGTAGAAGCTGCTGTATGTAAAGAAATCCAAAAAGTGCAAACTTTTTTTTGCAGTGTAGGCAATACCAATGACTTTCAATGATAGAGCAACAGTCTGCGCTGTCATTTCTCTTATAGTTGGCTCGCGGTAAAGTTTCATTTCCAATACTTGGTTTTCCGTTTCTACCGAAGCTCCTCGCAGTGACAACGCTAATCCAATCAGGACCGCGCTTTGACAAGAAGCTCAGGCTTGTTATGATTTTGACGTCGTGAAATGGTGACTAACTGATGTGGTTATCAGTTCTAATGTAACTTATTGACGACTTTTCGTTTCGGCTGTGTGTATGATTTTGAAGATATTGACCTAGGTCAATGAAACTTTGTCATAAGGTAGATCACCATCGCTCCCACAGACCCTCGAACGGGCGTTTTTCTAACTGCCCTTGCTTTGGAGATCTCAGGGGGGATACCTTAGGACCCACCCTCCACTGTACATTGGCGCCGGATCCCTCTCCACTGCGCCTGGGAAAACGGAAAACAAAACTCACAACTGTGGCTGGCCCTACTTAAAAAAGTACTGCTAACCCGGGGCGTTATGAATGAAGGCAACCTAACAACGGCCATAGAAAAACCTGGCTAAAACGTGAAGAGGATGAGGATATTAGAGCAGAGGTTATACATTCTACGGGGGTTGGGTAGGTTTGCTAAAACAAAAACAAAATTATTTAATAACACACACCACTGTCGGCTTACGTATTCAGGCATGACTGACGGGGAGTAAAATAACCTGCTTAAATAGAGCCTTCGCCACCTATAATGGGCTTTGAACTAAGATAAAAGCCGCTTAAAAATATATTTATCTGATAATAATACCAAATAATGGTCCGACCAAGTACTACAGGTTGTGGTAACGGGATTTTCTATTTCGATGGCATAGGGCCAGGTACAGTTATTGACCTCTCCATTGGAAATGCATGGGGAAACCGGACATTGACCGAAAAAATGGTTATATGTCTACAGATACGGCTTAGAATACCTTGCTGTTCCCCAGATCGTTGTGTCTTATGACACCCTCCAGGGTCATGCTGCAGTTTAGACCTGAGATCTTTGAGACGGCCGCCTGGGACTAATTAAGCAGGTTTTTCAGACTTGAATCAATAGCTTGGTAGAAAAGGATGTTAGGAGCATTATATTGAGACCGTTAAGCTTAGATTATCATTGCGATGGTCGGTTGGCATGCATATTGACTATGTTAAGTTAGATGGTGACCTAGACCTGACATCAAATCAGAACATTTTACATTTTAACCTAGCATGAACATATTTCACATGATTCGACTCACCGCAAGGAGAGGAAGCGAATGACGCGTAAAAATAAGATGCTGCAAACAGAAACACTTCCTTCATTATTTTTTATAGACAGTCTTCCAGCGTTCGCGTTTTTCTCGCTATTTTCGTACCCGAGTCAAGATCGAGGGGTGTTTCAACCCCGCCCCCATTGGGGCGAGGGTGGCTCGGTGGCCCACCGGGGTGGGTGTTAATCAAACTGTGGAGGAATTCCTTTCCACCTGGTCGCAACGATCTCATTGATATAAGTTCTAACTGGGTGACTGTCACGCGTGTCACGTGGTAAATGTTAACAATGGAGACACTGTTGCAGCTATGACATGCCGCGAGTGGTACCCTAGGGGTCAGCTTCGTATTTACAAGCGATGCTTGGGGTCAGCCCCAAGGGAGCCACATTCTATTTTGATGGCGTCATAAATTTGAAGCAAACTGCTATGTTTTTGTTTTGAGCGATTGAATGTGAAAACAAAATTGTGGTTTTAAGATCGCAAGCCCTCCGTTGTTCATTAATAGTCCTTTCAGGAATTTTGAAAAGGCATTCCAGTTCCTTTAACAGTAGAAATATACTTTTTCTGCAACATTATTTCTGCCCGTTCTGGGTGAACCTGACTATTTCTCTCATGTGCTTGCCTTATTCCCGGAAGGAGTGTGGCAGGTTTAATCACAAAAAAACAACCTGTCTATGTATGCGGCGATGCATTTCCTAGCCTGATGGCATTAAGCAAGAAAACATTATGACGGGCGGAAGCAGGCCCCCGGGATTCTCAGAGCCTGCGTCAGTCTGACACTGCCGGAGATTTGAGCAGAGCTCCAAATGGCCGACCGGAGATAATGACGCTGGCGATAAGCAGGGTGACGTAACCCGTGCCTGGCACAGGCTGGCTTCTTTCAGCAGCCCCTTCACGCTTATGAGCACATCCCCTTGGTCTTCGATAAAGGCGACCGGATACAAATTTCTCATCTCTTTACGTCATACGTACGTGTTTAAGTTGAGGCTCTTGAATAAATCACACCTTTTTATCTATGCATTAATTGTTGGCAACAGAGTGATATTTTCAAGTGTTTTTTTTTGTATAAACCGAGTGCCTAATGAATTACCTCTACAATCATCCTAATGTTGATGACTTCATCAAAGATACATGTATTTATACATGTTTTTATGTTTTGTATTCTTAAGAAATACATGTTTCCTAAAAATCCACATTTTGGAAAATGTATTGCTCAGATGGGGTACAATGAAGCACACGATGGGAATTAGCAACCACAAATATATCTACAGGTGTGTTTTGGAGGATCTATATGAGTGTTATATACCTTAAGATTGAGGTCATGAATATATATTCCGCATAAAATGTATCGTTTATGATAGTTGATGACGTCATAATGGTGGAATTAAATCTGCGCAACAGTCATTATTCTAGGTTATACAGTTATACTATGGGTTCATGATGTCCCTGGAAATCCAATTTTGACTAAGTTTAGGCAGTTTGACTCTCATTGGCAAACATCATCAAAATTTACATAAAATTTAAATTATTATTCATGTTATGATATCATTGCTGTAAATATTTCATTAAAAAGTAATTGGAAGCATCTGAATGTCAATTAGCTCTCATCCCAGGTAATTTAAAGTGGCATTCATCCTCAAGCATTTGAACAGGGTAAGATAAACCTAATGCATGGAATTTCCGTATTACATATATATATATATATATATATATATATATATATATATATAAATACTTGGATTATAACGTGACTAATTAAAGAACGTTTGAGACGTTATTTCTTTCTTTAGTTTGGGACGGGGCTATCGACTGCAATCTAAATTGAGAAAATCGTTTGGGTAATTCTCGAGTTAGGAGGCACTGGCTAAGCAAACCCCCTTGTGTCTGGCACGTTACAGTTTAGTCCTATGCCAGGGATGGGCTAAGCAGAACTTTGGAGCTGGACAAGCCCAGAATGGTCCAGACCCCAGCCTCGGATGTGCCAGTTTCATCATATTCCTGTCAGGGCGGGGAGGATGCTTCACGCTCATGTTTTCTCGGGATATCTTCTAAGCGTTCGCGATGGGGTTCTGAATCCTGCACTGGACCTTTCTTGCACTGAGGGTTTCTCTCTAATCCCATTTGAAATAGCAGATTCGTCACTGCTTCGCTCAAGTTAGAATATGCCACCTGCAACTTCAAATCATGGAAAAACAAGAGCATTCTGCATTCTTCCAAAATGCAAGTTGTTCACCATGACACTAAAACTATACTCGTACAAATTACAGTCAGGTACTAAATTCAAAATTCAACCCTAGAGCAAATAGACACGATTTGGGATCTTAACACGTGCATTGACGGGAGGCGGGTACCCGAATTGTTGGGTTACGGCACCACTGGCGCGCGCCATCCACCCTGTTGGGATTTTGGATATTTCACCGCCGGCACACGGGCTGACAAACCCGGGCGGGTACCCGCCCCTCGGGTTTTTCGGAGACAGCATAAAAACGGCGGCACGTAGCGCCGCCGTACTTGGCATAACTTTTCTCTCATCATTTTGACAACTTTTGTGAAAATTTTAAGGTCAGGTCATCTCAGGTCAGGTCACCACTACAGGTCAATTGACCTGACCTAAAAAAAGTTTAAGATAGCATAAGTCGGAACAGGATGAACTTTTCCGATTGAAACTCATATCACATAGTGGGCCCACCGAGTTCTCTAAAATATGTTCCGGTATTTTTGATATCAATGACCTAAGGTCAGGTACGAGCCATGACCTCTCCTTTGGAAATACATGGGAAAAGTGGTTTTAAGTGAATAATTTAGTGACGGATGGTGATAGAGCGTTTATTTTAACTGCATTATATTTTCCTAGTCTCCGCGGTTCCAATGATATGCATTTTATCTAATTTGACCTTGACCTAACCTCAGGTCAGGTCAAATCCTTGATTTGAACTAGCAAGGTCATATTATGTATCCATAGATTCGGCTTGCTGCAAGGATTCATGTGGTTCAAGTTGGTTTTGCTCTATTTTTACTTCTTCAGATGTAATGGCCGAAAACCTTCATTTACATCTTATCCCTATGACGGCATGTTTTGACCTCTAGTGACCTTAAATGTGAAATGACAAAAACTGGTTCAAATATTTTCAATGGAGAAGTGGATGGGCTGCCCAGCGCCGTTTACCGTTTTTCGCTACCTAGCCTGGTTCTCGTGATCTTAGGAGGGGTGGGTACTCACCCCACCCCCCGTCAAACCGAAGGTAGCTTAGAACCCTGTCAATGTGCGTGTTAATTTCGGCTAGATTTTAGATTAACGTTTGCTGAGCACACTAATAATACAGTCAGCAAGGCGAACTCGGAGTGATGATTAGATCCCTTCAGGTAGGTCACATCGTGGAAGGGGGGGGCAGGACGGAATTTGAAACCTAAACCTAACTTGGCAGCCTATTTTAGGAACGTTGGACCAAATTGCTTTATTTGTTTGTGTCATTTTGAGTGGTGCTGCCAAGACACACTTGGAGAAGCTCGACAAAATTCAGCACACGTTTCTCTTCTGGCAAGCATCAGCTTCGAACAGAAGATCAGCGTCTCTCGCGTATCGTGCATGCATCTTCTGACATTATTAAAAATTACCAGTTTGACAAACAGAATAATACAATACGATAACTTATTACTACACCAATTTTTTCAAGCCAGGTAGGCTTCACCCTACTGATCTAAGCTTCCCATTACATGTTCCGTCCAGAAACACGCGAGCAATGTATTGCACGCTACTGCACGTGCCCTTCGACAGCGTAGAGAGTGTGAGGCGGGGACTTTTCTGCTGTTCAGCCTCTCATTGTGATTGGTTTGTGAGCGTATCCAGAGTCTGACACTTTTAAATCGCAAACGCGTGCTTGCATGAAGCAGCTGCCTTTGCAATGAGTAATGACTGCAGAGTTTAAGCGTGCCTTTCTGCTCTTTTTGAAATTGTTTTACTGGTTTCCCGTATGTGTCATTTCCCGCAGTACCAATGCATCTTGTATGTGTATATAATCATTCAGTGTAGCTTATTCAGCCACTGCTTTTATCTCAAATGATTTGAGTGATCAATAGGCCTTGAATACCTACTGCTTATGAAAGCCCAATAGACAAATAAACAAATCTACAAATCAATCTGAACCGACTTTAAACACAAATGATTATCTAGGCCTTTAGCCCCTGCAGCATTCAGAGTTTTGATACAAAAATGTTGAGGAGTCTGTCTCCATAGGCGATCCAAGCACGTCCCCCGATCGACCTCGTGCCCCTGAAAGGTCGATGGCGCCCTGAAATGTCACTTCCACCCCCAGATACGAAAGTCGGCGCCTACCGAAGGATTTCGCCCACCTGATAGGTTTTGCGTGTGGCGCCCCTGGTCCGGGTGCGCCCCCAATGCCCTCCGATTGGCAATCCTATGCCAGTCTGTCTCGGTGCTTTTATAGTCAAATTAGGTAGAAGAAAGAGCATCACTTTAATCTTTCAGCCCGTGCATTCACTTTTGTGACAAATATGTGTTCTGTGATCTCGTTGATCTACAAAGCTACAAAGCAAAGCCTTGTTAGCTCAACCTGGGCACAGCAGTCCCAATACAACAGTCTTTGGGGTGATCTCTCCATAAGGATTATATTGTATATGCTGCAAAAAACATATCCTTGCAAGTGTCTCTAGTCTCTGAAACCGATCAACCATGAACCAATGACGATATTGCGGCTGAATAATATGTGAGCTAGCATGTTCATATTGTATTCCCTAAGTCTCATATCCTCGCGATCATGGGGAATCAGATTGCATACTAGGTACTGAGGCGGGAAACTCCTTTATTACTGAATTATGGGCAACCATAATATAGTGCGGAGTTACGCAATCTCAAGTAACTACGTGGCACTGTCGTATGTGTGGGAAGTTTGTATAACAGAGTACAAAATCTGGCAGCCCAAGTAGCTCACCAATGATTTATAGAGTTGATTTTTTAACATCGGCCACAGGTAGGTTATACCCTGTTACCGCCCCCCCTCTCGCTCATGTTGGTAGGTACTCTGGCATCGAATTCAATAACAAACCACATTCTCAAATGGCTTTAGCGATAATAGTGAACTTGAGGCTTCAAACGTTTGGTCGGCCCCGGGGGCATCCCTTCAGGGGCCTGTTAGTTCCACAGAGGAACATTTCATGTAGTTTACGACCGTCAGCGGGCACTGCCCTGCTGTCGCAAATAACCTACGCCTGTTTGTACGTTCGAATGGCTGGTTCTGTTTACTTTGAGTCATCAGCACAGCGCTACGGCGAGCTTGAAAATTAGAACTGTCGCAAGGAGCATAGCTCTGGGTGTATCTTTATTTTTGTGTTATATCAAACAAACCGTGGCCAAAATCACCGGACAAAGTGCATAGGAGTAAAGTCATTGTTGGCATTGCAATTGACTTGAATTGTTGTATAAGACTTGATAATTATGTGTTTTGTTATCGCATGTTTCTACCTAATAATAATAATGGTTGCGGTTTACGACGCACCAACTAACAAGGTTATACGGCGTCGCCAAATCTCACCCTTTTGGGAGGAATTTGGGGGATGGCAGACCGACTTATTCAAAGGCTCCGCCGGGACTTGAACCCAAGACCGGTGGCTTGGTAGCTTAGGAGATTTTAATGTTATCCACTAAGCCACCCATGCCCATGTTTCTGCCTATTATTGCATATATATATATATATATATATGTATATATATATATATATATATATATATATATATATATATATATATATATATATATATATATATGTTATATATATATATACTGTATACATATGTATGCCCAGTACCTAATGCCAAATGATGTTTATGAAAACACTTAGTACCCAACAGGTATTGTATATATTCTACCCAACAAGGTCATATCGCACATCGTTCAAATTCGAAGGTCAGGATGAACGAATTGATGCATTTGGCTTTGTTCTAGTTTAATGGTTCCCGAGTTATAAAGAACTTTATAAATCGGCATAAATTGGGCCCATTTTATCCGCTTGTGATGTCGCGGATCAGCGGATAGGTATGGTTCAAACTTGGCTCGGCAGAAGATGGTAGGACAGTTTCGCACTGTTCTGATTTTTCCGTGTCCCCGCTCATCCCGAGATCATAGTGGGTCCGATTGATTAGAGGACTTTTGAAGTTTTCACTGTTTTCACCGTGACAAATATCATACTTATGTCAAATATCAAAGGTACCACCAGCTCCCTCTCCAAAATTCGGCACATTTCTATAAGATGATACCAGTATACATTCATGGGTCACCCCAGTTGTTGAGGTATTGCGAGTTGAAATTGGGAGCTCTATAGAGCTGCCAATTTTGAAAATATGTTTTCAGTTGATAAGGTGTTCACTGGCCTGTCCCCTCGAATCCGGATGTAAAAACAATGAAAATTGTATATTCGGGCACAGCCCTTCATCAGAATCAAATAGTAAATCTAAGAAATTCTCAGTCATAGCGTAGCCAGACCTCGAATATTTTGATATTTACTACTTGATTCTGATAAAGGGCTGTGCCCGAATATACAATCTTCAGTGTTTTTACATCCGGATTCGAGGGGACAGGCCAGTGAACACCTTATCAACTTATCATCATGCTCCTCGCCGCAGCACTCCAAAACATAGCGACGTTTGAAACCAATAATATGTTTTCATGTTTGCTTGAAGAAAATATGTAGGCTAATTTCTGTCTCCTTGACTACCTTGAGCTGTCACCATTTTGAATAGCAAAATGACTGCTTTTCGACCCCTAGATTCGCATTTTCTCTCGCCTATACCAGTGAGAGCCTACGTAGATTGCGCCAACTTAACTTCGCCCGGGTGGAGGGTCTTTTCCCCTCGTTTTTCGAGGGACCAAAACGGCGTGGGGCACCAACTTGGTCTGTTTCTTTCTTTTTACATTTCCTGAAATTTTGTGGTCTATGGTCGGTACCGGTCGATGAAGTGACCTCCCTAAAAATACTTAGGACGGCATACTAAAGAAGGGTTATCGACGTTGAACTCTCCACATCTTGGCCCACCGAGCTCACATTTGTTCCGGATTTTGATATTGGTGACCTAGGTCTGTGGGCATGACCTCCCATTGCATGTGGGGAAATCAATGGTTTTCTCGTGTGGATGGAATCAACTTAAGGTTGCTTGTCTTGCTTAGCTATTTTTACTGTGACCTTTAAAGGTACCTTGGTCAATAAGATTTTGGTGTTTTCTATAAATTTTGAATAAACTGATGGTTTATTTTGTCCCCAAGTGTTTTTAGTACTGAGTATTGATATACATCTGACTTGGTTTGGGTCACTTCTGGGTGGTATCTTAATTTGACCTGGCTGTTTATATATCATTATTTGTTTTAGTTGATGGTGCATACTATGGTTATCTGGTTTGTTTAGCTATTGGAAAAGTAACGCTGATGGGTCCTATGGACATAATATGCCAATATTTGTCCTGTTCCTGGTTTGACTGACGAAATGAATGCATATAATAAAGCACATCTGTGAATGGTGTTGAAAATGTTTGCTATATGTTTCTATATATGGTTTCTGACCTATATTATTGACCATTTGACCTCTTACCTTGATATTGACCTACAAAATCCTAGTTTTATCATTGCTATTGCTTGTTTTGCTTTTTTATGGTTGGGTTCGTTAAGTGCTGCTGAACCTCTCTGGGAACACTTCATAACAGCCAACAAATGTTTGATTCACCTTCCTTTTCCCGTGACCACCACCTTGGAATCGACCCCCTTACCAAGAATAAAATCATTGTAATGCACCTGGTTATGTGCAAATTGAAGGACCATTGCAATCGGGGGGGGCTTCCAGAAAATAACTCGATTTGGTGACTTCCCCTTTAACAGGGACCAAATGGAGCTCAGTTAGTCGCTACTCGACCTGTGGGTAAAGCGGTGGAAGAATTATAAAACATCCTTCAACTCCTTCATTCTACTATCAAGGAGCCAAGCTGGTCTGGTAGAAAAACGGTCTAGTTTTTTGTGTGTTCTTGTCCCGTGTTTGGAACGGAGTTCCACTGTCATATCGACACATGTGTAGCCATGTTCGAATGGCTGTTGTTTTATTTTGGATTCAATTTCCACCTTATGAGAACACCAAATCATCAGGAAGCAAGAGACAGATTAAGTTTGGCAGACAAAGCAAGCGCGCATCCAGCACCGTGATGAGTGAAGTTTAAAGGCGACGCTAGATTCAGTGTTCACAAAAGATGAAAGCTGAGTACCAAAGACAACAACACCTATCCGTGCTGTAGACCAATTTTCCAGATTGCCCCCACAAAAAGTTCAGCCCTGTCAGCATGCTTGTTGGCCAACCAGCTAGGCTGGCCAATACCGCCACTCGTGTAACTTGGGTTGCGGAAAGTGGTTTGTCGGCTGCGCAGCCTGCTGCCGCCAGCACGGTTTTAGTTATCATAATTATATTTACCACCGATATACACAGTGCAAGAAAAATGCATTTAGCCAACTTAAGTCTTATGCTGGAATTCATGAGGATCTGCTGAAAATAACTTCAGGGGATATATCGAGGCGATGGGTTCTGGATCGGCTTCATCCTTTCATTGTGTAATCATGAGCAAATTTTCAGTTCAGAAAGTAATTTCTTGAACTTGGGCACTGGAGAATTCACGACCAGATTTTTGTATAGAGGTGGGCTGCTATCAGGCCCAACATTTGTTCACGGGGAAATGGAGCACGAAGTGCGCTGAGCAGGAAAAAATGCCGATGGAATCAGAGAGTAAAGCCTTCGGTGGTTTGTAACTACAGGCGTTGTTTCTTTTACAAAACTGTTGAAGAGGACGATGCCCGATGGCCTCTGTGGGCCGCGTTGAGGAAGCGAAAACATGGCTGCTTTGACTCCAGGGATCGGTTAAGACTTGGACGTGCTTTTAAGTAAATTATTCTAGGGCAAGCGGCACACTTTTTCTTACAATGAAGCTGAAACAGATATTAAAGGGAATGTGACACCTTGGTCGAATCCTGGAATTTAGTTCAATTAATTAGTGGTATTTTTAGCCGAGAATCATGAAAATGTACATCATTTTTCTAATAAATGTATAGCAAGCTCAATATTTTGATATCTAGAATGTTCCTCTATGGTGAGAAGTAAAACACTGCCTGCACATGACGTCATGATCTGGCAACTACTACCATATTCAAAGAGCTTCATTAGGCTGACAACTCACTGTGACGTCAGCATGTCGTCAAGCCAATAGCTGACAAATGTGGCCGCCTGGCTGGGGTACATGTAAGGTACATTTCAGGTAGGTTTTTAGCTTTTCTCCACGGAAATTTTGAGTTTTAAGACAAATGCTATATTGAGTACCGGGTTTTCCGGCATGCTTTACAACTTGGCTATCTCAGTTCAAATCACGTTATAAGGGTGCCACATTCTCTTTAAGTTCGATGGGATTACAGAGATAGGGTAACACGTTTCCTTCTAAGGTGTACATACACCCTAAAAATCATTTCCTGTGCAAAAGCGGCATTTGACCCTGCGTTACCATCCCCTTATGGAATCGAAATCTCAAGATTGGTCCCAATTCTTTGCGCTTTGATTTGCCTAAGTTTGGAAGTCTCCATCAAAAGTGAGTAGAAAAGAAAAATTATCACAGAAACTTTAAATATGGCTCATTTGAAAGCCTTGAATGTGCAGAATAAACCAACTATTGCACAATCGGTGCCAATTTTGACCGTTTAAATTTCTACCCATGGAATCCGCTAGAATTTAGCAGGACTGGATCATGACCGCATGACTGTTGCTATGCATGTGTGTGGTTCGCGGAGCAGAAGCCAGGTCGATGTTACGGAGTAATAAGTTCTCGGAAAGACTACTGAGGAAAGGGTGCCATCAACCACATAAAGTCTCGCGGGAGTGGCCTTAAGCCCCAAAAAAATATAATGAAGCAGAAGACATAAAAGACAGAAGACTTTATGAAGTTAGTGAACAGGGATCGTTTTTCGTAGGGTTATAATTTATTTCAAGCATTTTTTAACGAGCACGGCTTCGGTGCTGAGACAGTTTCAGTGAAATCTCTGGCCTGGGCTGGGGTGCAGCAACACCAGCTGACATATCAGCCGGTCCAGCAACATCCGCATCCCTGCCTAACACGATACCTTTGACTTCTATACACTATCGCGTCAGAGCAACTAGGGTAAAACTCTTGAATTTACTCCCAGCATGGTCTTTGTTTGAGCAATATTTGTTTCTGGTAGGGAAATTTTCGGCATTTGGCTATGCCCGTTTTCCCCAACTATCATTGCGCCTGATATATTACTTAAAGACCAGAAAATTACATCTTGCTTTGACGTTAATGCAGTATATCTCCCCATATTCCTGATGAGATATCACTTTGTCATGCAATTATTTCCAATGGTTTTTTGGCTGTTTAAAGTTCCTCTTGGTTCAAGGTAGGACACCTGCTAGAATTGGAAGTCCTGGAACCTCCAGAGCGTGTCATAATTATTCTTAAATACTATCTTCAGAAGAGTAATCGAACAGTGTCGGAGTTCAGGAATGCATTTTACAGAAACAGGCATCGCCAAAGCTTGCCGGAAAGCTGGTCAGGACGTACCCTCTCAATCGGCCAATCTGTAACTGTTCAACAATTTGTACACAAACCAAAACCGGTTCTTTCGCTTGTAAAATTTGCAGTTTTTGTGTGCCAAAGGTGAGAAAGCTCAGGAAGTATGCTTCCCAAAAAAAGCGGAACAAACAAGCCAACATCTTGTTCTGTTCGAAATTCAACCCAGCTCCGGACATTGGTTGTCACAAAGAATGATAGCTATGACCACAGAACTGATGTTAGACTGTTTTGGTGGAACTGCACCACAACAGTCAACACGCTCAGATTTGTTGTAGCCGTTAGTTTCAGACCACACGTCATTCTCTCGCTGCATATTCCCAGCCGTAACCAGCGCTAATAAATGCTGTTCAGTTTCGCAGAGGCTTGGTTCCTTCGTGGTCTGGTGTCTTGCGTCGAGAGAGCTGTTGTTCTCTTTTTTCTGTGGGACATTTTCTGCTGGTGTACTTCGAAAGAACAATGTATGATATGACCATACCTACTACTTTAACGTGCGCAGTGGAGGGGTCCTAAAGTGTTCCTCACCTTTTTCCAGGGAAGCCGGAGACCCGTTGGCAGTCGGAAAACGCGATTTGGCCCTCAAGAGCATTTATGAGCGCGTCGATAGGTGAACATTTTTGCAAATGGGTCAATAAATTTTTGACTTATAGATTTCCAAAGTCAGACCTGTATTTTGAGACTGTAGCAATCGCGCAGTCGCACCAGTTCGCCTGCACTGTGAACCGAGTGGTGACGTCATAGCGTCATATAATCATGTCATACGTCAAGTCAACCCACATGAATGTCAAGGTCAAAGGTCACAGGTCCAGTTCATTGACCCCAGTATTCCGGTCAGATGACATTATCCAGTATGAAGTATGTTATGCTATGACTTCATAGTTAAGGTGACTCAAGTTCAAGGTCAAAGGTCAAGGTCAAAGGTATTTTGCAAGGTCAAAACCTCAATTCTCGCCCGAAGCCTGCTATAGTGCTAGTTAAATTGCACAACATTTTTTATATGTCATATTATTACGTCATTGGTCATTGTCCTTGAATGACCGTGGCTTCAAATTTTCAGAGAGCATTGTATGGTGCCTTCCCCCTATGACCTTAGTCTGTTTTTGGTGTATTCCCGGCTATTTTCCGCATAATCACGGCATCTCCAAATAGGTCTCCAGGACGGTCCAGATTTCTTAGTCCATATACGTTTATTCACATCTCGCATCACATCCACAATAAAAAGAGCAAGTAGCTCACACTACACCATCGATAAAGCACAGTAATTGCTATGGGGTCGGGGGAGGGGGGCGGAACATTTGGCATTTACGACCTCGTTTGACCTTAAGGGTATTGATTTAGGTCAATGAAACTTGGTCATAATGTAGATCACTATCGACCCCACGCACCCCCAAAGTGCGTTTTTCTAGTCCTCTTGGTTTCCCAGATTTCAGGGGAAGCATATAGGACCCCGCCATTGCGTTTTGACGCCAGACCCTCTCCACTGCGCATGTTAAATAGCCAAAATGACGTCACCTCAAACCAGTTCAGGGTCACGCGTTGGCCTGGTATAGCCATTATGCACATAATGCATTTATATTGACTTCTAGTTACCAGATATACACAATGACATCAAAATAGAAGGTCTATCTTAGAAGAGTGCAATGATCATCCCTTGCCTTCTTGGTATTTAAACTTTGGATTCCAAATTGACCCGCCATTGCAAGATTTGCTTTTTAGGTTGGTGAGGTCGGTCTCCCTGAGATAAATACCTTGAGGACTTTGGAAGATCTGGATCTCAAAAGCCAAACCTGGAAACCTCTTGACACAGCTTATAAAAAAGAAGACATCAGAGTCCCCTTGGATGACATTAGATAGACTCTGAGAGGTCAAATGCCAGTATACTTAGCTTGATAACTAGGAATGTCGAACAAGTACATGGTATGAGGTCTCTCAACTTAACACGCGCATTGACGGGGGTCTGAGCCACCTTCGCATTGACGGGGGGGGCGGGTACCCGCCCCCCTAAGATCTCGAGAACCACGGTAGGTAGCGAAAAACGGTAAACGGCGTTGGGCTGCCCATCCACTTCTCCATCGAAAACATTTGAATCATTTTTTTGTCAGGTCACATTTAAGGTCACGAGAGGTCAAAACATGCCCGTCATAGGGATAACATGTAAAATTCAGTTTTTCGGGCATTTCATCTGAACAAGTAAAGATAGAGCAAAACGACTTAAACTATATGAATCCTCTTAGCAAGCCGAATCGAATGATATATAATTTGACCTTGCTAGGTCAAATCAAGGATTTGACCTGACCTGAGGTCAGGTCAGGGTCAAATTATATAAAATGCATATCATTAGAACTGCAAAGCCCAGGCGAGTCTAATGCAGCTAAAATAAATGCTCTATCACCATCCGTTACTGAGTTATTTCGTAAAAACCATTTTTCCCATGTATTTCCAATGGAGAGGTCATGCCTCGTACCTGACCTTAGGTCATCGATATCAAAAATACCGGAACATATGTTAGAGAACTCGGTGGGGCCATTATGTGATATGAGTTTCAAAAGGATAAGTTCACCCTGCTCCGACTTATGCTATCTTAAACTTTTTTTGAGGTGGGGTCACTTGACCTGTACTGGTGACCTGACCTGAGATGACCTAACCTTAAAATTTTCACAGAAGTTGTAAAAAAATGAGGGAAAAGGTACACCAAGTACGGCGGCGCGTAGCGCCGCCGTTTTTCTACTGTCTCCGAAAAACCCGAGGGGGGCGGGTACCCGCCCCCGTCAATCGCGTGTTAATCTGATCCGTGGTTTTGTCTATGAGCTCGGGTCACATGGCCTTAAATAGCTCCTTGATTAAAAGAATCCAGCCAAGAATAGCTTCTTGATTAAAAAGAGTCTAGCCTATGACATTCGGTGGGATGGGTGTGAAGTTTG
Source organism: Lepas anatifera (assembly GCA_034440635.1). NCBI lineage: Eukaryota > Metazoa > Arthropoda > Thecostraca > Lepadidae > Lepas > Lepas anatifera. Next base: position 215,286 of record JAOTON010001508.1, read on the forward strand.
TTGGAGGCAAATGGCTGTAGTTTGCGTTGTTTTGCTCGTATTTTCCTTGTGTTATTCAGAAAAAAAAACAGGAAGAGTGAGTTTTGCTCCTAGTGAGGTGCATTTCACTCGTAACGGTGTGCAGACTTATTGTTTGATTGCATGGAAGGTCAATCAAAGCCATATTTTTAGGACGGCAGTACACACGTGCAGTTCCCCACCCAACTAATCTATGGAGATGTCCTTGGTTGGGTGGATTGCAACGGGTTGTGTCAATAGCGCGTGGGATAATCATCTGAGGGATGTTGTGAGGCACAGGTGCAAGGTTCTGAGAAACAGCAGCTGGCACTGTTCTGCTGAAGTCTTGAAACACACTGTGTTTAACTTCGCTGCGCAGACAGAAAAGCTGTTTTGTGTGAAAGCTTACCTTGAATATGTGCGTTGGCAAATACCTTTTCATCAATCAGTTGGTACTGCCTGTACGTATACATACGCATCATCATCATATTCATTTACTGGCTGCCAATCAAGCATATTACCAAACATTCGAACCTAGAACTAAAGTCACCCCTGGGCAAAAATTCCCTCTTTTGTAAACCCTGCGTCTGCATGCTGTCCTGGACATTCTTCCATTTATAGCTTTTGACCAGCCTTCATTGTAGGTATCACTTTATGAGTGAGTGACTGAGAAGCGTTTCCGTGTTAGCTAGATAGCTTCGTCGCGCGGCAATTTCACCCGTGATCACCGTATCATTTGCATGTGACTGAAGCTCCGTGAAATGGAGCACCGGCTGAACCAGTCTACTCTGCTGCCACCTCCCATTCCGAATTTCCCATGAGGGCTGTAGCTTCCTACCGAACGCCAATGGCACATGCTTATGACCAGGTGAGTGAAGGTCTCCAATTTGTCAGTGAAATATGAAAGGTCCAGTTCGGCGGATACCATAATCCAACGAAACCCTGAGGCCTAGCCACAGCTCAAATGTACGTACTTTCTATTTAGTGCTGAAATGGGTTGAACGGTGGCGTCGAATATTTTCAATCGCCACGATCGGGATTATATCTTAGTGAAGTTTTTTTAGAATTTCTGCTCTTCAATATGGCCTGCTGTCAGGTGCGTCGCCACCTGATGGGCCCCCGGGCTAGCGATGACCCGAGAAGGGGGGGCAAATTTTGAGATTGGCTGCATATGAAACCCCACTCACGAAGATGCACTTCACCAACACATTTATTGTAGATTGACACAGACAACAGGAAGAGAATGCAACAAATATCAGCCAGGGTGAAAATTTCTGCGGTAACGTCCCCCCTGATTCGTGAGTAGGGGAACGCGTCCTCCGCCCCCTTCTGCTTTCGACGCCCATGCCTGTTGAACCTGAATAGACTCACTGTAGTTAATTATACCTACTGGCCCTATTTTTTGTACATCTGTTCTCTTATCAGTCTGTTTCAGAGAGTACTTGTGCTCCAATATGAATTGTCTACATAATATGCATAATGTAGTGGACAAATATATTTGCCCTGACACTTGTATGTTGCGGAAATATACTGACCATCACTTGACTCTTGAGCCCACAAAGTTAGCGACAGCCTTCTTCTGGGACCCGACAAATATTCTAGGCGTCCAGGGCAATGCCAGGAAATGTCACTCTTAACTTCGAAAGAAATTCCGGTCAGTCAGACAGCTGAGACGTTCTTGGAGGGAAGTTACAGAAAGTATGAATGGGTTTTCCTAATTGCTCTTAACATAGAATTTCATTTTAAATGTACCTACTTACTTTCACCAGCCAGAAAAATACATTGCACATTTAACGGGCAACCTTTGGAAAGTGTTGTAACACTGTCATAATGCGCTGAATTCAGCATGTGATATGTGGTCTGTCTGCTAAAAAAGCCTACAGTCGACAATGCAGGTTAAATAGAAGTGTCACACCTCCGTCTCATCAGAAATATGGCGGAAGTAAGTGCATTGGACGACGTTGCTGGTGCCGCAGAGACGAGGTGTTTTCAAGTTGTGCCAAGATAGCTAACATATAATACCCCTAGACAACTTTGTGGTAATGGGACTATCCACCAATGGAGGCGTTTTACATGTCTATCTGGTGTTCACCCAATTTTGAATGCAACTGCATTAAATGCAAGGTCACGCTCTATCTGACTGTAAGAGTACCTTGCATCGTCCTTTGTTTATATCTCAAACCGCACTGCTGCGCTGGGCGCGCATTGCTGCCTTTGCTGCTGTGGGTGACCACCTGCGGGTCAACTCACGGCTCGGAGCTGGAAGCTGGGTGCCTTGCTTCGGGACAGCCTACTGCGACCGGAGCAAGGGGGGAACAGATCCTCATCATGCTGTTTGTTAAAAAATACTCGAGACAAATGACGCAAAGCAGTGCAACAAATGTGCCAAACTTGTCTAGCCACAGATTTTGACAATTATGACATACCTGTCCCTTTTCCTTGCGTCCTTTCATCATCAGCATCACTTTGCCACTATTTTTCATGGCGGTGGACAGATAGGTCAGAGCGAGATGAATGAAGCATACAATCAAGGTGACAAACAAAGGATACAGCTTGGGAAACAAAGGAGAGGCAAATAAATATCAAACATTTTACGGAACAATTTGCAGTTGCAAGAACGCTGGCAACCAAGCAGAATCGTTTTTTAAAGAGAAGCAGGAGCCAAAAAGAAGCAGTGAAAGAGAATAAAGGGAGAGCAGTATAAGAAAACAACCAAGCAGCTGTGGCAAAATCAATTCAGGTTATGCTCAAAAGCCCATGTTCAAACATTTGGTCAGTTAGAACAAATTATGAGGCTAATGGAATAAAACAAACGGACAAAAAACAAAGCAAAAACAGAAGGGAAACAAGAAAACACCACAGGCACATCTGAAGAAAACTGAAGAGGACAGATAACCAAATATTGCTCAGAATAGACAATTAACACTTGCATGAAAAAATAAAACACACAAGAGAACCTCCCCTCAATGAAATTTGAATGGAACACTCGAGTTGAATAAAATATAATGATAAACATTCACCACAATAAATGATATCACGCATTACGGTGACGTTTGATCATTATCACACAGACTCGGATGGATTGTATGGGCCGTCAGAATCGTGCTAACCATCACCGGTTCGTAGTTAATAACTGGCACTTTTGCGCAGGCTCTGAAATAAATAAAAGGAAGCCACTGCTTTAAACACTCAGCTCATCACCATGTCGGAATCTAAAGAAACTCCTCCAGTCAAACTCATTCGTTTGGGTATGACCATTTGCATGTAATACAACAATACAACAACAACAATACAACAATCCCAATACAAACAATACAGTACAATACAAACAATCCCAATAATGTAATACAACAATCCCAAAAACTTGGGCGTGATATTCCGCCAATATTTTAGTTTCTCCGCGCATACAGATGCTGATGTGTGTCACTGTTTTGTGGTCTACGGCTGTCCAAGTGATAGTAAACATTACGCGCCACAGACGGTGCCCGCGATGATAACGGGCCCTGTCTATTGTGTGGTATTGTATCGCTGTGTGTGGTGAACGGAATGGAGTGATACTGAGGCGTGGAACTTCTTACTATTGGAATGAATTGATAAATCATACACTTGCCTGCACTAGTGTATTACAGGGGTATAGTGCAGTTCGTTTTATTACAGGGGTAAAGTGCATTAATTTTATTTTTTCCCACTCATTAATACATTTTGCACCTTCTCATGTGTGTATATAATTAATTATACCCTTCCCTTGCAGTGCACTGCAAGAATGCGTTTACGGGCTGTGGAAATAGCACTATTAAAAGCACGGGCCGAATAATAAAGAACTTCTTACCATTGGAAAAAATACAAAAGACCTCGTTGAAAGGAAAATCATGTTTTAGCTGAAGCTTTAGGGGTTTGAATCGGCTTACTGTCTGCCAACATGCAAGGATCAACAACACATTAGGGTAGAGTGGGGTAACGCGCCCACCTGGGTAAGACGCCTTCTACCATCTACAGGCTAATGTAGGAACTGCACCTCCATATATCATTTTTTCTGGTAGCGGTCTGTCTGATCGGGTCCTGAGCGTGTTTGGACGCGCCTAGTCTGCTCCGGTAGTTTTCGCAGCATTTGTTGTTTTTACCCTCCGGATATAAAAACAAGCTATCTTAAAGTTGTGATTGTACTCTATGCGATTTAGATGTACTCATAGAATTTGTGTGGTTGAAACAGCGAGTTTGTGCGACATTTTGACAGCCACTATGTGGCATGGAAACGCCGCAGAATTTAGAAATCTTTGTGTCGACGCTGCCGTTGCTACGTGGCTAAGACGCCCATTTGTAGTGGGTAAGACGCCCCAGGCGTCTTACCCCAATATTTGTAGGCGTTTTACCCCAATGGGTAAGTGTGTCCTTAAGATAGATTGGAGGTGAAGGTAGGGCTGCTATCGCTACTACCACCATCACGCCCACCACTGGTCGTGATGGCGAAGTACGTTGGGTTAGAAAAAATCACCGTAAGAGAAGACGTTGAGTTTCAAATATTAGCTCCTATAGCCACGTGAATTTTTTCGAGTTTGCTCTCATTTGTAATCTTGAGGGGTGGTCTTAAATCACTGACGGATCCAAAGGAGGCTAAAGGGCCGTGGCCCCCACCAAGCCTAAACATGTATATTTCCCTCAAATACCCAATTTTGGCCGCTTTTTTCTTTAAAAATACTTTGATTTTGAGATTTATTCTGATTAACCATCCCCTCAAACGTTGGTTTGGCCCCTCCAAAGCTGCTCCTGGATCCGCCGATCTATTAAATACCTACCATCTTGTCATGGATCTGCTCGAAGCACTATTTGCATATCGCGATCCCAAACCAACGTCGTCGTTAACTAAATTTTCCATATTATGGATACTCATCCTCATCCTACCTTGACATCCTGTTCCAGAATATGGGAAGACATACCGAAGAAGAACCACTTGCGAACAGAATGAACCGGAGGCGCTTTAAGGTGCTTTGCATGCCCTAAAAGATATTGGAGCCTTACCTTAAATTGCTTTTGCGCTTTCTGATAATAGGTAAAAGCCTACCTGCTTGTTTTTGCTGTGTCGGGCTTTAATGCCTCAAATAACTTGCCCACTTTGTCACAAGACTATCGTAAAGCGTAATAACAACAATGTTCCTACTTGTTCTGTGACGAGGTACAATATGCGCTGGGTGTTATATGACGGCGTTTTACCCGGCTAGGGCGTTTTACCCCGATAGCGGGGTAAAACGCCCTTTCATGGTCTCAAGAAAAACAAATTTCGCACACTTCGCATAGTGTCGAGTCCCAAATTTCTACCTGAGTGTAGACAGACAATGACAGAACTTAACGAAGAAAAATAAGGCAATTCCATCCACGCAGGATTGGTACAGACACATTCTCCCTTAACGTTGCGTCTTACCCCACTCTACCCTACTGAATAGAAGCAGTAACGTCTAAAACTTAACTACTCGGTGAGTTTCACGGCTATTATTTGAAGACGGAGGAGAGTATAGGATAACAATGTCCACCCATGGCTGTAATACTTATTCACTTTTTTGCCTCGCGCGCTGTGAAAACCACCGGCTCTCAGCATCAGCCTCGCCTGTATTCTACGGTTGGTGCGTACTTGCCTAGCAGAGCCTATGTTTATACGTGTTTGTGTGTATGAAATGCCTTATTTGTGTGCCTAATTCACTCATTAAGGGTTTCCTTATAAGCGAGTCATATGCACCATTTGGTAGTCTAATAGCTACAGAGAATCTGAAGAACTTAAGAACTTGAAACTTAACTTGTGCATTAACGGGGGGGGTGGTCGGGTATACCCCTCGAGTTTTTTCGGAGATAGTATAAAACCGTGACTCCTAGCGCCGCCGTACCTGAGATACGTTTTATCTTATCATTTTTGCAACCTGTTTTTATAATTTTGGGTCAGAGTCATTTCAGGTCAGGTCAGCATTGCAGGTTAAGTGACCTCACTATAAATGTTGTAGCAAGTTCTCGGAAAGTCTGCTGGAGATAGGGTGCCATCAACCGCAGAGTGTTGTGGGAATGACCTAGGACCCTAAAAGGATGACAGTAAAAGCGCTAAAATACTTGCAGCCTAAAAAGCAAAAGTCCAGAAACTAAAACTTCTAAACCCTAAAAAAACCCGCAAAAGGCTACGTCAAGGTAAAGATAAAGAAAAAGCGTGAGATGAGGTAAATGCAACGTTTCGGTCTTAGACCGTCGTCAGGTCCTGTGTGGGCCATCACTGGCGTATCTTATAATTTTGATGCTCAGGTTGTCTGCTGTCAGCTTATCATTCGGATGCGTGGTTAATCTGTGTTGTCCGAAAGGTGTTTCCTGCCTCTAATTTTTGGGTCACCTACGTGTTCGTTAAATCTGAGTCTAACGGCCCTCTGGCTCTCACCGATATAAAATGACTTGCCTGGTTCGCAAAGCTTACAATCTATCCTATGAATTACATTTTGGCATGACACTTCCCATGGATACCTCCATGACAGGCGTGGCAGAAACGACCTCCCCCAGGGCACTGTACTGGTTCCAGCGCCGATCTGACCTAAATATCCTTCAGGGACGTGCTGCTTCTTCACGCCACCCGCATGGGAAGGCCAGAATTTCGAACGATCCGCTTGAACTGGTCACCGAGAGCGTCATCAACGAAAGGTAGAACCAGAGGAGCATCATTTCCCCGTTTTTGTGGCCTGGGGCGTGGATCATTTAGAGCTTCGACCTGCAGCTTTTTTAGGAGATGGTTTGGGACCCATTTTATTGAGAAGAGGTCGAAAATATTTTTGAGGCTCCTCTTACGAGGGCTTCCGGGTGATGGTCTACGAAGTGCCCGAAGAAACTGAGACCGGATGACAGATTGTTTGAACGAGCAAGGTTGAGCCTAGTCAAAAGGGAGGATGATTGGAGCTGCGATCGGTTTGAATAAAAGTTCAGTTGTATAGGCCCCTGACGTGGAAACCGTGATGAGCGTATGCAAAAAAGGGATGGAACCAGACGTGCCGGTGTGCTCGATGGTGAATTTAATGCTGGTATGAAACGAATTGATACAATCGAAGTAAGAGTCCAGAGAGTCCTCGACATGCGTCCAAATCCCCAATACTTCGTCGATATGTCGCATGTAGATGACTAGCTCATCACGTGGGCTAGCTAGAATCAAAGATTCTAGCCAGTTCGTGAAGATGATGGCCAGTGGGGGAGCTACTCCGCTTCCCATAGCAATGCCTTGCGTCTGCCTATAAAAGTTATCACCAAAGCTGATGTAGTTGTTGATGAGACCATGGTCAAGCAGAACGCAGATGTCTGGGATGCTCAGCCCGAATGTATCGATGCTCCTATGTCTCTCAAGAAGGCTCTCAACCGCATCCAAAGCCTCCCCCAAACAGAAATCCTTACAAACAGAAAACCTCCTCCTTAACCAAACAGAAAAATCGTAGAATCATTCCTCATTCGGCGATACAGACCAACTCTCAACACCCTCTCAACATCTTCCTGGCCACTCTTGCCGTAAACTCGACATACGCGGGCACCCACTCAAACGTATGCTCACAGACATATAAACACACACCACACATGGTGCTCCCTTGCTCCTTCGATGAGAGGGTGTTGGGACTGCTAGCACGTTTTGCTTCGACGAAAAGTTTAACTTAGGCCTCCAGTCACTCGGTATTTGGAAAAAGTTTAGCTCAGGCCTCAAGCCACCTCCTCAGGCCTCTTGCACCTCTCGCCTGACGACGGTCTTATACCAAAACGTTGCATTTACTTAATCCCACGCTTTTGTTATTTATATTTACCTTGACGTAGCCTTTTTGGGGCTTTTTTAGGGTTTAGACATTTTAGTTTCTGGACTTTGGCTTTTTAGGCTGCAAGTCTTTTAGCGTTTTTACTGTCATCTTTTTAGGGTCCTAGGTCATTCCTACAACCCTCTAAAAGTTTTAGATAGCATAAGTAGGAACAGGGTTAATCTTCGGATCTGAAATTCTTATCACCTAATGGGCCTGCTGGGTACAACAAAAAATAGTTCAATATTTTAGATACCGTTGACCTAGGGTCAGGTACAGGAATACCTCACCGTTGAAAATAATAGGACCAATGGTTTAAACTGAACAACTTAGTAAATGATGGCGGTTAAGCGTTTATTTTAACAGCATAAGATTTAACTTATCCTTGCGGTTCTAACATTGTGCATTGGCACAGAATTTCACCTTGACGTTACACCAGGTCATGTCAAATCTTATATTCTACCTAGAAAGGCAATGTTATATAGTGATCATTCGATTCGGCTTGCTGCGAGGATTCCAGCAGTCCATGCTTATTTTCGCTGTCTTTTCTAGTTCACATGTAATGACGAAAAACTTCATTTCCATGTTAAAGTTGTGTAACCTGGTTTGAGATCTTAGATTTGACCTGAAATAAACTAACTTTCACATTTCTTTCTTTAGAAATTGGAATGGGCTATCCAACGCTATTTACTGTTTCTCGCTATCTAGTGCGATTCTTGAGATCTTGGCCGGGGTGGGGGGGGGTGGGTACCCGGCCCCTCCGTCAAAGCAAATGTGGCTCAGACCCCTGTTAATGCGCATGTTGGATTTGTGAAGCTCTAACCCACGCCCCGATGGGGGTATTTGAACACCCCCTCGGGTTTTTCCGGTGGCACGAAAAACGATGGCGCGAAGCGCCGCCGTACTTGGCACGCCTTATCCTTGATCGATTCCGCAACTTTCCTCAAAATTTTAGGCTTGAGTCATCTCAGGTCAGGTCACTAGTGCAGGTCAAGTGACCTCACCTCCAAAAATGTTAAAGGTGGTATAAGTAAGAAATTGGCTTATCTATCGGATTTAAAATTATAACACATAATGGCTCTCCGAGTTCTACAAAATGATCAGGGATTTTGCATATTGCTGACGTAATGGCAAGTACGGACCATGACCTCTCCATTGGAAATACGTGGGAAAAACAGAAATGTGGCTGTATTTGTGTAGATAAAGCTGATAATACCTTAATATTCTCCAAATCGAAGTATCCTGGCCCCTTTTGAGGTTCGTGCTGCAATTTTTGACCTGTAACCTCTGAGAGGTCATCTGGAGCTACGTAAGCAGTTTTCAGACTTAGGTCAATAACTTTGCATAAAATGATGATACAACTTTTATTTTCATACCATTGCGGTTGGATTGCTATTGTGAGTCGATTGATATGCATATTGACTATGCTTGGTCAAAAGTGATCTTGACCTGACCTGAGGTCAAGTCATCTTTGTGTTTTGACCTAGCATGGTCATATAATACATCGTTCAGTTTGCCATGACAAGAGGAAGCGAACCCACAAAATGACCCTAACTCAACTCTGTCAGATGCTAGAGCCAAAAAAAACTTTGCTCAAAATGCCAACTTCTTTGACCTGTCATGACCTCAATATTGACCTGAGCCAAAAAGTGGATTGCATAGTTTCTTCATTAGTTTGTATGAGCTATCCACCAGCTTTCGCGTTTTTCACTATCCCGCATAGGGGCCGAGTTCGAGGGGGTGTGGTCAAATCCCCCACCAGGGCGAAGGTGGCTCGGAGGCCCACCGGGGCACGAGTTGAAGGAACGTCTTTAGCTTGCTGAAAAATTGATATATTTTGTCGTGCGAAACCCTCAAGGAGCTGTCATGCATATTAGAGTTCCAGTGATGTTTTTTGTTGAAAATATAAAAGGCAAAATACGTGGATGTATAAGTGTAGTTTTGCATTCCATGTCGTAACCATTGCTTATGCCCATCCCGTTTCATTGCTGCCTACTGGGGACCAGTGATTGATTACCTAGGTGATTGATACCGTATTGATATCGTAAGGTAAGAGCTATTGCACTATTGCTGAAGGTCGTAAGACTCCCAGCTATGTAATTTTGACCGGAAATGGAGCAACAGTGTCATAAAAAGAAAAAAACGGCACTCTTTCAAATATAAAACAATGTCCGTCTGAGTGCCCTCCCCCTCTTTGGCCCCCGGTGAAAAGATGAGAAAAATACACTGGTTGCCATTTCACCTCACCAGAGGAGGTCTTTGTAGGGCCCGGTCGGTTAGCCCGTGCGTCTGTCTCGGTTCATCCTACCCTGCATGGCTTACAGAAAGTTCGAGCCCACGTGAAGACAGGATTAGCCGCCCTGCCCTCGCCCGGGTCTACCTTGCTTCCTTCCCCTCCAATGTCATATGATTTTCGTTGTATAAAGGTTACAGGAGTACAGGAGTACATATATCGCCTGCAGGAGTACATTAACTTACACATTTACATGCACCACACTCGCACGCATCTTCACATGTATACACACATGCTTGACCCTCAGGCGCGCACAAATAATTTAACACGCAGGCAATGAACGACCTCAACCTGACCCACCAGGGCCTATTTAAGCCTTGAATGAATGTTTACATCGAATGATAAATTTCTCCGGACAGCCACCCGCAGATGTTTATAAAAAATCGTACCAAACTAAGTAAGTTACAAACAAATCCATGCATTGCACGTACTTGGTGAACACCATTCTCAAGTTAGTTCGGTGATGAATATTATGAACAGGAATGTGATAAGCTGAAAGTCCATTTACCCAGGTGATGGTTAAAGAATGACTACACCAAACTCGCTTTTCCTTTTCCGTCAATGAGCTTCAAACGATAGCATCTGGTCCTTATACCCTGCCCTTTTTTAATGGTGGTGGGTGTGAAAAGAGCCCAATCGTTGCCGGGTTAAGGCAGGATTTCTATTCAGATAGACATGTGATAAAATATACCGGAGAACCCCAGGTTTTATATTATAGCTGTCCCCAAAATCCCCATTTGCGGATATAGTGTATATTATATCACAAATATTTGCATGTATTTATCGCGGATATTGACTCCACTGCGTCCAAGCTCAGCGGTCAGAAAAGCATCAATCCTGCTAACACAGTTGGGCAAAGGAACTAGAAGACTGAATGTCTTACGATGGAGACTTGTACCCCTGCAAATAATCCATTCAATATAGAATGGTGTCACAGTCTGGTACCTATACTACTTACTATGCGCGTTTGGGGCAAAAATGTTCTCTAGAGAGAGATACCGAAAACTCTTTTTGCCGGGGAAACTTGCCTATCCCACGGTAAGAATTAGTATCCTGGGGGAAAATAGGTACTATTTCTGACTTTCGTCCCAGCTCCTCCGCCCCGAGGTCTGTCCAAACTCCTCCGCCAACTATTACTCCTATGAGACTTCGTAATAGATATGTGTGCGCTCAAAAGGTAGCGATGAGGCGCAATTTCTAGCTCCATAAAATATTAGTTATAAGGGAAACGAAACAAGAAGCCAGGCTTTTTCAGCATGCTCATTGTGACACCTAGATCAATCTAAACCCTGAGAAGGTTCCTTACTCCCTTTAATCGGAAACCATAAAACTTTTTTTGTCATTTTTTCTAGGAAACAAAAATATCTTTTTAGCCTTATGGCCAGTTCGACAGTCAGTCTCTTATACTTTTGCTAATGTATTATAGTGATTAAATGTATAATTAGGCCGCAATATTCTAGACACGGCCTAAAATAACGCAATAATCAATTAGTCCCGTCGTAGCGTTTTGCTATAGTTCGTTTAATAATGTTCGTACTGGCACAAGTATTTGAGACATTTACATAGTACAATGTCCTATTTTCCCAATTGTCGGAAACTCATAACGCTTCATTATCTGCTTATAATCTGAAATGGTTTTGCGTAATCTTAGACAACACTTTGTATTCAATATAATTGAACTGCATTGACCATTGAACAGTGGACTGCATTAGTTCATTGCAGCCAGTCTGCGGGTGTGTCCCGGCGTGTCCCAGTGGGTCCCAGTGTGTCCCGGTGTGTCCCGGTGTGTCCCGGTGTGTCCCGGTGTATCCCGGTGTGTTCCGGTGTGTCCCGGTGTGTCCTGGTGTGTCCCGGCTTGTCCCGGTGGGTCCTGGTGTGTCCCGGTGTGTCCCGGTATGTCCCGGTGTGTCCCGGTGTGTCCCGGCTTGTCCCGGTGGGTCCTGGTGTGTCCCGGTGTGTACCGGTGTGTCCCGGCGTGTCCCGGTGGGCCCTGGTGTGTCCCGGTGTGTCCCGGTGGGTCCCGGTGTGTACCGGTGTGTCCCGGCTTGTCCCGGTGGGTCCTGGTGTGTCCCGGTGGGTCCCGGTGTGTCCCGGTGTGTCCCGGTGTGTCCCAGTGTCTCTGTGTGTGTCTATTGCCTTTTCGTTGTGATTCCTGAGGCTGCTGATGGTGACTCGCGCCCGGTGTGACTGGCGTCCGAGATATTTTCCTGTCATTCGGGATCCGCATTACCGGAAAGTAATCCGATCACCACAATTAGCCCGCTGCGCTCTTTTCAGGTTGTGGAATCGATACCTTAGTCGCCTTGACACAGGGGAGAACACAGAGCCAGAAGGCTGTTGCTGGATCTCACATCGACCCAGCCCCTCACGTCGTCATCAGCGTCATGACGTCGCTGCCGCCGGGAATGACCCCGGAGATGCGACTCCAGCAGCGCGAGCTGTTGAGGCAGGAGCACCTCTGCTGGAGCCGCAACCACTCCTTACCACAGACCGGTGAGCGCTTCAGTTGTCATGTTGTGCATTTCAACGTGACGTCCCAGCTACAGATTAGTTGGTAAATCTTGGGTGGAAATATAAGGTTCCGTTTAAGACGATTGTATGGCCTATTTGCACGCAAATGCACACATATTGCTGTCAGTGCGATGCATGGTAGCGCTCGAAGAAAGTGCTACGATGCGTGCCTATCTCAGCAAAATGGTTTGACACGAGAAAAATATGGAGAGTGCAGCACCGATCTAATGCCAAATCACACTTTCATGTTAAATAATCTTGGAATCAGTCCTCAAAATAGCGTTGCACTTTCCCAGTTTGTACAGAGTTGCTCTTGAGCTGTCAAGCTCAGCCCACCAAAGTCTTGATTAGGCGCTCCCCATCCCGAGTAGTACCTTCGGTCCTGAGCTTGATGTTGTAAAATGCTGGGATGATAACTGATCCTATCATGGACAGCCCTTTTGTAGCTCCCTGCACGGGGATGAGGTGGCTTAGTGGATAGCAAGCAACCTGGTCTTTTAAGCCGCTGGTTCCGGGTTCAAGTCCCGGCAGAGTCTCTGAATAAGTCGATCTGATCCCCAAAATCCCTTCTAACAGGGTGAGAGCTGGCAACGCCGTATAACCCTGGCAGTTGGTGCGTCGTTAAACCCCAACAATTATTAGCTCTCCGCACCATTACAGTGTTGTGTGATATTGAAAAATTGAACCAACAGATGTTGACTCTGGTATTGCGTGAAAATTATTCCCTGTCTTGAAAATTTCATTCCTTGGGCAACCTTCTTTTTTTCTTTTTTAGCCGGGTTTTAGGTACGTGGAAGGCCCAGAACTTCCGGGCTGATTCCCAATGTATGCTATGGTCGAGAACGCAGCAACTGTTTTGGTTACTTCGTGGCTACTGAGCAAGTGGTAGCTTTTTATTAACAAGCTCGGTCAGTGGCTTGGTGGATCAGAAAAATTGAAAAGATACCACTCCTACCGGGGGGAGCACGAAGCCAACCAATGTTATAAGAGCCATTTATGTAATATTTTGAAGCCAGGAAGCTTATAGACTAAAAAGAGAGTGCTGTTGCATTGACTTCCCTAACAATCATAATTTATATGTAGTCGTGGAGGAAAATGCTTCCAAGATGTTCAAGAATATATTATGTCCTGATTTACCTTTGATCCCATTATATTGCTGGAAAACATCACCAACCAAAAATCTGTCAGATGCTCGACATGCATGATCACTCGCTGCAAATCAAAACCTGGCGGAGTGCACCACAAAACGTCCCGTTGTAAACTCGGAAATTTGCAAAATTTCATAATTCCTCAGAAGTTCATTTTTGTCTGGCCTTTATGTTTCATCCCAACTAGATAAATCAGTATCGATCAGTGTCAGATAAATCGATCGATCATAATCAGAAAAAACCATGCAAGGAATGTCGTTTTCGAGCATTAAAAAACACCCAGCTCTGATACCGCTATTCGGGGCCGTCGGGTTTGGGCTGGTCCTTGCCGGTCTTTCGTCGATGAGAGCAGCCACGAAAAGTCCAGACGTCTGCTGGAGAAAGTGTGATGAGCAGGAGCCCTGGGAAGAATATCGCCATAAGCAGTACAAACTCAGGAACCCGGCCAACCATGACTATAGTCAGAACCCAGCTCCCAAGTTCTGAGCCGGACTGATCACTTGAAGAGTCAACGGTCTGGCATCGGAGCCCAAAATCAATCCATTCCCCAATAAAACGTTCCGCATCATGGAGATAAAAGTCAGCGTTGGGTAGAGAGCTTCATAAGATGAGTGTCGAATGGGCAAATCATTCGGCAGTGTGGGAAACGACTGGGACGAACGAGCAGATGTTGAGAGGCAGAGCATTCGGCGCTGCATGCTCAAGACTGAGACAGAGGCGGATGACTGCCCAATACAACCAGAAATAATCAAATCCACGTTTGAGTTTATTTGGGAGGGATATACAAGTTTGGTGCAAAGACCAAAAACATTGCAGATTTCAATTGGATATGGCACTTTTAACGAACTAAAAGTGAAATATTTCAGATAGATGAAATGGTGACCTGGGAAATGCCTGATACCTGGAATATTTATCACGCTGTTTGTCCTTTGCTACATTTGAGCTCCCCTCAGGGGACCGATCTTTACTTGCCGGATTCGTCCGGCAAGTAAAGATTGGAGCAACGGGGTGTGACGCGCCCGGGGCCCCAGTCAGCCTTGGGAGGCACTTAGTCGCATCGCCGCGGATACATCTTTTTCTAGCCCTCCGGCGGCCGCCGCCTCTTCCGACTTCGGTCGGTTAGAGTCGGCATCTGTCGTCGGTGGCTCTGGTGATGAGGTCCGCGGCGATGCTGATGACTGCCTTACGGGCCCTCTGTTACCTGGTCGGTAACCGTATTGGATCGGGTCAGATCTGTCCTGCACCTCCCAGTATGTAGCTCCTGTTTGTTTTTGTTTTCTTATTTAGTTGATTATTTTTAGTTCCTGTCCTCTTTTTACGCTTCAGTTATTGGTCCCACAGTTATTTGCCTTCTTCGGCATTTTATGGGTGTAAGGCGCCCACTCGAGGCCTATCTCGAGCCCCGGCGACGAGGTTGACGGGATCCTGGGGGTTGAGGTCCCCCTCGGGCGGGTCAGTCCCGAGGGCTCCAACACGCCCCCTTTGGCCCAGATATCTCGATCCAACCGGGGGTAAGCCGTCCGTAGGCTGCCGCGGGCGGCCTAGCTACGCGGCAGTGTCTACGGGCACTGTCGCTCGGTCCAGCTGGGCAGGGGGATTATGTTTCGGGCGTGCGGCGCGGCGCCCTTCGCGGTGGGGACTGATAGTTCTTGCCGGGCGCGACGCGGGCCGGGGTTTCGGAAACCGTCGTTTTTCGAGACCCCGGCCTTTTGCGCGCGCCTGGTGGACCGCAGTCTCCGCTGCGTGATGGGTGCCGCGTTTTGCTTCGTCCCGACCCATGGCCCTGCCGGCCCACTGTGCTGATGGCGTCAAGGGGGTGGGTGCGTTCTGATTGGAGGGGTTGCGTGAGTATCTCTCGCCCCTCTGAGACGGGCGCACCTGCCCCCGTAGGCACTGTACCAGCCCCCGGGCCCAGCTATTGACAGCTGGTAACCCGGGGGGCCGAAGGTAAATTTATCTCTCATGGCGTTATCTCAGGTTCCCACTTCGACTGCACAGACCTCACGGATTTTGACCTCTGCTTTGAACCGGACCACCTCAAGCACGCTTTCTGATACCGCCGCTGTGAATAACTTTTCGGATGATGCGACTGTCTCGCGAAACAAACCCGACCAGTCTACCCTCCTCCCCGAGTCAGCACGGGTGCTGCTAGTAGCGATAGAAAATGGCTACAAAATGAACCCCTTTCAAACCGCCCAGGCTCTGTCGAAATTTGGAACAGTTTCTAATGCGCTTCGAATCTCGGAAACCGAAATCGAAGTGACCATGTCCACCGAAACAGAGACAGCCGATCTTCTCGCCACTGAGTCACTAACGTATAGAAGTAGAGATTCGGACCACTCGATCCCAGTCACTGTTAGGCTACACCCGACAAAAAATACGGTAAGGGGTGTCATCTCAACGGAGCTGTTGGAGGGTTTGACGGACGACGAAATACTCGAGGGTATGAATGATCAGGGAGTTGTGAGTGTGAGGAGGATGAACAGGAGAGAGAAGGGAAAGTTGGTAGGTACCAACACCATCGTACTTGCGTTCCGAGACAAGAAGCTACCAGAGAGGGTTCGCGTGGGATGGAGATATGTAGCTGTCCGTAGATACGTGCCTGACCCCACACGTTGCTTTCGCTGCCAGCGATATGGCCACGTAGCCAAATCCTGCAAAGGGAAAGAAAGGTGTGCGAAATGCTCAGTCCCTGGGCATGGATCGAGAACTTGTGAAGCTAGTAAGCCCAAATGCGCTGGCTGCGAAGGCGACCACGAGGCTTGGTGCCGGACCTGCCCTACCTTTCTTTCAGAGAGGCAGAAGGTGAAAGATAAGTTCCGTGCAGAACAACAGGATGCCGGAAAGCAGGGCTCCACAAATCCCAACCTGGCTTCAATTCATCCCGAGGTACAGGTTTTGCAAACACCTCCAGTGGCTGCAACCGGTGTGGTTCGTCCTCCCAGTTCGTATAGGGACGCACTAACTGGAGACAAAGGCCAGCTTAAACCACTGTTAAGTTTGGGCACGAGCATGGGCGATATCTCACACCTGTCACTGCGAGACTTCCTCATACTTATCGGTGGGCTCTTTTCGCACGCGGATGGAGGTGACACTGGATGTCCAAGTCCTCCAGAAACCATGGACAAGGGTACTCAAACCGAAACTGCTGCAGGGATTTCGGACGCTACCTCTAACACGACACTGCCTTCCACTCTGACCACAACATCAACAGATCAGTGCATTCAGACATGTCTGGATGACAGTCACACTCTCGTCACCACTGAACTCTCCAAGGACACCTCCGAGCATGAGGGTGAGGTACCAGCAGCCACCGCTGAACCACGGATTACCACGGATCCTACCGGGGGTGAGAGTGAGGAGAAAAGTCCACCTTTATCTGCTAAGGAAATTAAGACACAGTCTGGAATCGCTGCCCAGCCCGCTTCACTTCGGAAAGCGCGGGCCAAACCGCTGAAACATGGTTCTGAACGTTCAGCCTCAGCGCCACCTAAAGGACGCAGTTTGCGAAAAGAGCAGAGCGTGGCACTTCTTCCAACTCCTGCGAACGGTGACACCATGCTTATGCCTCCACCGTACCCTCCTCCACCACCGCCCACACAGACGCCTTCCAACATAGCAGACGCATGTTCCGTGATCCCAGAGTCGCGTGACGGAAAACGGAGGCTCTGTTCCCCGACCTCCGACTCCGAAAAGACGTCTCCTCACCACGGTGCCAGGAAGCACCAGAAACCAGAGTTTCTTTTCCGAGACTCGAAGGGGAAGAAAATATGGGTACCAAGGGTGCAAAAAGAGTTCCCTATTAAAATCAAGCAAGCTGGCTCGTTGGAAAGTTTTGGAGAAGTCCAAAATGTTTGGCAGGATGTGCCTCGCCCTTCTGCCGTTAGTGATAGAAGGCATTCTGGACCTAGAGCCCGGGAGGCCTACATGGGCGGGAACACGACGTTCGTTCGCCGATCTCCGCCCAAAGGTCTCGGATATCCTGAGCGAACCGAGAGACCTCCTCAACAATGGGATGCAAGCACAGCTTGGTGCGTGTCAGAAATGTTTGATGGGAGGAGCTGGGAAACCTAGACACTGTTAAACAATGCCAGATTTCTTGTCACCCCTTAAACAACATTGCACATTATCCTTGCTATGCAAGTGGCCTTGACACCCATAATCTTTATTACTCTGGCATGATCTAGATTAAGCATATTATTATGAATTGAAAAACATGGTAATGGTGGGCGCGTATAGCCCAGTTGCTGAAAGCGCCCTAAAACACCAATACACACATTTGAGCTGGGTTCATTCTATTTGAGAACGCTTCAAAGGTCTCTTGCTGTTTTCTTTAGGAACTTAAGAACTGTCAGGCTTATACTGCAGAACCTCGCTCGCGTTGTATGATTTCTTGGAAGACACTCTAGGTCATCATTTCTAATTCAATACTAGATGTTGATCAGTGGCCTTGATTGGTGTTCATTTGGTGCCTGCGCGTGCTGCACCTCGCACCAGGCCTGACCGAGAGCTTCTGATTGGTGTTTACTTGGTGCCTGCGCGTGCTGCACCTCGCACCAGGCCTGACCGAGAGCTTCTGATTGGTGTTTACTTGGTGCCTGCGCGTGCTGCACCTCGCACCCAGCCTGGCCGAAAGCTTCTGATTGGTGTTCACTTGGTGCCTGCGCGTGCTGCACCTCGCACCCAGCCTGACCGAAAGCTTCTGATTGGTGTTCACTTGGTGCCTGCGCGTGCTGCACCTCGCACCCAGCCTGGCCGAAAGCTTCTGATTGGTGTTCACTTGGTGCCTGCACGTGCTGCACCTCGCACCAGGCCTGACCGAGAGCTTCTGATTGGTGTTTACTTGGTGCCTGCGCGTGCTGCACCTCGCACCAGGCCTGACCGAGAGCTTCTGATTGGTGTTTACTTGGTGCCTGCGCGTGCTGCACCTCGCACCCAGCCTGGCCGAAAGCTTCTGATTGGTGTTCACTTGGTGCCTGCGCGTGCTGCACCTCGCACCCAGCCTGACCGAAAGCTTCTGATTGGTGTTCACTTGGTGCCTGCGCGTGCTGCACCTCGCACCCAGCCTGACCGAAAGCTTCTGATTGGTGTTCACTTGGTGCCTGCACGTGCTGCACCTCGCACCAGGCCTGACCGAGAGCTTCTGATTGGTGTTCACTTGGTGCCTGCGCGTGCTGCACCTCGCACCCAGCCTGGCCGAAAGCTTCTGATTGGTGTTCACTTGGTGCCTGCGCGTGCTGCACCTCGCACCCAGCCTGACCGAAAGCTTCTGATTAGTGTTCACTTGGTGCCTGCACGTGCTGCACCTCGCACCAGGCCTGACCGAGAGCTTCTGATTGGTGTTTACTTGGTGCCTGCGCGTGCTGCACCTCGCACCAGGCCTGACCGAGAGCTTCTGATTGGTGTTTACTTGGTGCCTGCGCGTGCTGCACCTCGCACCCAGCCTGGCCGAAAGCTTCTGATTGGTGTTCACTTGGTGCCTGCGCGTGCTGCACCTCGCACCCAGCCTGACCGAAAGCTTCTGATTGGTGTTCACTTGGTGCCTGCGCGTGCTGCACCTCGCACCCGACCGAGAGCGACAACCAGAAGTCTTAAAACCGTCAGTGCTGACTGCCACTCCCGATATTTTTGTGAAGAATGCAGTAAAATCCCTATAGAAATGTGCCAAAGCACCACCCGTGTTTTTGTATGGACCACCAGCGCACCATAGCGTGATGGGCGGGTCATGGCCAGCGGCGGCGTAAAAAGCACACCCAGGTGGGTGCCGGCAGTGCATGGCACCTCTATCTAAGGAGAGAGGGGGCCTAATGGTGAACAAGTCACTGCCTGGCTGTGGAGTGGCGGCTGGCGATGGAGGGAGAGAGGCACGTTGTTCGAAGGGCGCCGGAAGTACGGGGGATTTCTCGCCGAGAGCTAGGACCAAGTAGAACATGGCCGGTGATGGACAGTTGATGTACCTACATAAGCTGACGGTGGAGGTGGCTACTTGGAGCAGCACGCCTGTATCGGAAAATGTAAGTTCGCCTGCAATCAGAAGGCAATATCGGAACAGGTCACATCTACCTGACATCTTGTACTCAAATCCCTGCAAGACGCTTGCCCCGCAGTGTCACAGTATTTACTGGTCCGTTCATTTCGAGTGCCAAAGCGCGCCTAAAAGGAGCTTGGACTTGGATGCTTCTGCGGAACCGAGGCGGAAGGCGGTCACCCCTTCGACTCCATTGGACCCATCCGTCCCAGGGTCTGGCCGTTCCATTTCCTCTAAATGGGAGCGCTTCAGACATTATCTGGACCTCGGCTCTCGTGAAAACTAGATGAAGCCCCAGCAATGTTTGGAAGACCGCATAAGAGTAAATTTAATACATTAAACCCTGTTTACATCAATCAACGCAAGGTCTGTATGTGTAGGGAACGTTACAGGTTTGGAAGTTCTGCCCAAAAACATGACTTCTCACTTCCATTAGCAATATTACCATGGACACGGATAACTAATGGAAACATTTGTCGACATGACATCTCTCACTTCTAATGTTCATTTATCATTTTTCTCCTGCTTCCCTTGTAAATGTATACCGTCACCTGGTCTCGCTTCTGCCCGCCCCCGTGCGGTATCCAGAGTTGGGGGGGTATGTCCGGAGGCGTGTTGGCGCGCGCCGCGGCTTCTCACTGTGCGGCGAACACTGCGCGGGCAGCCGCACGCGACAAGAGGCCGGACGGAAAATTGGCTGAATGTCCTCACGCGATAGGGCATTGGCAGTGGCTGACCAGAAAGCAGCCGGAAACCCCACCCCTTGTAGCGTGGACATTCGTGGGCCTCTTCTGACTGTTCTGACCTTTACTGACATACCGGCAGGCTTGAGTCCTCTCGTATGTGCTCCCAGGCCACACGTGAACCACTCTTCCCTCTCGGAATACGACATTAACAGTTACAAACTGGTGGTAGTATTACATCCTGTCCGCTTAAAGCCATGCCGAAAGAGGAGACTCATGTTGGAAATTATGCCGGGACCTGCATTTTAATTAAACACTAAATTTTAATGGTACACTGATAGAAAAATGACACCTTTTTGCCATTTGGTGACACCGTCAAAAAGCCCCCACTGGAGGGGGAGTTCGGCCAACCCCGCCAAGCAGCGTCACTGCCCCCAAATCCGGTGTCAATACAGGGTCAGACACCGTATTTCAGAGTAGGGTTGGTAGGGTTGGGAGAAGAAATTACTCCAATCGAAAGGAGTCACGACCCTCATCAAAAGGAGTAGCGACACCCATCTGACTCCTTATCTGACCACCATTTCAGGGGTACCTGACACTGCTTTACGATGTATTTCTTGCGGAGTACTCTAAATCAGGGTGTCAATACACATGTATTGATGCCGTCTTATGGTGTTAGTGTAGATTGACTCCTCACTTGTGACCCCGTATCCTAGCGTCCTTTTTCTTGCGACCCCTTTCTCCACCCAGGCGGTCGTAAAAAGTAATGGTGGATGAGCATTTCTGTATTTATATTAGTTCACGAGTTTAACACATAATCACCGAACATGTTCTCAACCACGGTACGCATTCCAGTAGCAATAATATTTTACACATGGATGCCGAAATGCTGCACCCACATAAAAGTTTTCTGAGTTATTATGCAGCCGCCACATCCGGATATAAACACGTGGGCTCTGTCTTGGAAAAGCCTTTGCATTATCATAGTACACACGTAGTGACAAAATGCACAGCGCTCTTACTAGCTTCTACATGATTTTTGGCACTATCGGGTCGAGAGACCACTCAAAAGTCTCTCGAATTAGTGACTCAGAACACACCCGCACGTAGTCGCTGAATTCTCTGATGCCTTTTCAACACCTACGATAGGAGGTACCTACTCACAATGTTGAGTGGAATATCTTGCTCATGATTTGAAACGTGTTTGGAAAAGACAGCACGTTCAGATTGTTTACATAGATATGTAATACAAAACATTGTGCTGGTGTTCAACGTCAAATCAGTCTACGCCCTGGAAAGAATGGAATTGGTTTGATCAAATTTTGGAAATGCATCATAAATGTTCGCATGTGGGGCTCGTATAGCACATGGTACATAATGAAGCAGAGTTCTGAAGAGAAATGGAGGTCAAATGCACCGTAAAAGGACACAGGGCGTGAATAATTACAGGGAATAGAAGCTATAAGCTTTCGACGTATGACTGCAGCCAAAACCAATAGCCGATTGCTGCAGCTTTCACACGCGCATTGACTGGGGTCTGAGCCACCTTCATTTTGACGGGGGGTGTACCCGCCCCCCTGAAATCTCGAGAATTATGTTAGATAGATAAAGCGGTAAAATGTGTTGGATAACCCCTCCAGGTCTTTATCTAAAGCATCTGAACAATTTTAGTCTGGTCAAATTTAAGGTTACTAGAGGTCAAGCCATGTCACCGTAAGGATAACATGGATTTCATTTATCATTTATATATTTCGATGTCACGAGACCTATCCATTACAATGACCGTTAACCCGCGCCCCACCGGGGGTCCGGCGCCACTTCGCCCACCGGGGGCCATCGATGGCCCCCTCTAACTCCGAAAATATTGGGGTTAGCGCAAATCTGTGAAGTGCATTAGAAAGCCCGCGTGAATTCAGTACGAAATTAATTCACATGTTTAAGCGCTCAGGTCAATGGCTTGACCTCCAGAGGTCACGTTAGGTCACGATGGGCTATTTTCACTCAAATATGCAATGCTTAGGAAAACTGGGTATAACTCTTATGGCATTAAAGCTATTGAAATCTGGTAAAGTACATTTGATAGGAAATTGCCAGTCCTTTTTCCGTTATGTGAAAAGCTAAGACCCCTCGCCAGTGGTTTGACCTCCAGAGGTTACCTCGTGACCTAATATAACCTGAGGTCACGAAAGGTCAGAAAGTGGCCTTGCTGTAAATCAAATGAAAGCCAGTGACGAGCCATACACGACGGTGTTTGTTTCAGCGCTCTAGCTTAATTAGGTCAAAAGTTATTGTAAAAATACTGTTTTTTACCCCCTGGTGACCTTGGATGACCTTGGAAAAGTAAAAGGGAAAATATGGCCTCTGGGATCCGTGAAAGGGTGTCCAAAGACGCTGTTCTGAGCAGTCTGAGCATTTGCAATCATTTCTGTGACTTTTAGATCGTAAGACAGCTTTTCTCCGTGCTTTTCCAATGGGAGAGGTCGCTTCGTGACCTGACCTCAGGTCACGAAATCGAAAAATCCCGGACATGAACCTTGTAGACCCTGGAGAGGTCATGAAGTGTAGCGAGTTTCAAATTGATCGACCAAGAAATGTAGCTCTTATAGAGCTCTAAAGTTGAAGTGAGGTGACCTTGGTTGACCTCGCCTGGTGACCTGACCTTGGGTGACCCGGGTTAAACATTTTCAGTGATGGTGGGAAAATGATGAGGTGAGAGATAAAGCCCTCAGCCGCGGTGCTGCGTCTCGTCGTTTTTCTGCTATCTTGAAAAAACCTTAGGGGGGCATCGATGGCCGCGGTGGCGCGAGGGTTAACACGCGCACGGAGGGGGCCTCGGAGGCCCCCACCTGTTTTTCAAGGTGGCCGGAGAACTGCTTGTAGCCGAAAACGAAACGGGCCACATTTAATAGAATTTAATAGCGCGTTGATTGGTGAAGACTTTTGAAAATCGGCCGAAAATTGTTTGACTTATGGCTTTAAGTCAGACCTATATTTTGAGATCGCCGTAAACGCGCGGTCGGACTGTTAGCTTGATTGAAGACCGAGTGGTGACGTCATAACGTCTATAAGGGGACTATATGTCAGGTCACTATTAAAGTAGGTAAGGTCAAGGTCGGTCAAGGTCATATCTGACTTTAAGGTACTGACCACTGTGCGTGGCCAAATGACGTTACCCCGTCTGACATATATTATGCTATGACGTCATCGGTAGGGACCCCAATACAAAGGTCAGGTCAAGGTCAGGTCAAGGTCATTGGGAAGGTCAATCCTCATTTCCACCAAACAGTGGCTACGTGTTAGTAAAGTGTAAATAATAAGTAGTATACCATATGGTGACCTTAAAGGTCATGACCTTGAATGACCTTGACCCAAAGTTGTGGGGGAGCCTTTGAGACCTCTTTCTATGAACCTTGTACGTCTTTAGCTTATTCCGCCATTTTCCGCATAATACAGCATTTCCAATCGACCCGCATGGCCAATATTTGACCTTTACGACCTCGTTTGACCTTGAAGATATTGCCTAGGTCAATAAATTGGTCATCATGTAGATCACCATAGTCCCCACCCACCTACCAAGTGGGTTTTTAACCTCTTAGTTTCGAGATCTTGGGGCCTACCAGGCCCCCTCCAGTGTTGTGCCGCCCCTCGTGGGGTGTTAATAAAGGTAGGCTAAGTAACAGGTTGGATAGGATGCAACCCAGCTTCACTCATATATACATTCATTCACTTGCAGGCATAAACATTCCAAAGCATATACCAGAGGACGAAAAAAGTGTCCTTGTGTCACCAACGGAGTTTCAAACCAAACCTGTCGAACCAAGAATGTTGGGCGCTGAGATTGACAATCTTGCCTATTTTGTCACCGACTTGCTGTTCTTCTGTCACCAACATTGTTGGCAAATTGGAAGATTTTTTACTTCTACCATTTCTCGGGCTGATCTCTGGCTCCCACACTCCTCCACTGAGCAGACGGACATCGTTCAAAGTTGATTAGGGAGCCACCCCAAACCGCCGGTGGCAAACTGATTGTTTTCTTCAAATCTCTATTCCGACCCCGGTTCCGACATCCGCAAGCTTAACATAGTGCCAGAAATGTCCTGGCAAGACAGAAGTGGTCTCGGCATTGGTCCCGGGAAAAAACGACCATTTTATAGGCAGGTAAGCCAACATAGATGGATATGTAAAGTATCAAAGGGCTGAGGACTTTGGAAATGTATCTCAGAAGGAAATATTATAGTTTTATCGGCATATAATACCACGAAACAAAAGAAAAAGTTCATTCTTTTTTTAAATTTTAATTGGTCAGCGTTGTATAGGAATTCGGGAGTTGGTAAGAAAAATTTGTATTTGAGTCTATTTGCAGATTGACTTCGGACTCCTGTCAGATAGGACAAAGTTGAAATTATATATGATGTGCTTTGATACATGAACTCATCAACTAGCATCATGGTCACAGAAAAGTTCCCACACTGTCCCCGTTTGTCCCGGCAAAGTCTCGGTAGGGACCAGCGTTAAATCCCGGCTTCGGGACTGTGGTACCTAATATTGAACCTCCGGCCAAAGTGGATTCACGCCACGGAGGGATGCGGGGATGTGCAATTGAGGTAGATCTGGAGATTGAGGGTTCAGTGGGAAAGCTTGGTGAAGAAGCAGAGGGAAGAGGAAAACTTCAAAATCATACCTTAACACGCGCACTGGCCAGAGAACCACTTGTAGCCAGAACATGATCGTTCACCTTTGAGAGAATTCAACGGCGCTTTGATTGGTGAAATAATTGCGAAAATCTCTCATTTTCAGCCTTCTGAGACTTTTGCTTTTACTCGGCCTGTGCTCATAAATGGTCTCAGGTGTATCCTGTGGTGCCTACCGCCAAACTTCAACGCGGACGTTTTAATCTCCTGTCGTGTCTTTTTAAACATTATTTTATGTGTATGTGCGAATACATGTCATGACTACAAAGGTCAACCCTCATTGCCCTCATACGGAGCATAACATAGTTTGACGTCATAAGTCAATACCTAAAATACCTTGACTCCAAAATTTTAGGCAAGATTCCTTGCGAACTTCCCTTTATGAACCTGGTTCGCCTTTGGATATTCCAGACTTTTTCCCGCCTAGTTACGGCATTGCCTAATGAGTCCTCAGCATGGCCAAGATACGAAATTTATGACCTCGTTTAACTTTGCAGATGTTAACCTAGGTTAACACGCGCATTGACGAGGGGGCGAAAAACCCGCCCCTCCCTCGGTTTTTTCGCAGATAGCATAAAAACGGTGGCGTGTAGCGCCGCCGTACTTGGCATACCTTTTCTCTCATCATTTTGCAACTTCTGTAAACAATTTTAAGGTTAGGTCATCTCAGGTCAGGTCAGCAGTACAGGTCAAGCGACGTGACCTCAAAAAAAGTTTAAGATAGCATAAGTCGGAGCACGGTGAACTTATCCGATCGAAACTCATATCACATAATGGCCCCACCGAGTTCTCTAAAAAGTGTTCCGGTATTTTTGATATCGATGACCTCAGGTCAGATACGAGCCATGACCTCTCCATTGGAAATACATGGGAATTTTATTTTTATTTTTTGTATTTGACATACACAGCATCTTCGCTATCCATGTGGCTATTCTGACGCCGGTCGTATAATGAAGATGAGGGACATAAATGACAACTTAAGCAAAAACACACTGTAGGATAAGGATAAGGATAGGATGGTTGATGGGGAAGAAAAATGATTATAACTTAATTACTTAGTAACGGATGGCGATTGAGCGTTTATTTTAGCTGCATTAGATTTTCCTTGTCTTTGCGGTTCTAGTGATATGCATTTTATATAATTTCACCTTGAACTGACCTCAAGTCAGGTAAAATCCTTGATTTCACCTAGCAAGGTCAAATTATATATCGTTCGAATTAGCTTGCTGCGAGGATTCATATGGTTTAAGTCGTTTTGCTCTATCTTTACTTCTTCAGATGTAATGGCCGAAAACCTGCATTTAAATGTTATCCCTATGGAGGCTTGTTTTGATCTCTCCTGACCTTAGATGTGACCTGACAAAAAAATGGTCCAATATTTTCGATGGAGAAGTGGATGGGCTACCCAACGCTGTTTGCCGTTTTTCGCTACCTACCGTGGTTCTCGAGATCTTATGGGGGAGAGGGGGCGGGTACCCGCTTCCCCCGTCAAAGCGAAGGTGGCTCAGAAACCCGTCAATGCGCGTGTTAATGAAAATTGGCTATGGTGTAGATCACTATAGCCTTTATCCACTCCCCAATCGGAATTGTTCTAGCCCCCTTGGTTTCCGAGATCTCAGGGGACCCTATCAGGCCCCCTCCAGTGCGCATTAGTGCCAGACCCCCTCCAGCGCGGGTGTTAGCCTAGAAAGCCGCAACGCTGAAAGGAATTTCTAATAATGACTGTGGCGGGACGGGTTTTCTTGTTTGAACACAATTGTTTACATACATCGCTTCTCCATCGCCTCACCTAAATCGCACCTCAGTTTATTTCCGTTACTAAATGCTTTTCTGAGATGGTAGCTATGAAAATATAACGAATCGTAGCCGAGTGCACGGCCTAACATTCCAACCTAAATTATTGGCACGCTGTATTGTACCACGAAAAATGGCACATCTATATCTACTTCTATTAGTATGCTTGGTTGTTTAGGAGGCTGGACGCCCGAGGCGAAAGGCTGCAGTCAATCGGATGACAGAAATGGGAGTCACCTCTGCATTATGTTTATATGCATGCTTTCTAGGATATGTGACAGTTCAAAGCATTTCGCAAAGCTAAATAGATACCATGTGTCCATTTCCACGCGTCATCTCTGACAAAAGATAATAATTTACACCAGGAATCGATTGCAGACAAGCACAACACCTAGAAGTTTGACCTACTACGCTTCAAAGTTCATTTCAAATGCAATTGATTTTGTCCATAAAAATACTTTGTTCTGAAGCTTAACACGCGCATTGACGGGTGGGAGGGGGGGGCGAGTACCCACCCCCTCGGGTTTTTTGGAGATAGCAGAAATACAGCAGCGCGTAGTGCCACCGTACTTGGTATACCTTTTTCCTCATTATTTTTACAACTTCTGTGAAAATTTTAAGGTTGGGTCATCTCAGGTCAGGTCACCAGTACAGGTCAAGTGACCTGACCTCCAAAAAAGTTTAAGATAGCATAAGTCGGAACAGGGTGAACTTATCCAAATGAAACTCATATCACATAATTGGCCCACCGAGTTTTCTAAAATATTTCCGGCATGTTTGATATCGATGACCTAAGGTCAGGTACGAGGCATGACCTCTCCATTGGAAATACATGGGAACAATGGTTTTAACTGAATAACCCAGTACCGGATGGTGATAGAGCATTTATTTTAGCTGTATTAGACTTGCCTTGGATTTTCGGTTCTAATGATGTGCATTTTATATAATTTGACCCTGACCTGACCTCAGGTCAAGTCAAATCCTTGATTTGACCTAGCAAGGCAAATTATATATCGTTCGATTTAGATTGTTGTGAGGATTCATATAGTTCAAGTTGTTTTGCTCTATCTTTACTTGTTCAGATGTAATGGACGAAAAACTTAATTTACATGTTATCCCTATGACGGCATGTTTTGACCTCTTGTGACCTTAAATGTGACCTGAAAAAAATGGTTAAAATATTTTCGATGGCGAAGTGGATGGGCTACCCAACGGCGTTTACCGTTTTTCGCTACCTACCGTGGTTCTCGAGATCTTAGGAGGGGCGGGTACCCGCCCCCCTCGTCAAAGCGAAGGTGGCTCAGACCCCCGTCAATGCGCATGTTAAAATTGAACTGGGTCGCATTTATCCGCTTTAGAAGGCTTGGCAGACAAACGCAGGCAAATAAGGCGAGAACTCGCCTGGACTCACGTAATATGGAGTATTGGGATAACACATTGCGCATATCAGTGGGGTGCGATTTCTAACAAGTGAGTGACATGCGATCGTAGTTCCCATATGTTTAACACGCGCATTGACGGGGGTTTGAGCCACCTTCGCTTTGACGGGGGAGGGGCGGGTACCCGCCCCCTAAGATCTCGAGAACCACGGTAGGTAGCGAAAAATGGTAAACAGCGTTGGGTAGCCCATCCACTTCTCCATCGAAAATATTTGTACCATTTTTTGTCAGGTCACATTTAAGGTCACGAGAGGTCAAAACATGCCAACATAGGGATAACATGTAAATTAAGTTTTTCGGCCATTACATCTGAAAAAGTAAAGATAGAGCAAAACGACTTAAACTATATGAATCCTCGCAGCAAGCCGAATCGAATAATATATAATTTGACTTTACTAGGTGAAATCAAGGATTTGACCTGACCTGAGGTCAGGTCAAGGTCAAATTATATAAAATGCATATCATTAGAACCGCAAAGCCAAGGCGAGTCTAATGCAGCTACGATAAATGCTCTATCACCATTCATTACTGAGTTATTCAGTAAAAACAATTTTTCCCATGTATTCCCAATGGAGAGGTCATGCCTCGTACCTGACCTTAGGTCATCGATATCAAAAATACCGGAATATGTTCTAGAGAACTCGGTGGCTCCATTATGTGATATGAGTTTCAATCGGATAAGTTCACCCTGCTCTGACTTATGCCATCTTAAACTTTTTTTGAGGTCAGGTCATTTGACCTGTACTGGTGACCTGACCTGAGATGACCTAACCTTTAAATTTTCACGGAAGTTTTGAAAAGAATGAGGGAAAAGGTATGCCAAGTATGGCGGCGCCAAGCGCCGCCGTTTTTCTGCTATCTCCAAAAAACCCGAGGGGGGCCGGGTACCCCCATCAATGCGCGTGTTAATGTAGGGTTATTTGGGGAATACGCTGGGATATATACAGCATATACAAAAATACTGTGTACTCAACATCTTGGCAAGATGTTGAGTACATGCAAGATGATACATACATGCATGCAAGATGATCTTGCATATGCATGTGTCAATGCAGTCCCAGTCTGCTATCCGAACTGGGAGGTGGTGGCGTGAACAGTTTGGTTTCGGAACGCGTCGAAGTGGAGCTGTGCCACCCCAAATTATGACCTCCTGGTCCATAGAATTGAGTAGTCACCGAGTTGAGCTCGTGCTGCGATAACGGTGGTCTTTAATTCCATGGGCTTGACTGTGTTGCAAAATCTACTTTATTTTGCGGTAGCTTATCTCAACATTTTTTTCAGGAAGGTGATTTGATATCGGTAAATATTGTTGGGATATACCGATCTCTGTCTGATTTATGGCATTCACTATATTACCAAGACCAAAATATAACAACTGAGGATCAATCAATCATTTAAACAAACTGATGGCCTAGTAAACATGCCAAACGAAAGTCACTACTATCAGTTGGCTATACTGCATCATTTTTAACCTTTTGTGGTCACGGCTAGATTTTGTATGTAGCAATAGCGTGGAGGCCAACAACCCAATCAGGTTATTTCGAGAGGGGCTCATCCCGAGACGGGGCAAAGATACAGATTCTATAAAAAAATTTGAACGCAAATCCCGCTTTTGAAGGTTTATTTCAAAATACTTTTATTCATTACTACCTAGAGACTAAGATCATGCACGGTCATATTTCAGCGGCGCAATCTGCACATAGGAAACTGACATATACCAGGGCTGCTTGTAATGAAATCGACAATGCGAGCAGGAGGGAGAAGTCTGGCTAGTCTTTTACTGCTGGTTTTAAGGCTGCATTCGAGACAGTCTCTTGGCATGCATATTGTAAACACTTAAACAGTATAACTAGATTGATAAGAACGTGGTCAGCCAAAGTCAGCGCATACGGCTTACCTGTTATAAGTCGTAAAGTGGTATTTGGTCGTATAACTGTGCTTAGAAGGAAGCACTGACTCTTACAAATACGAGGGATCTCCGGCACATCGGTGGAGTGTGGATAAACAGAAACGGTCAGTGGTGGAAAAGTGTGGAAAATATTCTTCTAAAAGCACGGAATATCTTTTCCACATAGCGATGGTTTACATACAACCAGAGAGATAATCGGTGCGGCATCTCCGATCTAAGGCCTTAGCCCTCGCCTCGGTGGGAGTGTTTGAACACCCACTTGGGTTTTTCGAACGGCACGAAAATACGGCGGTGCTTCGCGCCGCCGTACCTAGCACAATTCCTCCTTGATCAATTTCGCAACTTTCCCCCAAAATTTTAAGGTTGGGTCATCTCAGGTCAGGACACCAGTGCAGGTCAAGTGTTCTCACCTCCAAAAATGTTTAAGGTGGCATAAGTAAAAAATGGGTGAGTCTATCGAATTGTAACTTATACCACATAATGGGCCCACAAAGTGTTAAAACATATATTCCAGGATTTTGCACATCTATGACCTAGGGTCAGGTACGGATCATGACCTCTCTATTGGAAGTACATAGAGAAAACAGAAAATGGGCTGCATTTATGTAGATACAGCTAAGAATACCTTTGTATTTTCCACTTCGTAGTATCTTGGGCCCTCTCCTGGTTCATGTTGCAATTTTTGACCTGTGACCTCTGAAAGGTCTTCCGGTGCTATTTAAGCACTTTTCAGACTTCGGTGAATAACTGTGCATAATGATGATACAGCTTATATTTTGATACCATTATGTTTGGATTGCTATTGCGAGTCGATTTATATGCATATTCACTATGCTAGGTTGAAAAGGAACCTTGACCTGACCTGAGGTCAGGTCATTTGTGTTTTGCTCTAGCATAGTTATATTATACATCATTCGATTCACCGTAACGAGAGGAAGCAAATGGTGCCTGAAAATGGTTCTAACTCAACTCTGTCAGACGCCAGAGCCCAAAAACACTACCCTAACGTGCAACCTTTTTCGACCTGTCATAACTTCAATATCGATTTGAGCCAAAAAGTGAGCAGTAAAGTTTCGTCATGAATTTGTATGAGCTATCCAGCAGCTTTTGCGTTTTTCGCTATTCCGCTTAGGAGCCGAGTTCGAGGGGGTGTTGGAATCCCCCCACCAGGGCGAAGGTGACTCGGAGGCCCACCGGGATGGGTGTTGAATAAAAGTAAAAAAATACTGCCCCATTTACCTTAATACTGCAAGGTTAATTAATCTTGCAATGTTAACCTTAATCTTGCAATGCACATATTTAAATGCAGGCGTTGAGCTTAGTAAAGCAAGGAAATGGTTTTGTTTTTGAGAATCGTCTTAATATTTTTGATGAGTTACTTCCGTCGGTTCATATTGATTATACCTCTTTTTCTGTGTAGAGGCGTCCGGCATCAACGCGCAGAGAAGAGAAGTTCTAAAGTGCCC
This sequence comes from Lepas anatifera, assembly GCA_034440635.1. NCBI lineage: Eukaryota > Metazoa > Arthropoda > Thecostraca > Lepadidae > Lepas > Lepas anatifera. The sequence continues at coordinate 247,032 of JAOTON010001508.1, forward strand.
ACCCTGAGGTCTCAAAACCAAGAGGGTTAGAAAAACGTCTGTTTGGGCTTTTGGGGGCTATGGCGATCTACGACCAAACTTTCAATCACCTAGGTCAGTATTTTCAAGGACAAACAAGATCCTAAAGGTCAAATTTGGGCTGTGCTGGTGACCCATTGGGAAACGCCGTGAATATGCAGATAAAAATTGGGAATGCACCAAAACCGGACCAAGGTTATGAAAAGAAGGTTCCACTAAACGTTTCCTCAAAGTTTGGTGTCCAGATCATAAGGTCATATATGACACATCAGGTCATAATATATTTATATATATATATATATATATATATATATATATATATATATATATATATATATATATATATTCCCAATAATGTTCACTATAACTAGCACTATAGCAATTTTCGGCCAGGAAATGAGAGTTTGACCTTGACCATGACCTTTGACCTTGACCTGTGGCCTTCAGTTTAGTATTGAGTAGCTTTAACCATGACGTCATAGCATCATAGACGTCATACTGGGCAACGTCGTCTGACCGAAAATACTGGGGCCAATCACCTTGAAAATACTGGTATAACCCTGACTTGTGACCTCTCATCTTCACCTTAAGCTTCATTTAAAGTGTTCTTGGTGTATAATTACGATGATATAACACTATGCCGTCTTTCGCCTGTCTACAGTGCAGGCGAGCTTGTGTCACTGCACGATTGCACAGTGATGCAGCGGGCCTAAAAAACGGGACGAAAATGCCAAAAAATGAATTTCTAGAACTTATATCAAATGTATGCAATGTGTTTGAGAATTGTTTGGAACCCGGAAAACCATCCTTTTTTCTTCCTCTAGCGTGCAACATTGGTTTCACAGGAGCTGAAACTTCAAACTTATTCTGCCTCGCCAAATACGGGTATCTGGCCAGAAATAATAACGTGATCTAAAACGTTAATAACAGGTGCTCACACCTCGCCATCCATAAAAACGTATACTACCGTAAAGCTTGGAATGTTTGTGACCTTCTGGTTACAAAAATACGGTTCTAGCGGCTCCGGAGAATGCAGTGAGTTCGTTTTAATAAATATATGTTTGCAAACTAAAATTTATAACATACATCTTATTTCCTTAGACTGGCAAAAAAAGGCACGGTCAGGATCGGCTGGGAAATCATACCATGTATTTTGGAAAGTGTCTTCTTTACATTGGTGGAATCCGTAGGTCGACAACCGACGGCTGAAAAAAGTTATGACGGTTTCAGTGAGCGCATGTTCTACCCGTAGTCGGCGGGCGGTTGTGACAATGACGCGCGCGGCATCCACCAATCGACGCGTATTGTTTCATTTCTCCAATCAAATGACCATTTAAATGGGGAGAAGGGGGTAACAAATCACAAAATATGCGTAACGTTATTGATGGACGGCCTCTAGTTGAAGGAGGCAAAACAGTTGAGAAGCAGGAGGGTAAATTGAGAGAATGAAAGCATGTTGTTTAATAGCTATTAGCGCACAGCAAGATCAGACCGGGAATAACAAAATTCAGATTTCAACTTCCGCTTACTTTCTTCCCCTTTGTAAAATGTTATATTTAACCGATTTTCCGTTAATCTTTGGCCTCCGCCCCCCGTTAAAACTGACTGTCACGTATGTATATATAGCTGGTTCCATAGTGATTGGTAGGTATTAGCGTCAGTTCATTCAAGAAATTAAAAACGTTTACTCTTCTCATGAACGTTTCGTCTCTGGCAATACGTTTTGACGAAATCTTTAAATTTTGTACCCTGCAAACTGGATGAGACGTCAATTTGGAAAATTATGGACAAAAAACTGTTTTCGCCGATCCTGCAGATTTTCTGTGTTTTTTCTCAATTAGTTACAAATTTTGGACCTTATGAAGTATTTTGCATGTCAGTTCATGCATCCAGCTAAAACACAGCAGGTGAGGCAGCAATGGTGTCGGCAAGGATCATCACTTAAGATATTTTGCAAAAACGACCGCAGCCTAATACCAACCAATCAGTACCGAACCGGCTGTACATACTACCTCTCTTGGATTTTGAAGAAAGTCGCTTGTCGCACGTTTTATGGGGGTTGCCGCTGTTAAAGCTTAACAGTCGTTATCTTCTGATGAGGATTTAATACCCGACGCTCCCCGAAATCTGTTCCCAATGCTAATAAATACGAGGTGAGAATGCATTTTCACTTCCAAGGTTTGCCGGCTAAAAACTGGGGAAATCCAATCATTAACCCTATTTCCGTCAGGCTCCCGGCTACCCCTATTTCCGGCAAGGGGGGGCAATATCGGCCCCCCTAAGATCTCGTAATCTAACCGGCCGATTTTGAAAATTCAAAGTGCTATAGATTCCCCTGACGCTAAACTTTATTTTAGAAAAAGAAAATTTCAAATTTTTTATTTTTAAGGAGAAGGTCGTGCAAAATATACAATTTTTGTGTATTTTTTAGATTTTCCATAACCCTTGTCTCTGTTGTACGATTTTCACAAAACTAGTTCAGATTTACAAATAATTGACCCAAAATTGTCATATACTCGAGTTACGCAAAAATTCGAAATTCAATTGCAGTTCCAGGACCAGGACTATGAGGGGAAATATATACAACCTAAAAAGTTTTTGTTACGCGGATTAGAAGCCATGATATACTGCTTGGCATCTTTGACACATAAATAAATGAGAAAAAAGTGAAAAACTCATCAGGGGCGGATGCAGTAAGGTAAAACAGTGGGGTAAAATACATACCAACAATATGCGAGTGGTATGCATGAGTATATTAGTCCCTCGACTAGTTGAAATTTATTTCTGATAATTTTTACCCTCCAATGGCTGCTCTGGGAAATGGGGTGACATAGGCGGATCAAGGACTCTCGTCGTGGGGGGGGTGGGGGTAATTGGAAACACATTTTTAATATACAACGATATTGAGTCGCGGCGGTGATACTGGCTGGGAATATGCATTTTGAAAATGTGTAGTGACTGGACACGCCTCTGGTAATCTAGAATTGGGTTATAACTATTTTGAATTTTCCTATACCCAATTGTATTCGCCCTGGCACGGCTGTAAGCAGTCTTCTCACTTACTAACGTTTAGTCCTTCTTGGTAACATTCCCCCATTTTGAACTGCTGTAACCGCCCCTGATGAATACAAATAGTGACAATTGTGAATGCACTATCATCTCACATAAAAAATGATATAATAAAACCATATAACTGGTATCAGGATCAGCAGAGACGGCTTCCTTTTACAAAGAACCCATCGCATACGATAATACTTGGTTTGTGGATAGAACCTCCCCAAAAACCCAGCCATAGCTCCGCCCCTGGTAAATATATAATCTTGAAAATTTCAGAAAACCTGCCTGTACTAGTTTTAGGAAAAGTCAGGAAGTTTCAAAGTTCTATCGCAAGCCGTTTCGGAGATATTCTCGAAAAACCTGAAGGGGGGCAATATTAGCCCCCCTTGCCGGAAATAGGGTTAAATCAAATTATCAATCATATTAATTGTTTCCCTTACTATTATCTTTATTCAGTTTATCGCATGGTCAGATTTGCGACCATGTGATTATTTCATAAAGCTACAGTCACTGTCAGAACCGTTCAAAACCCTCGATAGCCTCTGCATAAAGTAAAGCACCCAATGGGTGCCAAGGGGTACTCTGGTGCCTTTGTTATGGACCTGACCTCAAAACAGATGTCCGCTCTAGATTTGTCTTTACAAGAGCTTTCTAATGGTGTATAGAAACTCGATCTAACTCCTCTAGAAGCCGAGTTACTTCCGGCTTTTGTCAACCTTGCTTAGAGAACCAACATTGCCTTACATCGGTTTAAAAATGACATCAGAACTCGATGACTTGACCTGACCTTGGATTGAAATTTCGTCAAGATGTATCAATTTGATTTTGGTTTGCACTTGCCACGCGGCATTACGCTAAGCCGAGTCGTTTTTCTCCCATCGCAAAAAACTTAAGGGGGGGGTAGAATCGATCCCCTGGCAAAAGGAGGGTTAAGAAGAAAAACAAAGTTTGGTGTACTTGTGTGAGCCGCCTGATGGGGAGCTTCAAATTGAACCAAAAATCATTTTTGTATCATTATTTTTTTGAGCTATGAATTTTGTCCCGTTTTCAGGCCTCCTGCATTACTGTGAATTGGGGCGACCTCGGAATGTAGGACTTTCAACTATAGGGGAGACCGGGGCTGTTTGCATCACGGGTTGAATGCATCAGGGGCTGTAACTAAAATATATATTCACTAGATAACAGTTTAAGCGGGCCCACTAGAACCGCGTACGCGCAATGTCTTTCCGGTGAAGAAACCAGCGGAGGCGGTCGGCCGATACCAGGTGAGGAAGCAAAATTTCATCTTTTTAGGGTGAAAGTATTTTTTTAGTCTGTTACATTACGTTTTAAATGAAATACAAGATAACATGCGCGCTGGTCATAAGCCTGGCAGGTTAAAGCGTGTTGCTCCAGTCTTCAATTGAGGCAAAGAATGTTGGCGGGACCTCTTGGCTTGTGCAATATTTGGCGCCACGATTGATTCAGGGCAGGGACGGGGCAGCATGAATCATTTTTCGCGGGGCAGGTTGAAACATTGTTGCAACCTACCCCGGCACTTAGTTTTGTTTATGGGAAAATTGAATAGTCATAAGGATGTACTATTGCAATAATTATTTGCATGGGCGTCGAAAGTGGGGGAGGAGCGCGTCACTTTCGAGAAGCAGGTGCTATATCTGTCACCAATGTGACTCTGACTCTGAGTAGGTAAGCTCAGAAGGGTATCCGATGGGAAACGCGCCTACCAAGGAAACGTGCCTCCGCTGAATGGGAAACGTGCCTACCAATAAATCGAATCTGGCGTTGTATTGTGTTTCTGTGCATTAATTCCTCACGATACAAGCTGCCCCGAGGACTGATGCAACTTACCCCGGCATGGGGGCAGTTTGCATCAGGTGCAGAGCTGTTTTCAAAAGTGTATGGTGGTAAAATGTTTGTGTTTTTTGGAAAAGATTAGCCGTCGTTTGGTGGGGAAAAGAACTATATTTTGAATGGTGGTATCCAATTTTCGATAGATCTTGTGGATTATTAGCTACGGAGGGAAAAGTGAAAAATGATTCAACCAGCCCCGGTCTCCCCCTACGTAAAAAGAAATGTATACCACTTTTCAAAATTCCTCAATCGATGGACGTGTCTCTGATGAACTCCCCCAAATGTAGCCATGTAGCGTCTTGTGGCTTCTCCGGCCACGTCTGGAAATGTAGTGGGGGACACTTTATGACACCCTCCACTGCACGTGTTAACTTGGTAAGCTATTTGGCGCCCCCAAAAATGTGAGGTACTTTTCAGTTATTATAGCTTGCCTTTCCCGTAATTTACCGTGTTGATTTTGTAGTGTATTTTGTTGTCGCTGGTACCCTCTCAATATTCGCATCGGCAACACTGGGCAACTATGTTACGATGTCAAAGTGGAGGAGGTTTCGTAAAAGGTGGACTTTGAGGTTTCGTAAAAGGTGGACGCGGTTTTCGGTTAAGAAACACCCGTAAGCTTTAAAACCGAATTATTTGATGCGGTATGAAGCAGTACGGTTTAAGACCTCCTTTAAATAAACAGATGCTGAGAGTATATTTGAACCCTTTGTTGGTTCGTATGCAAGCGATGAGTTCGTGGCGGTCGTCCTTTTTTCCTGCGGCAAGTTCCCGAGGCTGGGCGCCGCCCTCTGCTCGCTATTTCCCAAAATAGTACATCATGGCATGATCCGTCAGATGGGGATTGATGGTAAAATTACTGGAAAAGCAGATCGATCACTATGACCCTCAAGCGCGCAACCACACAGAGGAGACTTGGTACTGGTACCGCAGAGCTTGAGCAGGGATACCTTTCATCCCGTTTTCACACTTGACACCACTTTCATTTTTGCGAACATGTTAGCAATATTTAACAGTGCACCAGCCGACTATTATCCGCATTATTTGCGCTTCTCAGAACCCTACGAAAAAAATAAACTGCTCATAGCGTATTGCTTCAAACTGTGATTTGAGAATCAGTTTGAGCAGCGGGGATCGGCGACCGACTGCCTCCTTGGGTGTAGATCGATCGTTTTCAGTAAAGCTTCTCCATGTGGCTCTTTAGGCAGGCTTCTCCCGGACACGTTGACATATATACATGAAGGGTATAACCTTCATCTCCTGTCAGCATCTTAGATGACATTCAAAGTTTCTTTCCTTGCCGCTTGTAGAGTGTAACATGCCTTGCTATTCGCGAGAATAATCACACTCGCAGACCTTTAAGTATAGCATACCGTTCTGCTAAGCAATTTTGGTCTTCATGTGCTCGACCGATCGACCCGTCACCAAATGTCGTATGCTCCTGATAGAGCACGCCTCCACACTTTCACCTCGCTCAGCGGCTGTGTGGCCTGCCAGACAACTTGGATGTTCTTTGCCAAGTGTGCCCTATATTAAATATTTGTAGACTGCCTGCCTCAGGTAGCATTGCTAGCAAAGCTCTGTCGGTGAAAAATGTAGACGCAGCGGAGGCTGCAGTGGACTGAGGGTAATTTTGTCACCCGAGCGAGGCTGTTTGAAACTAGTAAAAAGAGTCGTGCAATTTTGGTTCTCTGTCATTAAACCTCATGGTGAGGGCTACAAAAATTTAAAAAATCATTTATAAATGAAAGAAATATCTACCATGTATCACCTCTTTACCCAAATTATTTATGCCAGCTTTCTGATGTCAGCTCTTGATTTCCTGCCCTGGGCGATGAACTTGTTGCTATGGTGTCACACCGAAAGCCCCGTTTGCGCGTATGCTCCTCTGGAGCTCGGCCTTTCTTGCTGCCGGGCCATTTTTACCGGCGGCTGCGCGGTGCGGTGAGGGGAGGCCTCGCCTCAGACCAGCCTCAGCCCGCTGTGGCCACAGCACGTGTTCCCTGTCGCTGACTGAATGCCATCACGGCTCACGAGGGCTCTCAGCCAACAGCATTAACGCCTTTGACGGCTCGGCCCCACTCGGTAGATGTATAAATAGCCCGCTGGAACTCCGACTGGGACCAGCCCTGACACCAGTTTGTGATCGGTTTGTATTTTATGTTACACAACCTCACTTTCAGTCTTTCGAAAAGAAGTGACACTTTGAAAATGGATCTCCAGTTAGGCTTATTGCTGTTGAGCCGCGATTGAAAATGCACGACGAATTGAAGCCCAGGGAAGTTTGCAGCAGTCATTTCAAACCAGGAGGTGGTGGGTGGGCGTTTGATAGGGACAGAGTAGGCCCAGACAGAAATGTCTGGGGAGAGGGGATAATGCGATCCTGGGTAAAGTTAGAAGCGATAAGAACGCTGCCGTTTCATTGAAATTGAAGTGCCTATCTGGCTGTCTTACCGTCTCATTCCGTAAGCTGTGCATATTGGCTGTGCGATCTCCTCTCTTTTTTTCTCTCTCTCTCTCTCTCTCTCTCTCTCTCTCTCTCTCTCTCTCTCTCTCTCTGACTTCCAGTCGCTGTTGCAGGTGTTCTCTTCTGTCCGCTGACGTTCGATGGAATCGCGTGCTGGAACCCCACTCCCGCCGGGGCCGTCGCTACCCAGCCGTGCCCGCACTACTTTAAGGGCTTTATACCACAGGTGAGTTAGTTAATCGGGCTATCTTGCTGATAACGGGCTCAAAACCTATATGTCTAATGAGTTGATACATGTTATATGATGCACAGATCTGTTAGAATAGTGAGAACCCATATAGAGCACTGCAGCATTGTTTTCTCGGTTAACACCCGCACTGGAGATGAGTCTTGCACTGACGCGCACTGGAGGAGGCCTGGTACCCCCCTGAGATCTCAGAAACTAAAAGGCTTAAGAAAACTTTGGTTGGAGGGTGCGTGGGGGGCTATGGTGATCTAAATCTAAACCAAATTTCATTGACCTAGGTCAAACGGGGCCATGCAGGTGAAATATTGGCCTTGATGGGGACCTATTGGAAATGCCGTAATTATTCGGGAAAAAGTTGGGAATATGCTAAAGGCGGGCCATGGTTATAAAGAGAAGGCCATCAAAAATATTTTCCAAAATTTTGGATTCAAGGTCATTCAAAGTTATTGACCTATGACGCCACAATATGGTATTCTACCTATAATGTACAGTATTACTAGCACTATAGCAACTGTTGGGCGGGGAAGGGGGATTGGGTCTTACCCATGACCTTTGACCTTTGCATTGAGTTGCCTTAATTTTGCGTCATTGCATAATGTGCGTCAGACTAAGTAACATCATTTGACCGGAAGCACTGGGTATAATGACCTTGACCTGTGCCCTTTGATCTTGACCTTCATGTGAGGTGATCTTGACTTATGACATTATGACGGCACTAATCGGTCTCCAACGCAAGCGAACCGGTCCCACCACGCGATTTTGACGACCTCTAAATGCAGGTCTGACTTTTAAAGTCTATATCCAAAAATTATTGGTTAATTAAAAAAAATGCCACCAATCAATGTGCTATTAAATGTTCTCAAATGTGGCCAAGTATTGTTTTCTGACTACTAGCGGTTCTCCAGCCACCTCGGAAGAATAGGTGGGGGCCTCCTAGGCCCCTCTTCAGTGCGCATGTTAACCCTATTCCTGTCAGGGGAAGGGTAAATTCTGCCCACCTCTCATCTTTTTCCGAGATATCGTCAAAGCAGTTTACGGTAGGCCTTTGAACAATTCTGAATTTTCCTAAAACTAAATTGGGCATATTCCAAGAATCAGTATTGGCTAAGTATGGCTCGGCATTCTAGGGAGGATCTCTCGCAAACCGAGTGCATTGCGTGTACGGTGCGTTATTTACACAAAAAAGCGGTCCGTAAAAATATTTGGAACAGTCAGAATGTTTGAATGCTATGCGTAATTTTTCAGGTCATAGACTTTATATTTTTAACAGTCAATGGACAAAGCCAGGGTAGATTATGGTGCATTGCATAATTACATACTGATTCCCGGTTGTGAAAGCTAACTCTTGCGTTTCGCTTGTCGCAGTACCAGGCTAGCAAGGAGTGCACCTCCAAATGGGACTTGGTACTTCAGCGCTGAGCACAACAGCAGCTGGACAGATTACGGCAATTGCCATCTGCCATCAATTCTGCACAAACATCTAGATTATACCGACAGTGAGATCATCCAGGTCAGTATGTTTTATCATCCTTACTTCTGGTCCTCAGATTGTAATAACACAGCGAATTTGTCCAGTACGCGCAGGGGTAGAGACTTCCATCTGCCTCGGGTCTCCTTGCAATGAATAGGAAGGTACATTGAATGGAAAAGCCGAATTAACACAATTGTTGCCAGTAAAAAATTGCGTCTATCCTGTGTGTTATGTTGGTACTTTTGCCCACCAGCCCTCAAGAATGGTAACCTGACGTTAGGTCGGGCCATGCTTAAATTGTGACCAAGTAGGTCATCGATACATCATCGACATCGATACATACATACATCGATTGATACATACATACATACATACACACATCATCGATTTGCTGTAAGGAGATAAATCGAATGACCCCTGAAAATTGACTCTAACTCAACCCAGTCAAACGCTAGAGTCAAAAAAAACTTTTCTCATCTGTCACATTCTTAGACCTCTCATGACCTCAGCACTGACCTGAGCCAAAACGCCTTGCTTGGTTGTATGACCATCAGCGATGGCCGTTATTGCATGAAATGCGAAGGATATTGTTTTAGCCGCACCAGAAGAACATGTAGCTCTCTAGTGCCCGCAGGGCTCGGGGGTAACGTTACAGGCAAAAGTCTCTATTGCGAAAGATCCTGCAGGGGCTCTGTTAGCCATGTTCCCGAATGTTGTCTGCAATGTTCTCGAGTACGTACAACTTCTGAGGTCTTGTGCACACATACCCAACGCATCAGCTGGCACCAGGAGTCCAATGCAGGCAGCTGGACCGCATAACGAAGGCTAATCTAAAAGTTTGATTGGTTCTTAGACGCACCGCTTTTGTGTAATATTGGCTGAACTGAGCCTTTTCTGAAGGGAAATTTACTCTGAACTGGGAGGATATTGAACTGCTGACGAGGTGTACTGATTGAAAAGGAGAAACACAATTAGATAGGCGTTCAGCGCACTATGCGATCTAAATGACTGGCAGTGAGAAAATATTCTGACTTCAAACGAGCATTTTTCTTCGAGCTAACATCGAATCCTCTGCGCCCGGTCTTTCTTTTTCCTTGAAAGAAAACTCCATTATCAATCAAATGTTTTCCCTAGTCCATGTCTGAAGCCCATCGTCATATGTCTCTTTACATTTTAGTTATAGGTATATATTATTGGGTAGCGGGAATTAATCAACCGGTCGGTTGAAATTAGGAAACATTCATCCGGAAACTTGCCGGTTTAATCGTGACTGCAATATGTTAGATTGTCTTTTACCCACAACGTGGGTTTAACCATAGCTAATCTTGCACTACTCAGACTGCAAAATATATTCAGATTTAGAGGGAGCTATAAAAAAGCACTACTGTGCTTTTTGAATTACAAAAAAACATAAATTTGACGCTACCGAAGTCAGAAAAAGCATGTGAGTGTTGATGATATAATTCGAAACCACAAAGCACGCTTCAACGACTTATTGACGGGCTGAGTGTCCATGTCCATTCGGCCGGCTGAAGCGAGCACATCTTGCCCCCCCATCGATGGCAGCTCAGCTAATTTCGTCTCCGAATGCATTGGATCTTCCTAAATACTATTTCTAATGTTCTTTAAAAAATTTGTAGATATAAATATGAGACCCCTTACTGACCATGCGTCCCATTGTTTACAGCTAGTTCAAAGCTTTGTCTGATTTTTTTATTCCAGCCCTTGAACGAACCATCGGACATGCGCCCAGGAGTACCTATTCTGTAATCTTCTCCCACTGTATTAATTTAAGACTTAAACAAGTAAGATTAAAAAGTGTCCTAACAACACCTCAGCTGGAGGCACTCGACATGTAATAGATGCACTTTAGAAATTAATACCCGTGTCTAACACTTCCTTTAACCCCCGCCCCACCGGGGGTCCGGTGCAACCTTCGCCCCACCGGGGGCCATCGATGGCCCCTCTAACTCCGAAAATATGAGGGTTAGCGCAAATCTGCAAAGTGCATTAGAAGGCTCGCGTGAATTCAGTAAGAAATTATTTTAAATGTTTAAGTGCTCAGGTCAATGGTTTTACCTCCAGAAGTCAAGAAAGGTCACTACAGGCCATTTTCACTCAAATATGCAATGCTTAAGAAAACTGGGCATAACTCTTATGCCATTAGAGCTATTGAGTATGCCATCTACGTTAGAGCTATTGAGTATACTATGCCATTACGTGGTAAAGTACATTTGATAGGAAACTGCCAGTCCTTTTTCCGTTATGCGGAACCTAAAGACCTCCCGCCAGTGGTTTGACCTCCAAAGGTCACCTCGTGACCTAATATGACCTGAGGTCACGAAAAGTGAGAAAGTGACCTTGCTGTATATCAAATGAAAGCCAGTGACAAGATATACATGATGGTGTTTGTTTCAGCGCTCTAGCTTAATTAGGTCAAAAGTTAGTGTAAAAATACTGTTTTTGACCCCTGCTGACCTTGGATGACCTTGTAAAAGTTAAAGGGCAAATATGACCCCTGGGATCCGTGAAAGGGTGTCCAAAAACGCTGTTCTGAGCAGTCTGAGTATTTGCAATCATTTTTGTGACTTTTAGATCATAAGACAGCTTTTCCCCATGCTTTTCCAATGGGAGAGGTGGCCTCGTGACCTGACTTTAGGTCACGAAATTGAAAAAATACTGGATATACACGTTTTAGACCCTGGAGGGGTCATGGAGTGTAGCGAGTTTCGAATCGATCGACAAAGAATTGTAGCTCTTATAGAGCTTCAAAGTTGAAGTGAGGTGACCTTGGTTGACTTCGCCTGGTGACCTGAACTTGGGTGACCTGGGTTAAAAATTTTCAGGGATGATGGGAAAATGATGAGGTGAGAGATAGAGCCCTCAACCGTGGTGCTGCGTCTCCTTATTGTTCTGCTATCTCGAAAAAAACCTTAGGGGGCCATCGATGCCCCGTGGGGCGATGGTTAAAGCATAAAGGTCCCGCTGATAAATGTTAAATCTGAAGACATATTGTTGACGGATCAACGCTTGCAAACAAGTTTGAGATCCGACAGAGGCAGAGAGCAGTTTACCGCTCTTTTCCAGCTTGGTTTTAACTCGATGTTTCATGAATAGATAATAGGGATCAGGTGTAGGCTTGCCGAATAAATGATAAGGTTTAATGGTGGGGCCACTTAAGGATCGTATTACAAATTAATACTCTCATCAAGCTGAACGTTGTTTGAAAAATCACTCAAGTTAGCTATGCCTGTTCTTTTCTGTAAGTCGCAACAGAGGAAGTTGCTCTCCGTACTTTGTGAGAGGAGGAGCATAATTGATAACGGAACTTGGGTGCTCGCTGATGAGGACATAAGCGCTAAAAGTTATAAGCTTATTGGCAAGTGCTACAGTCCTGGGTACACAGGGCACTGAGACGGAGCATCTACTGGTGGATTGGCACTGGTAATAGCACTACTCTGTGACCAGTCAAGTATGTCGCTCGGGAAGCAGGCTTTCTAAGGAAACGGAGAAATTGTTTGAAACATGTGCTTCTGTGGGACGTTCTTACTTTGGCTCCACTGCCGGTATCTCCTGGGATCTGAAACTTGCTCAGGTCTGTGACAGCCACCACCTTTTTAGGCAGTTGACACACTTTGGCTAATTCACTGAGGCTAATGCTCCAGCGGACTGGGAACGCTGAAGTTCTGAACCTCAGAAGCTAGGCATTCGTGTATATCCTAAAACTGGCCCTAACGAGGGTATTTTACCTCCTCACTCTGTCATGGTCCATATGGACCCCCATAGCCATCTGAAAACTAAGAGAGGTAGAAATATGCGGTAAATTTCATCGTGTTGCCCGTGACCTGAACATTTCAACGATATACAATGTTTTACCCTAGATCAATTGTTGACCTTGAGAGGTCACATATATGTCATGGTCAAGCTGAAATCAAGTAAGATATAGTCACGCCGTGGCTTTGCGCCACATTTAGGAAGACAAACGTTGCCGAGTCGTATTTTGAGGTATTTGTAATAATTTACACTTATCATAACATGGAAAACATTGCAAAAGTTCAATATTTGACCTTTGGAACCCAATATAACCTCGTGTGTCTTGGCCTTTTCCAGCACGTGGTCAACTGCATTATCAGTGAAAAGGCTTCTAACGCACTTGACTGTTTTGGCACATAGTGCTGCATGCCAATCTTGTAGATTCTAGGTGACTGACCTTGAATGGCCTTGGTAATACAAAAAGCCAGAGGATCTTCATCCAGAAAGTGGCCAAAAGGCTTGCTGGAAGCATAAGCCAACACAAACAAATGAAGAGCAAATGATTAGCATTGGCGTTTATGCATGTTTCATTATACTGGTAAAGCACATTGGAGATCAGTGACGTTGCTTGACCTGTGACGTGGCTGATGACCTCAAATAAAATGCTCCACCAAACAGTCTAAGGTATAGCAGCTTGATAGCTTACTGTAGATATTTCCAAATTTTTACGAAATTAGACTACCCTAGGTCATGACCTCGGTTGACCTCGTGACGACCAGGCATAGGACGACAACAAAGGTAAGTGCTAGACACTGATCAAAGCATAGAGGCTGAAATACTGGCAATTTTCTCATTACACGACCAGACATATTAGCATGACTTCGCGTGGGTCGGATGAGGTCACCTGAGGTCACTTTCCCACTGCATACGCTCAAGAGGTCAAGGGTCATCAAGGCAAGTGCATTGAAGCTTGGAGCCTGTGCAAGCACCCAGTTCAAGTCGCATTGGTATTCCTAGGTAGACGAAATTAGAGATTAGAGCAGCGAGGAAGACGGCGAAGATAGGTATTGTGCAGGTCTTTGAGAATGACTGCATATTTCCATGAGCTTAGATAACTCAGACTTACAAATTTGTCAAAATGTGTAAAGTTTTGGTCACATTTTGGTCACAAATCTTTGACGGCATTGCTCTAAGCCGAGCCGTTTGTCTGCCAGCGTGACAGACGACGAGGGGCTCCAAATGAACCCCCTCGGTAGGGCGAGTGTTAATAGTTGATAGATAACTTTGATTGCTCTCAGTTCCAGTATTTCATTCCACACATTTCGAAGAGCTACCGAAATTGCGAAACAATTGATATGAAATGTGCAAAAGCGGTACGTTGCATGAAAACGCATTATGTAGGAGGTTTATGTTCCCAAGTGGCTTCTGGTCTAATTGAAATTACGAAATGTGACTGTTGGTACGTAAATTAAGCTGTTAAAAAATCTCAGGAATTATTGAAACAAAAATAAACACAAACTATAAGGCTGGGGGGATCCGGACGCGCGGTAGACAGCGCGCAGCTGCGCGGGGGCGTAAGTTAACGCGGAGCGGCTTTTGGAGGGATCCATTAGCGCGCAGCTAAGTTGTGGCGGAAGTAGTGTCGTAACTCGCCGTCTTACGCGCTAACTTTCCGCGTCTTCTCAACAGCGCGGAAGACAGCGCGGAAGCCTGTATGATCCTTTAAAAGCAACGAAAAGGCATTGGAAATATCAATAAATCCAAGCTATATGACTTGCGGTCGATAAAGCATGTCTTTATAATAATAATCGAGGCCCACCAACTCCCAGCATCTCACTGGGAAATCCTCAGAAGAGACACAGGCGAGGAGAAACATAGATCACTGCAGATGTGTCAGTGGACCACCAGCCGTAATGCTAACTGCCCTCCAATACACCTTGTTTTTCGGACCAGGACGTATATCATGTTTTGTACCACTCACCGTCCCCGAGCGGTCTCGTCGAGGATTACATGGAACGCCAGCGATAACCCAGTTCACCCTGAGAACTGTGAACGTGAGGATATCCATAGAAATATCCCCGTGTCCATAGAAAGTCACCCAACCACTTGCAACATCTTTGGCGTGACTTGAAGGTCACTGTCAAAAAGATCAGTCTTAACATACGCGTGACAGGCTAAAGACAGGCGGTGAACCCCCGTCGGAGCCGATAAACGATAACAGGGGGCAATTGCCTGTGGTGCCCAAATCCCTCCCCTAGATCCGCTAGTGAACATGACTTGAATAGGTTTGAGAAAATGCACCGAATAACGGTTAGATTCGTGAATAAATTTCAAACTGAATTGCGCTGCACTCGCCGAGCCAGACTTCCTGAGACCTGCCCGGCTCATCTCTCCCACATTGCTCTGACTAATCAAATTTCGTAAGGCCAGTATCCTGCCCATATAAATTGACTTGAGGTAGGTTTAACATAAAAACACATTTGGATTAAGGCAAATTACATCGTTTTCACATGTATGGCTCCCTTATGTGGAAATCTCACTTTATAATGGTCACTATATAAGTATAATTGTCGTTTCTGGCTAAAGTTTTTCCCTTTATCCGATCCGAGCACTTTTATCATCACTTCACCTCCCAGCGCGGGGCCGTGTCTTCCTCCCATCCCCTCCCCCCACAGTCGGCCAGGAAATCCGACACCGTTCAGCAGTCAGCAGGTTGTAACCTATGACGCGAGTTTACTACGGCCAGAAAAGCACCGTATTCTATGGGAATTTGAGCCTTAACGTCCATTTACTAAGGTCGCCGGAGGTATTCACCGCCGCCTCGGATTGCCCTCCATGCACCGCGCAAATTCCCGCGGGCGCGGAGCTTCGCGCGATTGCTCTCTCCTGAACATCCCTCCAAATCGCTTACGCGCTGACTTCCGCTCAAATCTGCGCGGGCGTAAGGAGAGCGCGGGCGTAAGCTACGCGCAACTGGATCCCCCAGCCTAAACTTCACAAAAAGTTCAGGATATAAATCAAAATAAGAATTGAACCCCGAGTGTCTCTGATGTTGGCTGCGCATGGCTACAGGCCTTGCTAGTGGCACTGAGGTCCTGTGCGGAACTGTGGGTTGGATGCAGAGAGAAGAGCGTGGTTGGTGCGGATCAAAGCAGGGCTAGTGAGAGACAAGTATTGTTACAGAAATAATAGGTTAGTGATTTAGAGCTGGTGAAACGTCTACCGCCGGCGAAACGGATTCCGGTTTGAGCGTTACCTGACCTGAGCAAACATTTTTACCCAGGACGGTTTCAGCTGGGGCATATGGGACACATAACAATATTCATCAGTAATGGATGATATTAGTGTCTTGTTTAGTGATAAATAACATCACCAGCAAATAATATGCCTCTGATTTCTGTTTCTGCGGTGCTTCAGAGTTTCTACCAGTGTCTTTTTCTCAAATGCGGAAATAGGATTATAAGAATGTGTCGCTTTTTTCTGCCTAGATTTTGGCCTTCAGAGGCCAACGTGTTTCCAGATTTATGTTTTTTTCGTTTTTCCCAGCCCTTGTTTTCTCCCCTCTAATGTGTAATGAGGCTGAAGTGAAATGAAGCATGTCATGAGTCATGATGGTGGATGTGGAGGTCGGTGTTAAGGTTATTTCAATATGATCGCAGCATTGGTTGTAACAATTGTTTGTTCTGTGTTTTACTGAGATAAACTTATGAAAAATGTATCGTCTAAAACTCGTGCTAAGACCATAATTTTTCGTATTGGGCACTATTTTATGGCACCTGAATTTGCTCTGTTTTTTCCAGGTGTGGACTCCAGTGATTAAAATAATCAGCCGAATAGGATACGGGATTTCTTTAACATCACTTCTTCTTGCCATGATCATTTTCTGCAGTATCAGGTACGTTGATTTTCTTTGTAAGATGCATAGTTGAGGGTGCCAGTTATGTGCCAAGGCCACAAATGCTTAAAAGCGAATACCTTTGTATCTACCAGCGCTAGCGATGCCATATTTTCAGTAATCCCCACTATCACCCCTTTTTCCAGCAAAATGATCATCCGCAGGCAGATATTTATTTATTTTCCTGGAGGAGTATTTTAAAAATCAAAATATTGAGCGGCATTGTTGCATTTGAGCGCAAGATTATATTCATCTGCTGGTGAAAATGTGCCTCCATGAAAGTGCCTGGGAGTTTAACAGGCTAATTAGTTCGAGACAATACCTACTCGGTCTCGGGCATGACGTGCATACATATATACCTAACAGTAATATTGAGTATCAAATAATCATTCCTTCTTATAAACCTGGATGGATGACTCGGTCATACTCGCATGTTTTCGAAGGCTAAATTTCGGAAAATGTGTTTCAAAAGACCTTTTATATATAGTGAACACTACGGTATTAAAAAAGTCACAACTGTTGTGTTTAGCCGGTGTTACTCCCTCAATCTAGTCATTTTATGTATGCGTAACTAGTCACTTGACACCCGCATTGACGGATGGTCGGGTACTCGCACCCCCCTTCGGGTATTTTCGATGCAGCATAAAAACGGCGGCGCGTAGCGCCGCTGTACTTGGCATTCCCTTTTTCCTGATAATTTTTACAGCTTTTTCCACAATTTTAAGGTTAGGTCATCTCAGGTCAGGTCACCAGTACAGGTCAAGCGACATGATCTCAAAAAGTTTAAGATAGCATAAATCAGAGCAGGATGAACTTATCCAATTGAAACTTATATTGCATAATAGCCCCACCGAGTTCTCTAAAATATGTTCCGGTATTTTTGATATCGATGACCTAAGGTCAGGCACGAGCCATGACCTCTCCATTGGAAATACATGGGAAAATGGCTTTAATGGATGGCGATAAAGTATTAATTATAACTGCATTAGATTTGCCGTATCCTTGCGGTTCTTATGATGTGCATTTTACCTAATTTTACCTTGACCTGACCTCAGATCAGTTCAAATATTAGACTTGACCTAGCAAGGTCATATTATATATAATTTGATTAAGCTTGCTGCGAGGATTCGAATGGTTCAAATGGTTTTGCTTTAGCTTTTCTTGTGCAGATTTAATGACTGAAGTCCTGCATTTACATGTTATCCCTATGACGGCATGTATTGACCTCTAGTGACCTCAAATGTCACCTGACAAAAAATGGCCCAAATATTTTCGATAGAAAAGTGGATGGACTACCCAACACTCTTTTACCGTTTTTCGCAATCTAGCGTGTTTTTGAGATCTTAGGGGGGGGCGTACCCACCCACTTTACTTTACCTGCACTGACACAAACTTCCGAAGCATCACTACCTCCACTAGGCAGGAGTTTGGCACCAACGCGCAATGAAGGGCTGCTCGTTTGTGCCAAGCGATGAAAGGGTGAATTATTGTCTGCACAATCGCGGCATTTTCCACTAGGTCTCCAGTACAACCCAGATTTGACCTTTACGACCTAGTTTGACCTTGACCTTGGTGGGCGGGTACCCGCCCACCCCCCCCTCGCGTTTTTCGGAGATAGCAGAAAAACGGCGGCACGTAGCGCCGCTATACTTGGCATACTTTTCCCTCATCATTTTTACAACGTCTGTGAAAATTTTAAGGTTAGGTCATCTAAGGTCAGGTCACCAGTACTCGTCAAGTGGCCTGACCTCAAACAAAGTTTAAGATAGCATAAGTCGGAGCAGGGCGAACCTATCCGATTGAAACTCATATCACATAATGGACCCACGGAGTTCTCTAAAATATGTTCTGGTATTTTTTATATCGATTACCTAAGGTCAGGTACGAGGCATGACCTCTCCATTGGAAATACATAGGAAAAATGGTTTTTACTGAATAACTCAGTAACAGATAGTGATAGAGCGTTGCATTAGACTCCCCTTGGCTTTGCAGTTCTAATGATATGCGTTTTATATAATTTGACCTTGACCTGACCTCAGGGCAGGTCAAATCCTTGATTTGACCTAGCAAAGTAAAATCATATATCGTTCGATTCGGCGTGCTGAGAGGATTCATGTGGTTTAAGCCGTTTTTCTCTATCTTTACTTGTTCAAATGTAATAGCCGAAAACCTTCTCAATTACTTCCGAATTTTGGACCTAACGAATGATTTTTGCACGTCAGTTCGTGCATCCAGTTAAAAAGCAGCAGGAGAGACAACAAATTGTGTCGGCAGGAAATATCACTGGAGAGACAATTCGCAAAAACGCCCGCGGCCTAATACCTACCAATCAGTATGGAACCGACTGTACCTCCAACCGTGGACCACGTGGACTTCGGAGGTTCAGGATTTAGCAGCCGGGGTGCAGTTGAATAGGGGGCATACAAGGCACAGAGGCACAGAACTTATCGGCGATGAAGCACTTCCGAAGAGCACATGTGCAGCAATGCAAAAAATTAGTGGCCGACAACCTATTCGACCTAAGGGCGCGCACCTACATGACAGAGGTACAAGTTTCAGAAGTCAAGGTCGCTTCAAAACCAGGTGGAACTTGATTCTTGTGGCTCCGACTAAAGCGGTATACCTGTTCCTACCATCTTAAGGCATTACTTCATGCCACATATCATGCCACCCTCCCCGTAATGTCAGGGATGCTACCGCTCTTTTCCGTCCACACAAGTTAAGTTGATTATATTGAAAATACTGACCATGTTAGAACCCGTAGTCAATTGCATAAATCAACCCACAACAATGATGAGGGGGAATACCATTTTGTTTTCTGAGAATATCACTATTCACATAATGTGGAGGGAAAAGGTATCGACATCAGCTCGAGGTTGGGGGAGGGGGTATCCTACAGCTAGAATCTTAAAGAGGCGCCCACCCCTGCTAACCCCAAGGTTCCTGGGGCCTATACAAGTACCCAAGTGCTGCTTCTTCATAGGAATATCATACGAGATTTCCAAATATATCACTCTCATTGCGTCATCCGCACTGAACTATCTCTATATTCACTTTTTCTAGTGTTGTAGAGTTTTTAAATTTTGGCGGTCTCCTATCGCCTCTTTTGGAACGATGGGGCATGTACAGCTACCTGGTCTCTTGTCATCTCATTTGGAAGTGTGGATCTTATGAAGCTGTCTGGTTTCCTAGAAGCTTTGCTGTTGTTTGCGTTTCTCGTAACACTGATTGCAAACTATATCTCTGGGGCCATGAAAGGCGGTACCATGGTTTATACTGCTGCCAGGCTAATTCGATACCCATAATTAGTTTCTAGGTGCCGTCAGCAACTGGAAAATACTCATAATATACGCTAATTACAACAGTAAAAAGCCGAATGAAAATACTTCCGTCTCTGCGGTTCCAATGCTTAATTCATTGTTGCCTCCCATGAACCTTTCGGTGTTGGCCATGCTCTTGGCTAATTATACCTACTGTGCTCCGAAAATGTCTCGTAATGGAGTCAAATACAGATTTGTATGAGCATTAAAGGGAATGTGGCACCTTGGTGGAATCCATAAAGTATAATTAGGGGTATTTGTAGCCGGAAATCATGAAAACATCCATAATTTCCCTGAAAATGTACAATGAGCTCAATATTGTAATTTTTAAAATGCTACTCTAGGGTGAAAAAACCTCTGCCTTTGGATGACGTCATGATCTGGAAACTACTACTATATTCAATAAATTTCAAGGGCTTCAATTTGCTGATTACTCAGCCTGACGTCAGCGGTGTCGTCACGCCAACAGCTGGCAACTGTGGCCGCCTGGCTGGGGTAGCTTTGGGGTAAGTTTCTGCTGGGTTTTTAGTTTTTTCCCGCGGAAATTTTGAGTTTCAAGACAAATGATGCATTGAGTACCGGGTTTTCCGGTATGCTTTACAACTTGGCCATTTCAGTTAAAATCACGTTATAAAGGTGCCACATTCCCTTTAAGCAGCAATGAACGTCACAAAATTATTTCAAAGTTGTTGCAAATCATAACAACCTGCCACGCCAGTCAGAATCAAAGCCCAAAGCACAAACCTATTTACCGATTCACCGCTGTCGATGTGCGCGCGCCGACCAGGTTTGCCGGTGTTCGCCAGGTTCCCAGCCGTAGTGGTGCGCAGCTGCAATATAGGGCTGCGCCGCTTCTGCCGCTGCGGCCTGTCATTTGTCTCGGCTGTAGATGATGCGCCGGGCCTCAGCGAGCCGCGATGACCCAATATGTCTGATCAGAATACTAACGAGCCGCCCGATTCTCCATTATTGCCGCTGCTGAACAGAATGCAGGCCGCTCTGGAAGTCCCTCTGCATGATAGGATATCTTTATCTGGTTTTATACTGGGTAAAGAGGCAGTTGGTGACCGTTTTGGGACGTATGTTGACAGGTGCCGGCCACTGGTGGACATAGGAGCACCGTTAGGGGAGAGAAATTGGGGAAAAATGGTAAAAACATAGTGTTTTAAGAAAATCGGAAAAAAATTTGGTCGATTTAGGGGGCCTTGGCTCCTTGGCCACCCCTCTGCATCCACCAGTGGTGCCAACCATCATTTTTTATGTGCACAGCAATATAGTATGATAACACGATGTGTAAGAAACAATATACTAGTTCAAAACCAAAGTGCCTCGCAGAATATATAAATAAAAGCTATACTTTTGGTATCTCGGAAAAGGGAGTTCTAGGGAAAATTGTCCTCACACATTGATCAATATCGTGCCGTATGCTTATTTATGCATTTATTTCATCCTTAATCTGTCCGGAAGTATTGTTACCCGCCACATCGAACAAAAAATGGAGTAGGGTAAGCATTAAGAAGTTGTGGTTTATTTTGGGGATGGAATATCTGAGCATTCTCAACCATAAGTGACTCGGCCAGATGGTATGTGCTTCACGAAGGTGGATTGGTAGAATGGCGGATTGACTCAGGGAGGCACTTGATGACTGCATTATTGCCGAAAAGACTGATGACCCACTGCTCGAGCCAAGTAGAGCCGTTTGACCTTATCGCTTTAAAATCACGAACCAGGCTTAGAGTCAAGAGAAAATGTGAATGCCTGGAAAGGCCCATGTGACAAATCAGCACGCTCTTTGTTTTTTTACATTTTTTGTTTTCCCCATACTGATATGGAATTACTTGGGGCGCCCTGCGCGGCGAGGTGCGGCAGAGCGTCATGCTCCGAGGGCTGGGATATCAGAGAGCATTTGATTCTCTGGATGCGCTGGGCTTCCATATATGTATATGATAGCCCAGGGATCAACTATTCAGTTCCAAGGTTCAGTATACACGCAATGACTCTCACCAACTCCTTGGTAATTCCCACACTCAGCACTCGCGCAGCTCGTCCGTTCTCGAATGCGACGACTTGACCGGACAATGGGCAACATTCAATCGGACATTGGCCCGCCGGTATCCTGTATCCTGTGCGTAAGTGATATCCTTCATAGGTTGTTAAGCGCATACTCAGCTTTGCGATGGCAGGCATAAGGACGACATTCAATGTCGTGTTCTAAAAGATGAAAGTAGAGTCCAGACGAAAGCAACAGCTATTTGTGCTGAAACCCAATCTTACAACGAGCCGTAGAGAGTCAAAGCTGACACCGTTCATTTACGCAGCTTCTGCCGGGCGCAAACACCGGCAACGTGAATGTTGGCCGGCTTCAGCCGATCGCAGGAATCACCAGTTACCCGGCCAGAGCGTGGGAATCACCAGTTACCTGGGCAGAGCGAGGGAATCACCAGTTACCTGAGCAGTGGGTGGGAATCACCAGTTACCCGGTCAGAGCGTGGGAATCACCAGTTACCTAGCCAATGCCATTGCGCGTATCAAGACTTGTGTGATTGATTCTCCCAGAATAACCAAAACGCAAAAATGTCTCGCAACTTGAAACATGAACCTAGGACTGCATGCCACCAAATATGATATATCTGGACATGAAGAACTTATCACTCATCAAGGAGCAGTTTATAGGTGCCTTGAGAGGGCGCTTCTTCTGCTGCAGGTGGGAGCCAATGGAGACAGCAGTGTGGTGTCTTTCGGCAGGAAGCTGCGGTCGTGTCCGCGCACAAACCTGCACACCCACCTGTTTGTATCGTTCATCCTGAAGGCGGCCATGTGGGTAGCCATGGACAGCGTATCCAGAGACTCCCTGGACCCCGATTACCCTGGGGTGAGTATGGCTGGGTTAGCTGCTTTGAAACTCGCACGTACCTAGTGGCATTTAGATATTCGGCGAATTCGGTGATTTTTCCGTACATTAAGCACGGCGAATAAGCGCTTGAAAGCGTATGATACCACACAATTTTAGAGACTAAAAAAATTTCCTAGACAAAGGCCACTAGAAAAATCACGCTCTAGCCGTCCACCGACGAGGTTATTGGGCGAGAAACTTGCAGATAGAGACGGGACATTGAGCTGCGGGAAAAAGCTTACCTGCACCCTGTCTCGTTCAACCCCGGTCGAGCTTCTCCAGACCACTGAGTGTCATGTCGATGCTCTAACGAAATCACATGTGCATGAAGCCGTCGTTAGAAATTTTGCACGCGTTTTAACCTCAAGCAAGGGCTGTGAGCCCGGCAGTATCAGTGCGCGCCTGTGTACAGGTGCCAGGAGCTTGTCGTTGACAGCAATACGTCTGATTGGAAATCTGTAACATCTGGTGTTCCCGAAGGAGCACATTCTGATCCCAAAAATTGTGTCTTCGTTCATTTAAGATCACCTCCCCGATGTTGTTCAAAGCATCTGCCTTCTCTATGCAGACGATGAAAATGGTCCGCAAAATTGGATCATCATCTTATTAGTAGCCGCTGCAGAACAATTGGGCTTGCACCTTGAATTATGTTTTTGTTGTGTAAAGGAAGAAATAAAGATGAGTATGAGTAAACAATCCCCATCGCTTCGGGGCATGGTCTATCAGATGAGGATCGACACTAAATTAGAAGAAAACAAAACAAATGGTTCACTATCACCTCAGCTACACGCACACCCAGCCTAGGCTTTTTATACGCAGCAAGGAACTTGACCATGTCTAAGAGAGCAAAATTCTCGCAGCCAATACGGACACAAAACTCACCTTTCCTGTACATGTGAGCAATATCGTTAAATGGGATATTGCACCTACAGAAGGGATTTTAATTGAGATGGCCAGGAGAACGCAGGCCGTAAAACTAGTTGTTCAGTCTTCCATTTCTCCCACAAATCACCATTTGCAGAGAAATAGGATGTGCTGGGAACGGGATTCGTCCCCACCGGTTCCACGCCGGCTCCAGTTGTTACTACACATCAAGACGCGGCCGTGAGGCTCCATAGGGGTAAGGCATCAGAGCAGTGTATTCAAAGGTAAGAACTTTCACCAAGCGCTGATGTTCTGCAAGACGTGAGCTTTGAAAGAAGCGAAATATAAAACCAAGGATCGTTTGGTTCATATCCCATGAAGGTACGGTTGGCAACACCGTATGACCTTAGCACTTCTTGTGGCGTTAAATCCCAACAACTTGGATATTGAACGGCTGATCAACAGACTCAGAATCCAGTCCAAACTACCAGAACTCTAGGAATGCTTTCAGAAATGTGCATCAGACAGTACATTATCATTAGCCTTTCAGAGAGTGTATCCGAAACCCATCCAGTTAGTCTCTTTCGGGTATGCCTTTTGAGGTACTTATAACTGTTGGTGAGGAATGCTAGGAAGGTTACCGCAGCCGGTAGATATCTCATAGTTCGGATACTACTTTTCTATGTTCCTGTGTGGTAACAGAGATGACAGGGTGGTTTGCTCCAACAACCGAAAAACCAACGCTCATTAATCGTGATGCAAAATAGTAATGTTTTCACCATCCGTTTATGCTCCGCGTTACTAAAGCTCTCATGGGCGGATCCAGGGACAAAGGATGGGGGGCACGTGCCCCTATCGACCCTCGCCGCGCCCTGAAATGGTCACGGAGCCCCCAGAAAGGTCGATAGCGCCCCTCTGAAATGCCGCTTCCCACCCCCGCAAGGATGCGAAAATCGCCGCCCACCGATAGGATTTGGCGCCCACCTGATAGGTTTTTCCGGTTAAAAGCGGCGCCCCCTGGTCCGGATGGCGCCCCCCCTGGGAAGGTGCCCCCCCGATCGGCAATCCTGGATCCGCCTATGAAAGCTCTAGTACTAGATAGGAAGTGACAGTGCGGGTGTCACCTGCTACGCGGGCCGTCACTCGCTGGCCCATCCTAAGTTGCAGTGCCGTTTTGCATATTTGCCACAGACTTTTGATTTCTGTCAGCTGTGCCGCATAATCCCTCTCACATCCAGAATCTTAACACGCGTTCAACGCATGTTTTGCAAGCTGAACAGTTTGTTTCTCACCCTGGAATTCTTGGAGCTTGCAAACTGTTTTGAAGATGGCTGTGATGGTCTAAAGGGTATGATAGGTGACTTTGAAAGCAATCCTAAACGTTTTTGGAGTTACCTCAAATGTGTACGTGGAACTAAAGGCTCTCTTTCTGTGATGTTGGACGGCAACACTGAGGTTCATGGCGATGTAGAGCGGGCAAATCTCCTGAACCAAGCGTTCGCTAGGAAATTCACTGAGCCTCATGTACAAGTGTATCCTTCTCCTCCGGTATTTGACCTGCCACTTCTGAATCGTTTTGTGGTGACTGAAGGAGATGTTCGCCGCGCACTCACATCGTTACAGGCTCACAAAGCCTGTGGGCCGGATAACATTAGTGCGCGTGTTATTAAAGAATGTAGTGAACACTACATTCACTTGTACATTAAGGATACACTTGTACATTCACTGAGCCTCATGTACAAGTGTATCCTTCTCCTCCGGTATTTGACCTGCCACTTCTGAATCGTTTTGTGGTGACTGAAGGAGATGTTCGCCGCGCACTCACATCGTTACAGGCTCACAAAGCCTGTGGGCCGGATAACATTAGTGCGCGTGTTATTAAAGAATGTAGTGAACTCCCTTGGTCATCTTGTTCAACATGAGTGTTCAGCGGGGAGCTTTTCCGGGCAGGTGGGCGGAAGCGAACATCGTTCCTGTGCACAAAAAGGGCTCTAAAAAACTCGCTTCAAATTACCGCTCTATCTCACTCACCCCTCTGTTCGGCAAGATTCTGGAGCGCTGTGTATGTGACGTACTAATCTCTCACGTTCAACCGGTCCTGGCCCCAAACCAACACGGCTTTGTCCCACGCCGCTCTTGTGATACAAATTTAGCTTGTCTTCTAAAAACGGCGTGGGAGGCGATCTCATCTGGTCATCAAACTGACGTTATATACACCGACTACTCCTCGGCGTTCCAGAGTGTCAACCACAAATTACTGCTTCATAAGTTACAAAACTGCTATCAAATCTCAGGTGCCGCCCTCAATTGGCTCTCTTCTTACCTCACAAATCGAAAGCAACGCGTAGTTGTTAATGGAAAATTTTCTGAGTGGACACCTGTGCGCTCTGGAACGCCGGAGGGTGGAATTATCTCACCGATCCTGTTTGCTCTCTTCATCAATGATCTCTCGGACAAAATTAAAACGAACTGTCTTCTTTTCGCCGACGACGTAAAATTGTATCATAAAATTGTGACTCCTGAGGACTCAGAGCTACTTCAAGCTGACTTGACACGTTTGGCCAACTGGTCTCATCTTTGGAAGCTGCAGCTTAATCCGTCCAAATGCAAATCATTTACAATTTCTCTGAAGAAGAAACCGATGCTGAACATCTACAAAATTGAAAACGACGCCCTAGAAAAAGTATCTTTCATTCGGGACCTTGGCATTTGGCTGGATTCCAAATTAACATTCGCAGAACATATAGATAAAATCGTAAGTCGAGCAAACAGGATGTTAGGTGTGATGATTCGGTCGCTCCAGACTGGCCATCCGGTGGGAGGAGTGAGAGCGAGCTCGAAATTGAAACCCAAGCCAATTTTGACGGCATATTTTTCCAATGTTCGTTCAATTCTTGAGTTTGGATGTATTATTTGGGGTGGGTCTGCCAAAACGCATCTGGAAAGACTGGAAAAAATTCAGCATAAATTTCTTATCTGGCTAGCATCCGTTTCTACTCAACCCTCCGTTAATCTAGGATACGATGAACTTCTGGCCCATTTCAAAATCCCAAGTCTAGCCAAGAGAAGACTGCAATATGACATTACTTTTGTACACAAAATTCTAACGGCCCAGATCGATTCCGCCTTTCTGCTTGGTAGCTTCCCGCTCCACGTGCCAGCAAGAAGAACACGTGCAATGGCAGGCACTTTGCTGAGCGTACCACTGTACACAAAGGAGACTGTGAGGCGGGGTGTGTACTGTCGGCTGCCCAAAGCTTTTAATGATTTTATGCTTGCCTGTCCATTTGCTGACCCATTTAGATTATCATCAGGTCAGTTCAAATCTCAAGTTCGGAAATATGTTAGGCAGTAGGAACGCACCATTTATTTTATTTCATTGTATTTTATTGTTGCCCTTTACATATGTATTTCTTAATGTTTTTAGAGTTTTATTTTGTATATTTGTATCTTTTTATTCTTACCTTGTATTTACTTTTTGTCTTGACTTGTTTTTTAACATGTGCCATGTATGTAATTTTAGGGAATCTGGATGGTATAACTGTCTTGAGCTTTTACTGGGGGCAAGCCCCTGTCGCTCATATGAGATGAATAAATGAATAAATAAATAAATGGTATTTTTCCCCAGCAGAGAAATGCCACCTATTTTCGTGTTTTCTTCCCTTGATGTTGGCCAAGAGAAATGACCTCTTCTACACGTATTGTTCTGGTCATTTCCCGTCAAACCTGATACATGGTTCGGTCGGGCAGCACTTTTAGCCTTTGTTATTCTTGAAGGCTTTTGTACAGGGTCCTCTCTGAAAGATGTATAACCCTATTACTGTTGTCTGGCCCTCTTTCGCCGTCATTGCTAAAATGAATGGTGATTTTCGGTTTCCTCAGTGATATTTTTCCTTCCAGCTTTTTTGTTTCAGTGGCCTCAAGTGAGATCACGTACGTACATACATAAGTCCCGAATTGCAAATTAAAAGAAAGCTAAGTGAATTCATTTTGCTGGAAGCATACGTATACTACATGCATGCATGCTTAAGTCATTAATTTATTTTTCGCGAAAAATCTTTCATCTACGAATTCATCTTTCTTTTCTTTGCTTATACACAGGTTTTGGGGGTACCCAAGGCGAAAAAAGGTTACGGAGTGAAATATATGGGCACAAGATGTTTGTTTTTGCTATCTGGGGTCACTTGACCTGTACTGGTGACCTGACCTAAGATGACCCAACCTTAAAATTTTTAGGGAAGTTGCGGAATTGATCAAGGATAAGCTGTGCCAAGTACGGCGGCGCTTGGCGCCGTCGTTTTTTTGTGCCGCCGAAAAAACCGAGGGGGTGTTCAAATACCCCCACCGGGGCGAGGATAAAACTTGTCGAGTTTAGATTCATTTTACATTTTACTCGCCCTCAAAAAAGGTCTTGCAAGGTAGAGGAGGGACTCCCTTCACAGAGCGGAAAATATTACGGGTGATTGCAAAGGAAGAATCAGTTCACTTAAAAAACTGCAACCACATGAGAGGAATATTGCAGTTACTGGCGCAAATCATTTAACAACCTACAGCACAAAGTGTTAAGAGTTGTTTCTCGCTCCCCGGGAATTCGTTACGTGTTCATGCAAAAATACAATGTGGATATATATATATATATATATATATTGTTGATTGGTCTTGACATTATATATGATATTTGGAAGAGACTTGAGACTTTTAAAGATAAATATGAAGTAAATTATTAAAAAAGTCTTAAGTCTCTTCCATATATATATATATATATATATATATGTTACAGGCAGGGTGAAGAACCAGGCATTCTGCAGAATGCCTAGGCATTCTGCAGATTGCCCAGCCAGTTTGGCATTCTGCAGAATGCCTAGGCAATCTGCAAAATGCCTAGGCAATCTGCAGATTGCCAAAGCGGCTGGGCATTCTGAAGAATGCCTAGGCATTCTGCAGAATGCCTAAAATTTCAGGCATTCTTCAAACTGCCTAACGCAATTTGCTCAGATAAGCATCCAATCGAGCAGTTATTCGCTACCAAACAATCTATTTCATCTCGCCCAGTGTTCCAAACACTCCACAGGCCAGGAATTGCTTTATGGAGCCTGTGTTTCTCAGTTGCCGTTTCCAAAAATACATAGGTTTTGTGACTAATTTCTTTGGTCAGATACACATTCAGTATTTTGATTTATACTGAGCAATTTCACCGCTGGTGGCTCCGATTAGACCTCCTTTGGTTTTTCGCAAATGCTTCCGATTAATTTTAAGTGAGAGCCTCGTCACTTTACATACCTCTAGAGTGATTGATTCCACAACGTATGACCAAAATTGGCATCAAGGCCGGCCAGGTCAACGAGTTTTGAAGACATTTCGAAACCCATGTAAGACGATTATAGTATTCCAAAATGAGGCCGACAGGGTGTAACTCGGCGTCTAGAAGAGAAGAGCTAGATTAGGTTTCTAAACATCATGCGAAATCTTTTGAGGGGACAAACCTGCCTGCTGGCAACCATTTTGAAGTCAGGTCAATAACAAGGTCACCAGAGGTTACGAAAAGTCGCAGTTTTCGAAGTTGTTTGGGTCTTTAACTTTTGGACGAGGTAAGTTACAACAGTAAATTTGCACATCATAGTGACGAGCATGACCCAAGGATTCAAATGATGTACAACATGAGCCTGAAAAGGTTTTTATTTAATTTGACCTTCGCCTGAGGTCAACGGTGTGATGGTACCTTTCAAGGTCATGTTCCATATCATTCAAATGTTTGGGTCTAGATGAACTCATCGATGCCTTTGACTTTGTTCTATGTCTAATGGTTAGCGAGTTATAAAGGTAAAAAACTAATAGTTATAGTTGTAAAGCTTATAAAGTGATAGGTCATAAAGCTAAGTTGGTCAGAATTTGACTCATTTTAGCCCTCTGTGACGTCATGGGTCTACAGACATGGTTCAAGCTGGCTTTGAAAGTAGAAGACATTAAGACGCTTCCAGCGCCGTTTCAAGTTTTTCCGTGTCAGCTCCGGTTCCCGAGACCGTAGTGAGGGTCAGATCGGACCCCTCCCCTCGTTATTTGCGAACTATCATGCGCCGGTTTAAACAAGGCGTACGTCGCTTTGCTGGCCTTTAGGGTAATTAACTTGACAAATTACCACCAAAAATTAACATTAGGTCAGATCAGGTCAACAAGTTATGCTGGCACCCTTTATAAACCATGTAAGGCCATTTTGTTCTCCTAAAATGAGTCTGAAAAAACAGGGGTCACCGAATTCTAGAAGAACTAGATTACGTTTCGAAAAATCATTCAAAAGCACTTGAAATGAAAAGTATACGCGCTTACCATTCTAGACCTGCAGCAACACGTCATGGTGCTTGCGGGTGTTTCAAATTGCCCAAAGTTATTTTTCAATGGAGAAACTAGAGTAACGTAAGCAAAACGGTCATTTGATAACAGGTAACAAAATTGGGAAAAAACTATATAATCACTAACCTTTGCGATGACAAGCTTCTTCACGTACCCTTTTAACTCGCGCCCCACCGGGGATCCGGCGCCACCTTCGCTCCACCGGGGGCCATCGATGGCCCCCTTCTAACTCCGAACATGGTTAGTGCAAATGTGTGAAGTGCATTAGAAAGCTCGCGTGAATTCAGTAAGAAATTACTTCGCATGATTAAGCGCTCAGGTCAATGGTTTGACCTTCAGAGGTCAAGTTAGGTCACGATAGGCCATTTTCACTCAAATATGCAATGCTCAAGCAAAAGGGGCATAACTCTTATGCCATTAGAGCTATTAGGATCTGGCAAAGTACATTTGATAGGAAAAGGCCAGACCCTATGGCCTATGGGATCCGTGAAAGGGTGTCGAAGAACGCTGTTCTGAGCAGTCTGAGCATTTGCAATCATTTTTGTAACTTTTAGATCATAAGACAGCTTTTCCCCGTGCTTTTTCAATGGGAGAGGTCACCTCGTGACCTGACCTCAGGTCAGGAAATCGAAAAATCCCGGATATACACCTTGTAGACCCTGGAGTGGCCATGAAGTGTAGGAAGTTTCAAATTGATCGACTAATAAATTTAGCTCTTATAGACCTCAAAAATTGAAGTGAGGTGACCTTGGTTGACCTCGTCTGGTGACCTGACCTTGGGTGACCCGGGGTAAAAAATGTCAGGGATGGTGGGAAAATGATGGGGTAAGAGATAGAGGCCTCAACCGCGGTGCTGCATCTCGTCGTTTTTCTGCTATCCTGAAAAAAACATTAGGAGGCCCATCGATGGCCCCGGTGGGGCGAGGGTTAAATCCTAACGGTTGCCCAACATCCAGGCTCGGCATCTCTGCCGTAGCAATCCCCTACCCTCGCAAGTATTGCTACACTTCGCGACCCTTTCCTTGAAATAAGCTTCGCTCCTTTGTTCTGCGTCATTTAAGTAAACACCCCTCCCGCAAAATTCTCCCACACACTTTAGAGGCAGGCGAAGGTGCTTTGCCCAGAACGCCCTATAAAAAGTCCTTAACTAACTAATTGGTCTAAATTTGACTCCTTTTGGTCCACTGTGACGCCACGAGTCAACGGATATAGTTCAGACTCGGCTCCAACGTAGAAGACGGTGATGCACTTCCGGCAACGTTCTATTTTGTTTCGCATTACTTACTTCCGGTTCCTGAGATCCTAGAGGGTCCGATCGTACCCCTCTCCCAGGCGGTGGTTTGAACAAAATGAGCCCAGGAGGGGCCGGGTTAACAGTGAGAATCTAATGCAAGACAATGGGAAACAGAGCAAGTAATCAGGAAATCAAAACTGGCTCATTCTACCGCATGTTTATTGTCCTGAATATGCATATTGTGCCCATGTGGTAGGCTGTACTGGATTGAACGGAGTTGATTTCGTTTGCCTCGAAGTAGCTACCAATCTTTGTGATATGGATCGTTGCGCTGCGAAGTGCTGCGATATTAGGAATAAGTTGGCTGTTGAGTGTTTTGCTTAAATACTACGATGGAAACTTTGTAATATTTCTGTTTAAATGACTGATATTGTACAATTTTCAGCATAGGTGTTTAAGAAAGCTTGGTTTAATTCTGGTATAGTCTCGAACATTATTTGGAAACAAGTGACTACAGGATACTTGTAGCTTACAAAATGTCGGATGAACATAAAGTTGAATAATGTTTTCAAATTTGCCACGCAAATCCCCAAAATGATTTTTTTCTGAAACATTTCGATACTCTGACTAGATATGATGAAACAAATGTTTTTAGAAGTAACAGTTTCCAAGTCAGTTTCGAAGATGCAACCCTTCGAAAGCATCACTCTAAACGGACTTTTAACTATCCTGAAAAGAAATGGGTGGAGGGCAAACATTGGTGTACCGAATATGTTTGAAATATTTTGCATTGCAAAACTAAGATATTTCTGGTAGGCTGCTAACCGATCCACAAAATTTACAATGTTTGTAATTTACCACTGGAGAAAAACATACAAATAATTTATTAGGCCTCAAATTTTCAGCATCATGTCTCGTGTGAGATTCGAAAGCCTTCTCGACCTGCGAAACCAGACAAATCAGCTAACACACCAATGCTAGCAAATAACAAGCACGCATAAATTGTTCACGATCTGCGGGACGAAGAGGAGTATGGGCTACCTTATAAAAAGAAGCACTAAGCAAGATTAAAAAAGTACTTGCTGACAAAAATTGGGGGTGAGTTAAAACTGACAAAAGGAACCGGACATGGCAGCCGTAAAAGACAGTGATCTATGCGACCTGATCAACGATGTCCATAATCGTCGTGGCCACCTGGGAAAGGAAAAATAAAAAACAGCTCCAAAGACGAGTTTAAACCATATCCGTTGACCCGTGACGTCACAGAAGGCAAATATGGGTCAAATTTTGTCCCATTTAGGAAACCCTTTATAGTTCGGGAACCATTAGACCTAGAACAAGGTCAAAGGCATCAATGTGTTCGTCTTGACCCAATAATTCAAATGATATGCAACATGACCATGAAAGGTCCCACCACGACCCTGGTCTCAGGTCAAGGTTAAAAAATTTGACCTCAGGTCAAGGCCAAGTAATGACCTTTCAGAAACATGCTGCACATCATTTGACTCCTTGCGTCATGTTCGTCACTATGATGCGAAATTTATTGATGTATCATATCTTGTTTAAAAATTATAGCCACTAACAACTCCAAAACCATGACCTTTGCTGACCTTTGGTGACCTTTTTATTGACTTGACCTCAGAATGGATGCCAGCATGCCGATTTGTCCTTTCAAGAGGTTTCGCATAATATAAACTTTAATTAACAAATAATATACACTTATAAACGTGATCAAGTTCTTCTAGAAGCCGAGTTACACCCTGGTTTTGTCAGCCTCATTTTGGAATACTATAATCGTCCTACATGGGTTTCGAAGTATCTTAAAAACTCGTTGACCTGGCCTGCCCTATGCCAATTTTGGTCATACGTTGTGGAGCCAATTACTCTAGAGGAGTGCAAAGTGACGAGGCTCTCACTTAAATTGACTCGGAAGCATTTGTGAAAAACCAAAGGAGGTCTAATCGGACCCACCAGCGGTGAAATTGCTCAGTTTAAATCAAACTACTGAAGGTGTATCTGATCAAAGAAATTAGTCACAAAGCCTATGTATTTTTGGAAAAGGCAACTGAGAACCACAGGCTCCATAAACCGATTCCTGACCTGTGGAGTGTTTGGAACACTGGACGAGATGAAATAGATTGTTTGGTAGCAAATAACTGCTCGATTGGATGCTTATCTGAGCAAATTGTGTTAGGCAGTTTGAAGAATGCCTGAAATTTTAGGCATTCTGCAGAATGCCTAGGCATTCTTCAGAATGCCCAGACGCTTTGGCAATCTGCAGATTGCCTAGGCATTTTGCAGATTGCCTAGGCATTCTGCAGAATGCCAAACTGGCTGGGCAATCTGCAGAATGCCTAGGCATTCTGCAGAATGTCTGGTTCTTCACCCTGCCTGTAACATATATATATATATATATATATATATATATATATATATATATATATATATATATATATATATATATATATACAAGGTGCAGTAACAAAGTAAGTTCCGGAGAGCCATTGCTTTAAACACACGAGGTAAGTGCACGTGCTTTTTTACTAAATATTTAGGCTGACATTGTATCTTCCAATACATCTCTTATTTTCAGTTGTAGGCCTTTTAGTTTGGTTACTATCCAAATTCCATCAGGTGGATTTTTAGAGACTGGCCCAAAATGGCCGAAGCCACCAGAATCGAACAACGCTCCATCATAAGATTTTTGACGCTGCAGGGCAAATCGACCCAGAAAATTCATCTGGAGCTGGGGAAGGTGTTGGGGAATCCGGCTTTCTCGGATAGTGCAGCACGCAGTTGGGCGAGAGAGTTTAAACAGGGTCGTAACACGGTGGTAGACAAAGCACGTGCTGGAAGGCCCACACGGTGAGTGACACTGACCGTATCGCGCCTGTAGAAAATCTGATAATAGCGGACAGACGTAGAAACATGGACGGCATCGCTGAAACGTTGGGAATTAATCGTGGAATGTTATCGAGCATCATTTTCGATAGGCTGAAGATGTCCAAAGATTGCTCCAGATGGATCCCGCGATGTCTCACGGACGGCCAGAAAACTGTCTGACAGATCATCGCTAAAAATTGTCTGGATAGACACCCACGAGGAGGCGAGAGCTTCATTTCTGAGGAAGAAAGTAACGGAAGATAAGGGCTGGCTCGCTCTCTTTAACCCAGACACCAAAGGCAATCACTACAGTGAAGAATGCCAGCTCTCTGCCTCCCAAAAGCTGCGCGTGCACTTCCAGTATACCAGTCCACCAGTATGGTAGACATGCTAGTGAATAAAGCTCCGCCAAGGCCATAGGAGGACTGGTTCGCCGCTGGGAGCGCTGTGTGCAAAAGCGGGGAGGTTATTTTGAAGAACAATTCGTCAATAGTTTGTATGTCACAATAAATGCTTGCGCTGTAGAGTTCCGGAACTTACTTTTTGACTGCACTGGTATATATATATATATATATATATATATATATATATATATATATATATATATATATATATAAACATTGAAACTAAATGAATCGCGGTCTCCAGATCAATTGGTCATGTTTTTTATAGATGAAGCAGGACTTGATTGTTTTGTTATTTTGTATTTGTGTAACCTAAATATTACATAGCTTTGGTGCAGATATTTCTCGTGAACGTACCTTGTAAAGTTAAGGGTATGTATTGGGTTCATGATGCACTCATTGTCAGATCACTACCACTTACAGGCCCAGCACGCTACCCACCGTTAAGATGATCGTTGACGACGTCATTACTGTTTAATTTTCATGTCTTCCTAGATAGGTGCGTGAATAATGAAAACAGGGTTTCTAGGTGCTGTCTAAATCCGAATAAAATGCTACAAAATATGCAGTCAAAACATGCAATTGGTTTGAGGTATCGATGGAGTATTTTATACTATGCCGTCATTTCTTAGCTGAGAAACTTAATTTCGGTTTCAAGCCAGTCACGTCTGAAATCAGGGGCAAACAAGTATAATGTAGGAAAATCCCCTGATTTCTAGCTAAAAGTGCTAAAAACAACCTAACATGTGCCATAATTGTGCCATAATGACGTCATCACATAAGTAAAGTCATTATTTCAGCTTGTGTAGTCGTATTGACTCGTGCTGTCCTTGGAAATATAATTTTGTCCACTTTTAGGCCGTTTGAATAGAATTGGTTTTTTTCGTTGAATATGCATAGATACTCATGTTATGCTATTATTTATTATTATCTTTCATTAAATGCCAGATGATAACATTTTCATCTCAATTGGCTCTCATCCCAGGTCATTACAAGTGAAATTCTGCCTCAAGTATTTGATATGATCCAAAGATAAGGCAATTTTCGTATATTTACTAGGATTGTAACGTCAATAATGATATACAATAATTAAAGTGTAATTTCTGAGATCGCATTGGATGGAGCTATCGATTGCATTATAAGTAGAGAAAATCATTTGGGTAGTTCTCGAGCTAGAATGCGGGGCAAAAAAAGCCCCCTGTGCATGGTGCGTTACAGTTCATAGCTGTGACAAGGACGGGTTAATGTTGTTTCGAGAACCACATGGTTCACATGACAAAGTATCCTTAGATTTTCTGTGACAAAATTAAGTGTCACCCTGCCACGGTCCTTATACTATTTCACACGAGAATGACATGGCACAGCGGAGAAGTTGCACTGATCACGATTTGTCTACATTCACTTTATGCCCCTTTACATCACATGCTCCAGATAAGCTCTGCGGCGCCGTGCGGCCTGCCGGCGTTCTCAGGTTTGTGGGTGCACGGGTCCAATCGGCCGTAAAGTGATCCACTGGTCCGGTCTCGCGTCCGAGGACCTCACATGAGAGCTCGGCTTCTGCCGTGAGCGGTGGATTTGAGAGGCTGGAGGAGCCTGTACGCCTCAAAATACGGCCCTGTCCGGGAGGGTGCTGGTAAATGGAAACTTCCGCCTTGTACTTAACGTGAGAGTGTTGCGTGAATATGATTAGAAACTAACTAAAATGGTTACCGGGTTAAGGGGACGCTAAAGTATTATATAAAAAAATTGTGTGGCACCATTTCACCACTGAAAAAAAACAAAAAAATGGGTAGCGGAAGCTACCAGGAAACATGACTGGTGGTAGCATTGTCTACCATCCAGGCGTAAGTTCGATCAATTTCCGAAGTACAGCCATATTCAGATGTTCTACCATCTCAGGTTTTCCTGCACACACGTAGATTAAAGTACTGCCTCGCCAAAGATTGATGAAATTGAGATCACGGAAGGTTGGGGCTAACAGAGGAGCTGTTTTTATTTCAACCAACACCAACAGGAAGCACACCAATTAATGGTGCATTCATTGGCGTTAGGATAACTAACAACGGAATACACTCTGTTGCTACACGAATAACCCATTATTACGCAGTGGACAAAGGTAACCATTTGTTAAATGTATAATGGCATGTCCGACTTCGCCACCAACCCCATCAGGAACTTGTGTTGTATCCATTCGAGGCGCCTGAAGTTGGTGACAGTTGCGCCAGTCCACAACACACACCCGAATTCCAGTATGGACTGAACGTGGGAGAAGCTAAAGCCACCTCCGCGTGGATGATCAGGGAATTTCGAAGAGTGAATGTTATGTGTGATATTTTGCCGGTCCCAGAAGCCAAGATTTGGACCACTCAGAGGGTCAGTCCAGGTCTGCCTGTAAATTTTTCGCGTCAGATGTACATCTAACAGTGTCAAACAAGTTTGACGTCATTGGCGTGCATAACATATGAAGTGCGCTTGCAGGGCGGCAGGTCTGCTGTCAAGCAGATAAAAAACAGTTTGCGCAGACAGTTTATTGTCACTGGTAAAATCACCATCGGGCGCCCCGGAAAAGAAAGGTGTCCATGCGTGCATCCTGGCCTCCACAACGGTGCGCTGACAACCATTCCCGAGCTGGGGTCAGTCCGGGAGTACGCTTTGTCTGTTACGTTGAACAATTTTCCGATTGTGTGAATGAGCAGCGCAAGGTTAACAATAATACACTCCGATGAATAATCAGTGTAAATGGCATCTGTCTGGGCGCCTCCTGGATCGACCTCCTTCCGTAGGTCAGAAACGCACTCAGGTTCGACACGCATGTAGAAACCTATGTTCGGTAGAAACCTATGTTACGACAGCGGGAGTGGGCATTGGCAGTATATATATATATATATATATATATATATATATATATATATATAATATATACAATATATAGAGTTGCAGGAACACGTCCGAGTTAACTGAGAGTCCGCCAGTAATGTATTGGACAGAGAGCTGATGGACACTGTCCCTGAAACTCCAAACACTGGTGCTGCCAGTGCTGGGTTTGCGCTGATGCAATGTCTTGAACGATTGACACGCCCAGACTTAGCGAGCAGGGGAACCTGAATCACAAAGAAAGGAGGAAAGCTGAGAATGTCAAAAGTTCAAAATAAAGATGGCCATAGTTTGTCAATCAGCCTGGTCCCTGTTTGAATAGTTAGCAACGCTTCTACGAATCTACAAAATATTCGCTTGCCCATGGTGAAGCGGCGCTGCAAAGCTAATGTGAAGCATTTGCTGTAAGAGGTCACGAAGTCAGTATAAACCACCTGGTAGTAATTAATGTGAATATATCGTTGCGCCATGTCATTATCGTATGAACTCATGTGTCACCTTCGTTGAATTTCATGGAAGGAAGCCGTGGAGGATATTTCATTATGGAACGTCCGATGTATGCACATATATCTAGGATAGTGGGAGTGGTGCATGAATTGAGACACGTTCATTGTAACACGGATGTGCTTTTTTTGTCTGCAGTGTGAGTGAAAGGCATTGGCTTGCCAAAGCACCGGATCAGATTCTGGTCCATAGGCTTCTGCGAGAGCTAGCTCTGCGCTCTGAGAGAGCCACAATCGCCATCATGGCCTTCTCCCACTGAGCCTTTCACAAATATGAGCTTTTTTTTTCTACAGGGTGTTTCAAAAAGAATGATGTTTTTGAATTGATCGTAATGCGGTTGTAAATAGATTGTTGTGGTATGATTTACATATCAATCGAAAGTGAATTTTGGGACATTTACGATTATTCATATTTTGATAGCTGTTTTGATATTTTTTCTACTTCAAAAATAGTCCTAAAAATGAGTTAAAAATACTGTCTATTTTGCCTTCATCGAAAATGTTCGTAGAAATCACGCGCGTATCACGTGACAAGTATCACGCCAATGACACTGCAAACCTTACATCGCCCCTGCGGTAGATCACAGTCCACACGCACTTTGCCTCTGGAAATTAATTCTAAAAAGACCTCTCAAACTTAGGAAAGCCCGCGTCCAAGCACGCAATCCCCAATTGGTCCACGTCCCTCGGTCTGCGGTGAAAAGTGAGGTCTTTTGCGATGTCTCCGCCGCATCCAGTGATTCATATGGAAGGTGAGCCAATGAGCCATATGGAGCTTGAACCAAAAGTTTTAAACTTGTAATGTTACTTAAACTTGTACCTTTGATGTGCATGCTGACTGCCATTTCTGTGTGCTAAAGCTTTTTTAGTGTTGCCAGTTCCGTTTTCTCAAGCATAACCGGTGATATAGTATGTTTCTTCCATCATTTTCCAATTATTTTTAAGACGGGGAAAATATTTGATACAAATAAAACATGTTTATTGGAAAATGTCCTACAATTTACCATTAAAATGAACGTTTTGGGAACAGATTTGAAGGATTTTTGGTACTTTACTGAACATTTTAAAATATCATTCTCTCTGAAACACCCTGTAGGAGAAAACCCGAAAGTTGATGTCATAAAGTGCGAATTCCCTCGAGTACTAAAAGGCTTCTTTGGACTTGCGTCGAGCGGCGAGTGACAGAAATGAGAGGTTTTCGTCTCATTGCTTAATCTACTATTTTAAAATTTGTGCCCTCTAAATTTTCAACATGATCGAAACCGATTTTATCTTAAGCCACAATTGCTAACATGTCATTTGAGCTATGTTCCTCGGGGGCACGGTAGTGGAGTGGTCAGTGCAGCTGGCTTCCACGCAGCCGACCCGGGTTCAAGGCCCGGCGGCTTCCCTGGACAAGGAGCAAGTTGGCTCCAGAAAAACCCTTCCAACAGGGAAAAAGTTGGCAACGCCATATGATCCTGGCATTTGGTGCGTCGATAAGCCCCAATAATTATTATTTGCGATGTTCGCAAATCCTGATTGATGGTTGATTTGTATATATCCCTATCCGGAATATGACAATATTTCTGTGCTCATGACCGTTTGAATAGTACCCATGTGCTAATCTGATAATCCAATCTCAATTTTGCATCCCGCACGAGAGGAGACAGGCAAGATAACATATTATCAGGTCATAACATTACTTCCCGCTTCAGCACTGCGAAGTTTATCAACTTTTATAAGCGGCATGTGGTATGGTTGACCCCTCAGCAGTGGAGCAATGTCCCAGCATCGATCCAATGACCAACGTGCAAAGGATCTATAAATCGCTACCACCAGTTGCAGCCGTCCAAGATATAGAAATCCTCATGACTCTTGTGAGGAATGTCAGCTATTTCAGGACAGTGGAGACAGTGCAGCTCCGCAGTCTGAAAGACTCCACCATCACTAGAGGCAATAGGTCATCATTAGTGAGGGAGACCTCTGATTGCGTGCTGGGCACACCGTCGTCGCTGCAGGCAGTTTGTCTTCATATCCCACAAATGCATCAGCTGCTAACACAGCGAACGGACGATTATTAGTTTTGACGGCGCGAACACGCCAGCCAATAGGTGTATGTCGTGCTAGATGGTTTTGAAAGCTGCTAATGGAGCAGAGCATTTACGCAGAGAAAGCTGCTTTTTGTGGAGCGAAAACACAGAACTTGGTGTGCACATTGCTCGCCAAATGGCTGCCAATGACTCGCTCGTCTATTCAGTGACAATTGGCGACCTGAATGGAGGATTATTTCCTATAATCACGTGCACGTCATAAGTCGGACATTGACCGTGGTCTGAACTCTGCTATTGAATGGGAGGGGAGCGCTACCTTTCCTTCGTACCCACCGAAGATTTATATGAGCGGACGTGGGGGCTTTATTTTTGTGATTTTCTTTCAACTGCTTTGCATGGGAAGCAAGATTGCCAATACCATAAGAATCGCCATAAAAATAATAAGGAGGCCAGTAGACCTTCAGCATGTCGTTGACAAGAAATTGTTCTCTTTAAAACAAGAAAAGCATGCCGAATTTCGACTTATTGTTGCCCTCCGCATTGACTGGTTGGAAAATTTTCTTTCTTCCCAATTTTTCTAAAATGGGAAAATGATTTGATAAAAATGGGGTTTGCCCCTCCCCCTATTACGTGTGAGGTAATCATATATTGAAACAAGCAGGTTAGAGACCGTACTCTAGACTGGCGTGGTGTTCTGATGGATTTATATCGCTGATGGCGGATACAGGGCTGCAATTAAGACACGTACAGTATATTGCTATAACACGGATTCAATGTTTATTAAAGTTTTCTGGTAAAAAAGATGCACACCCAGCCTCAGAGGCGATCCTGGACTACCGGCCGAGGGGAAGCGAGTGCTTCTTTTGGGTGGTGTAATTTATTAGGGGCGCCAGATTTTATCATGGGAGCGCCATTACACGGATCCCGGGGTTAAGTGTGATGTTTCAATGGGAAAGAGCGGTACTGAGTGTTTTTCGGCAGTACTTGCGGATCATGGGGGGGGCTGGAAGGTAGTCCCCCGAAAACTTTGGGAAGGGGCCCATGGGCACGATACACAAATCTGTCTAGGCACCTTCTAGCAGAGGTACCGTAAACTGCAGTTATCATCACTTCCCAACTGATAGCTACATGGGCAAGTGCAGCATTTCGAATGACTCCTCCTCGATGCCCCACCTCGATGCCCCAGTCACTTCTCCGGCTAGGCCCATCAGTTTCCCGGATGGGGGCCCACTAGCTCACCAACAGGCTTTGTAAGCGTTAAAGAACTTATCTGGGAGAGGAAAGGGGGTAACATGACAGAATAGGCGCCACTTAATCTATGGACGGCTGGTAATTGCAGATTCATTAAACTGAATATTGTGTCAAAAATATTTCAAAGCAATGGAGGGTTTCAATATTGATGAATGAGTTTCAAACAAAACAAGTATAGCATGAATGGGTTTTCCTTTTTCTTGGATGATATATCCATACGGCCTCAAATATTCCCCCTCCCCACAGCAAGCATTGCAATCGACAGTTCTTCAGGTCTGGTAATAAAACTAATGCTCTCCTGCCTTTAAATGTGTTTTTCTCATATTTTTACGACCATTGACACATTCCGGGAAACATTAGCCGCGGCCACCCTTCTGACGGCCGATGTGTTAGAGTTGTGTAGTTTGCCACGCCATTACGGGCGCACTGGCCGTGAACGACCTGCTCCCCTGTGCAGAATATGCAGGGCAGACACCAGCCGCGTTCACCCCAGCGGCGGTACCGGCCAGCCAACTGACCGGCCAACAGGCACGGGGACAGGGGCTGACCTGTCTGGGGTGGCAAGCCGGAAGATGGGCTACGACAGGAATAACTGTTTTTTCTTGTGGACTCAGAGTTTCTATATTTTTAGAACACCAAGTTGAGTGCTGTCTTTCAACCCTTTTATCACGGTCCCAGATGCCTAAGCGCGCGATAAGCAACAAGACAAATGGGGTTTAAAAGCAGCTATTGACTTGGTATTCTATAAATATTGAAGTTGAGTGCAAAAAAGAAAATAGCAGTTCTTCGTACTGTAGCCAAATATTCCAGCTTGTTCCCAAAATGTCACTCCGGGCAACGTGCATGTTGACACTTCTGCCGAGGCATGGTATTTTTTCGATGCCATTGCGTGTAAACAGGATTATTGCCGACAATATAGCATAGATAAGACACTGCGACACAGTATAGCGATAGATAGGACACTGTGGCACAGTGAGTAAATAGACAAGACACTGCGGCACAGTATAGCTATAGACAAGACACTGCCGACAGTATAGCTATAGATAGAACACTGTGGCGCAGTAAATATATAGACAAGACACTGCGGTACAGTAAAGATATATGCAGGACACTGCGGCACAGTATAGCTATATGCATGACACTGCGGCACAGTATAGCTAAATGCAGGACTCTGGTTGCCTGTGTTAATTACATTTAAATGATCGCTGATACAAATGAATAATAGCAAAACTTCTGGGAAAAACTGAATACGTGAAAGCTGCTTTTCAACCGAGTTCCAAGGCTTTGCAGCAATGCAAAAAGCGGGTGCGGTCGTTACAAAAAAGAATAGTGGCTTCACACTTGTGTTGGCCAAGTGAACCAAACATATCACCCGGATGGTTTTACCAAGTAGATTATAGGATATTGAACTTAGCCATCAATTGCATGTGTCTGAGTTGTGCCACTGTTTCTCTATGAGTGACGCTGCGGCGATGTCAATAGCCCCCCGCCCCGTCTCTTCGGCAGAGTTGGCTGTGTAAAATGGTGACAGCAGCTTGGCAGTACTTCACCATGGCCAACTACTCATGGGTGACGATGGAGGGGCTGTACCTCTTCTGCCTTATCTACATGGCCATGTTTTCCGATCACAGCAGCATTACTGTCTACGTGCTTATTGGATGGGGTGAGATTTGAGCCCTGATCGCGTTTTAAGATACATTGCAAGC
Source organism: Lepas anatifera (assembly GCA_034440635.1). Taxonomy (NCBI): domain Eukaryota; kingdom Metazoa; phylum Arthropoda; class Thecostraca; family Lepadidae; genus Lepas; species Lepas anatifera. Next base: position 290,101 of record JAOTON010001508.1, read on the forward strand.
GCTCGGTAGCATACCCTTGGTGTATAGGATTGTGTTTGACATGTTGCATGTATGCCAACGACTTCCTACGCTATAATGTCTAATGGAAGTTCCTGCAGCATTTGAAACTACACTTTCATGAGGTATAATCACTTTCGGTGATCAGAACTCGCAATTGCTTTAGACACAGGGTATTTGTAAACATGATTTTTACCCATTGAGGGTGATAAATGGAAGTAATGAATACGCAGATTGCATTCTTTAGGCTGTTCGTCGGGTAGTTTGAACCAATTTATGTTTTAAGGGTTGATTTTAAAGTCCCACCCTTCAAGAACTGTTCCCGATTCAAGGCTAACTAAATATATGAAGCAATATTAACCTCTAACCCCTGCCTAAACTGGGTGAGTCATAAAGTAAGAGTCTCTATAGGCTATTTACGTTGGCTTATTTTTTGGGAAGTCTCGCAGCTCCGTTGAGTCAGATAGATTTCATTCCCTTATAGAGGCAACAAATATTCTGGAATCAGAGCTGCGCTAGAGTGTTGTCATTACAGCTGTGACTAAATGCCAGATCAAATATATTTTGACTGTATTAGTACGGCAAACCTGAACCGACCAGGCTGCGAGGTTAAGTGGACACCGTTGCATACATAAAAAACCTGAGTCAATGACTTTGGACCCGAGCAAACGAGCCAGAAAGTCAGAGTATACTCTCCTCCAGAGTATGTCAGCATTCAGTTGCCAACAAGTCTGCTCCCTTCGACAAATTCGAAAAATTATTTTCCTGCATTACAATATATTTCGCTGAATCTCACAGTGTCAGGCATCAACAGCTCGAGCAAGTCTATTCTGCGAATATAAGTTTCCAACTATTTTCATGACACTGAACTCGGTTCCAAAGTCCAATTTGTTTGTTTTTAAGACTCTCCGCTGTTGTATGATATCTAGTTTTTTGCACCCACAACGTAAGCAGGTGGCTTCATACATGTCGTCACAGGTCAGATAAACATGACAAAAGAGTTTCATCAAAATGCAGTAGATTTTTTGACCTTTGAAATTATTCCTGGATACAATAAATTAATATTAAAATATTTAAGCACCCAGGAATGAACTTTATCTAATTTTGCATCGATCAGCATCCATTTTAAATTTTTTTAAAATTTCCCTTAGAATCAGATGAGGAGTTTGCACCTCCGTGAAAAGTTCAATCACGCTGAGCCGTATAAACGGCTTGAATTTAATGGCTCCATTTCAACATGCTCGCGTATTAAATTGGACGCCAGGCGAGAGACACTTAGGGGGTGGAGGAAGTGGGACGCTGAGCCTTAAAACTGACCTAAACTTGACATGCAAGCTGTGTAGATGTCGTTGATGTAGGGCTATATCACTGACCTGACCCGACCTTGGCTGACCTCTGGGTCCTTACTATGCATCTTATGTAAAGAAAAATATGACTACTAAATTTTCCCATCCGATTGATTTGCTCGAAATGTGGACTTATCAGTAAGCATGTTTTATACTCATATGCTGGAACATACTTCTGTCTGCTCGTCACGGCGCATCGTTATCTGTGTACGAATTCAGAGCGACCGATGCCATGGGTAAAAAATTCGGCAGGCAAAATATAAGTTGTGGACTGTCATAAAAGTTAACCTTGTTATCTAGAGCAGCGTGGAGTCCAATTATACAAATCTTCCGTATACTCACGAGACGGCATCTTGTGTAAATACGTCCAAGAATCTGTTTTAGCGCAAGTCTCAGGAAATCCCACTGTTACGTGGGAGTAAAGCCCTCACTGAATTTACTTTTACGTGGACAGTCAAGCCTTCACTGAATTTACTTCTGCGCGGACGGTGAACCCGCACTAAATCAATTATTTCGAGGAGATTGAATCCGTTACTTAATTTACTTTTGAGTGGAGAGTAAAGCCCTCGCTGAATTTGTTTAACTCCTAATAAAAACAGCGTTCAAGGATGTTTATAACTCTACAGTATAAAAAGATTGAGATATGGCTGACCAATAACCGTTAATGTGATTCTTGTGTGCTTTTCCCCTCCCAATGACGGCAAATCAACGGATTACGGTACATGTTTGAAAGATGCTTCTCGCGCAAATCATCGGCTTTTGACACATATTCAATTTTTACCTCTCCAATAGGATATTGTGTACTTTTCTCAAAGCCCAACATTGAGTCCATTATCGAGCAATTGCCTAACTGCTCATATAGAGCGCAGGTCATGCAGTAAAACCCGAGAGGTGAGTCAAGGTCACGCAAGGACATCGATATGACCTTATAATGATGTCAGCAACCACTACACACGTTTAATATCAAGTCGATATCAGTTTTGATCCTTGGTGTCACATTTCCTCATAAGCTACTCTCGCTTGATTGATACTCAAACAGTGCTGGGACAAATAGGCGTGGTTTGGCTCTTCATAGAGATCTGAATTTCTCCCTGCTCGGTAGGAGAACATTTCAGGAAACTCAAAACGGAGGCAAATGCATATGAAGTTCAGAAACTGAATGGGATGCTCTCCTGTGTGATCCAATGTTTTAGAGCAGCTTATTTTAACTGGAAAAAATTCAAGTCTGCAAAATATTTCGTTTTATGCGGTAAAATTTACAATGGGTATGTTTAGCCTGACCCCTTATGCCAATTATTGACGCAGTAGTATTAGGCATTGTTCGACAGCTTATTATCTAAAAAACATAGTGGTCTCTGGCGGAGCTCCCTGGCTTGATTAGCGATAAAACTGCTGCCATAAGAATATTTTTATTTAGCGTTTTACACTTCATGGACTACTGACAGTTTTATATGACAATCCAAACAATAACTGTTCTATTTGTCGAAGAGGGGGAATATTTAAAAAAAACTATAAAGCAGCACCAGAGAAATTGCTCCGAACATTTCAATGAACATCCAATATAATTAAATTTGCATAATTTGACTGTTGACATGCATGATCTGCCCTGTTGTGATCTGTTAATGAGGTGCGAATGAATCCGTTGATGATCATCAACTCAATAAATAAATCCATTTTTACCGGCAGGTTTTCCCGTGTACTTTGTCGTGCCGTGGGTAATCGTCCGAGCGCTGGAAGAAAACGTATTTTGCTGGAGGGTTAACATCAAGGAAGGCTTCTTCTGGATTATTCGGGGGCCAACCATATTTCTTATTATGGTAAGTTTTTGTGGCTATGCTGGTTTGCTTGGCTTAGAAGTGCGTGATGTGTCCAGCCTCATTATTCTCGCAATGCTCACCGAATACTTTCATAAAACCGCTAAAGTGTTTTGCTTGTTTACTTTAGGTGAGCACGCTGTTACCAAAGTGGCTTCTGACTGACTGAACTGGCTACAAACCAAACCGGCACACCGAGTGACTAACATATAGGAGAACATCAGTGCTTTAAACGCAGAAAATATTATTTGTAGGAATATTATTTGATAGAATACTGTAATACATTTCACTCAATATCTTTCGGTCTAAGTAGCTATATTTTGCGAAAATTGTGTTCTTTATTCACGCCTATTTTACATGAGTTTCACTAAAAAATATTTGTGATTAAGGAACAAAGATGTCCCAAATATATCGTTTATAAATATAGCATGATGAAATTCATCACTACCCTCCTCGTGACAATAATTGAACGAGGTAAGCTGTGAACAAGCATGGATGGGATAGGGTGGGCCGACATGAAAATAATAAGGGGACTGCAATGTGTGCCAAAGCTTTTACGGGCTTAAACAAAAATGTGTTAAAATTGAATGGTCATCATCCTCGCTTTTCTACTCTATGTTAAAATACTACAAAACAATGTTTGAAAAAAGATTGTACCGCCTCAAGCTAACAGGTTTTCATTTTTTGGTTAGTTGCCTTTGTCATTAACTTCCTCTTTTCTACTTTTCAATGCAAAATTATTATTTTTTCGAATGTATGAACGGGTGCAGGTGGAATGCATGTCTCTATATCTATACTTTTTCATCGAGTTGCTTTCAGTCTTAGTGAGTCGCTTATTTATGTTTGGTCCAGAGATAAGTCGAAAATTCCTACCATAATATAAACGCAAACCCAGGCTAGAGAGTATGAGAAGTCATAAAGCTCATCATTGCTGTGTATTTTATATTATGAACCGTACAGAATGCCAAAATTTAGTATCTATCCCATGTTTCAGTGGTCTATTTTTCAGATGGAATGATTTTCCACCAAAAAATGCCTTTCCATTTTTGTGACGATCACAAAATTTGCATATCCTCTTTTGCCACTGTTGCGTAGGGAAGGTACGCACTATGATAAATAGAACCTCCGTGTTAAGCACAAAATGGCGGCAGGAAAAGAGCATTTCACATAGCATGCACAAGTAGTTATGTTAGACTTGTTTTTGTCCAAATCAGAAGACAATTTCGAATTTTATTGCTATCGTATAGCAGCCTCGGCCTAAAGGCTTCCAGCATTTGAAAAAGAAAGCATCTTGAAAAGTTATCATCTTTTCCGTTATCATGATTGGTTTCCAAACTAGGTAATAGAGGGGCTGACCGGGCCCTCTCCCCTTAGGCACTGGTTCGTTCGAAAATGTTCCGCGCAGGACTCAGATCGTCAAGAATCGTTTACGCCGGCATTAACTCGTGCTCCCAGTTGGAAAAATCCCCACTAAACGGAGGCCGTTTCATACGAATAACTACATGGGGCTCCGTTACACCGTGGCACAGATTCAACCTTGGAAGTCTTTGTCTGGCGCTCGGGCCATTTTCTACCATCCATCTTCATTGAGATTTTATTAGCTTGAGAAAAATGTTGATTTAAGATCACTCACGCCGAAGCTCTGATGGGCTCATGTAGCACGTTGTTATGCCGCAACAGGTTATCCCGGGCTGAGCTGCCAGAGTGTTCTATCTGCTGCCAGATTTGCTGTCTGCGCCCCAGTACAACTCTTGATTGTGTCTTTGATTAGTCACGAGGCTGTGTATATCTGAATTTGTGGTTTTCGTTACTTTGAACTAACGATAAATACACAAATAAAGGACTAACTAAGACACCTAAATATATATTTACGTGCATGACGCTCGTTTAAGCCATTTTTTGTTTTAGCCATTTTAGGCATTTTCTGATACGTGCTTATGTGTGTTGAAGTGTTTATTTATCGAGATTTTGATAACTGACTTAACTTATCAGTGAACGTAAGTATGCTGTTTTTATATATTTACCAAGCAAATCAAAATTGTTATATAGACACACAGGTGGTTTCGTTGAGTATTAGGTATTTAGTTGGCGTGTGGAAGGTTTAGTATGAGCAATGATCTCTGACCTGTGACTGACCCCTGGCTGACCTGGCCTTGACCTCTGGCCCGACAGGTGAACGCGATACTATTCGTCTTCATTGTGTTGGTGCTGATGCAAAAGCTGAACGCCTCCATATCGGTGGAGACTCGCCGATACAGGTACAGGTAACTATGATTATAATTTATAATTCTTCTCCTTTCTGCACACGGCTTACCAAGTTGGCTTCGTTTCTTCCGGTGGGCTTTAGTTTCCGCTGGCCCTAATGGGATGCAGTTGTTCGGTGTAGTTTCGCATGTGATGAGGAATTCGGTGTTACAGTCGTGCTCTTGGCTCTTTCTGCCGCTCTGTTTTAAACTGTGTCACTCTACCAAACTTCTCCATCTAACGTGCTGCAAGAAAGGAGGTGATTCCTCTCTCATTGTTCCAAAAAGGTCCGGTTTGAACTTAGTGCTGTCTGCACGATTCCTATACTTGCGGCATTTCAATTGTGTAAGTCGGCTTCGTGCAACGTTGAGTTTACATAGGAGCATTTTGCTCAAATATAAGCAAATGATGAGAAGTAGAGATAAACAATTAGAATTCATCATCACCAAAAACACGTTGCTATCAAAAATACATTTGGCTCATTTTCTCTCGGCTGGAAGTGTGCTTTCCTATTTTCGTGATGGGCGGTTACAAGAAATTTCAAGAAAATAAATGTAGACAAAGAACTAGTCTATATTCGATTTGTGGACCTCTATTAATTGCTATGAAAGTTCAGTCTTTACAGGAATTTTAAAATGCATGTATCACTCGGGCCTGTCACCCACGATTCATTCTTAGCTTCTTACGATTCATTCTTAGCTTTATCATGAGTTCAGAGAACCATACTGCATTATTGCTCAGTGCTTATCCAGGCTGATATTGAGCTGGTTCACCGTTTCGCACTCGACAATCCAGGATAGAAGACTGTTCCAGTCTGCCACTGTCCCGTAACACAGTTTGTGCCGCTGAGCATGGGTACTGGCACGTGGATGGACGACCTGGAACCGATCACCCCTCCTGTACTGGTCACCTGCGGCTCCTTAAAGAGTAGCCCCTCTGACACTCTCATTCGTTCTGCACTTCCTTATGAATGATAATAATGTAACTATGTCTACACCCATACTGAAGAAAAGGTAACCGAAGTTTTTGAATCCTGCCTGCATATTGTAGTTGTCTGAGGTGAGTAAGGGTGTTGGTCGCCGTTGGATTCTTCCATCTAGGAGCTTGTCTGTCCCGTCGAACAAGCCCCTGATCTCGTTTCCATACCCCAGATGGGGGGTGCTCTGAAGTTTTATAGAAAAGCGTCAGTGTGCTCGTCGAGGCAAATAATGGTTTGCTTGGTGGCTCCAAGGATCTTGTTCAACCAGCACCCCGAGGTCATTTTCAGTCAGTTGTTGTGTCAGCTGCTGTCCGAACATTAGGTTATGTTATCAAACCATAGAAATAATTTTTTGCTGAATGATGAATACCCGAACAGTTACTCAAACTTTGACAATACGCAATCCGTGTATGGGCGTTCTGTCTGGGGTCAAGTTGTTCTGGAGTGAAACGTGGAACTGAGGCGACGCTTACGATACGAATTGTACTACTTAGCATTGTGCAGGAAACCATGCTCTCATTCTTTGTGGTTTTGTAATAGGTATGAATTGCTCTGCTGAATTGCCCTTTCCGGTGTGCGTAACTGCTAGTTTATATCTGAGGGAATTTGGTGTTGTGTTCAAATTGTCTTCATTAAAAATCTACTCAGCGTTGGGAAGGGGAGGTGAAAATAAATGAACCCTTTAAACGGAGAACAAACATTGGACTCTCCCAAAATTTACTTTCGGTGATATCGCTTGACTGTAAGTTTTTCGCTGTGGTCTGGCTTTCGACTTCCACCGAACTGATCAAGTTCTGAAGAAAATGGCTTCGGGCCGAGCTACTGTGCGAATCAGCGTCGAAAGTTCGGGTTAACTTTCCTCATTATAAGCGTACAGCGCAGGTGAAGCAGCTCGTGGTTAGAATATGAACAATCGAATTGACATTTATCGCACAGCTGTTACCTGTCTGGTATTAAAGGTCTAAATTTGCTATCTTTGAGATGCATATGTATATTCATATTTACACTTTGTAGGCTGCAATGGTAAGTGCGTGTGGGTTCATTTAGTTTTATTTAATTTGATTTGTCCTAGGGATGTACCAGATAAACCCATAAAATAAAGATGCAAATATTCCAAGTTTTCTCAGACCGATGAGAATTTATTTACTTCATGAGCACCTTGCAAAACTTTTTCCTTCGCCAGTCATTTCTTGGAAGGCTTTTCGCTCAGCAAGGATATTCTCACCTTCCTTCGATAACTCGGGATATTCTCTTTATCTTCTATATTGTCATACACTTGATCCACTAGATATGGGTGGTCTACAATCTACCTCAGATGCCAGTCGACCCGAACTTTTTATTATGCACCGCTCTCATCCATTGTTTTCACCGTTGTGTATAATTTAGGTTCAGCACCTACAACGAGGTTCATTGATATGTAAAAAAGTACAACCATTTTCAATCGGTGAAATGGAAAAGTCGTTGCCACCCTCGATAGCTCAGTTGGTAGAGAGTTGGGTTCCGGCCCGCTGCTCAGGAACATGCAGTGGCAGTGCATGTATGTATGTTGTACATACATACAGGCTTGGGATTGGTCCCGCTGAGACGCTTCTGCGCTCAATAGCTTACCCGACGTAGGTCGGCTGGCAACTTACTGGTGAGAGGGTGACCTGAGCGGGGTGACCGTCCCTGTGCTTTGTGGGAAGTTAAAATTTGGTCTCTAAATTAGCCCTTCATTGTGGGAGTTGCTCGTTCGGGTGGTGGGGTCGGGGTCTCCGTGACAAGTCCCTTCATGGCTTTAGTGAGACTCCGACTCCATCCGACTCCAACAGCCGTACTAGGAACAATTTGGAGAACATTTAAAAGATAACTGGTCAAAAATGGCCGCAAAGGCTACTCCAGGAGTATCGCAGGCGATATGAGGACGCATCATTTTTACTTTTTTGAGGGCAGTGACGTTTTTACCAAGGCTTCCGGGTAACAGTGCAAATTAAAAAAACATCAAATTATATTAGAATTAACTAAATGACCCTGTTATATCGTGCGAACTCTAAGTTTATAAATCCTGCACTGAGCACAAAACTTGATACAATGACTGGTAAAGTAGGTTCGGTAAAGTAGCACCGCGTAAAAGGGAGTGGCATGACAGTAACATGACATAAATAAAATTGCTGTATTTGTTCGTGCAATCGGGGATGCTGCATAACCCAAGACATGATCTCTCTCTCCCTCCCCTCTCCCTCCTCTCTCCCTCCCTCTCTCCCTCTCGTCCTCTCGTCCTCTCTGCCTCTCTCCCTATCTCTTCCCTCTCTCTCTCTCTCCCTCTCTTTTTATGAAGAGTTTCACGAAAAGAGAGAGAAGAATATCATGCTGCAGTTAACCCTTGCGATTAAGCTTAAGGGCCCTCCAAACTATTCGCGACTGCGTCTGGGTGGGTGCAGGTGGGAACTTCAAAAGCAGAGAACTCACTAAAAAGGATAAAAGGCAGGTGCAGATGTGAATCCCATTGCTAGCATTCGGATAGTTTTTAACTGACTGCTCCAGCAAATGGAGCGGGCTTTGACGAGAAATGTGTTTGTGCCTGCGCGTGAGGGGGCCATTTGTTAAGTGTCATCTTTAGTACACTGATAATGCCCCATAGCACCAGGTGCAAGGTTTCCAGCGGTACCCTCACTAATGAGCACGTTTTAGCAGTCCGAATTTACTGTGGACGCTGGTATTACCAGTACCCTGTATGTCTTTGAGTCCCTTATTTGTACCTTCACGTAGCTTTTTTAACATCATGCTCGAGAAACTCGAGGTTTTGTTCCCATGGAAACGTATCAGAAACATGAATTCAGAAGAGCAATTGGACCACGTCAAATTTCGTGAACCATGACGACTTATCGACCACCCACAGATCAGCAGGCAATGGGCTCAGCGGAGCCGAGTCACGGCCAGGCGGCACGTGCCGAACCAATCCCGGGCACCAGCGAAGGCCAAATCAGATTGCCTCCAAATGTGGTCTCGTCAGGAAATCAGGACGAGCATGATGAAGGTGATCGCCACCGTTCCAATTTCCAAAATTCAGGATACAGAGGAAGATGCCGAGCACACTCGACTGAAGGACTTCAAAAAGAGAAAATATCCGAGCTGTCAGCAGACACGGGCGGGGAACTGGGAGAGGGGCACGGGGGCATGATGCGCCCTTAAATCAGGCATTTTAACACTAGCCCTATGGCGTTGAATGGAAAAATGGGTTGAAAATCGCATGGTGCCCCCCCACCCCCCCCTAAATTGGGACGTCCCGCCGACACTGTCAGGAGGTTGCGCTATTTGGCATGACACCCCGGTGGTGATGATCATACAGTGGCGAACACACTTTGTGTGTGTCGTCCGATGATCACACACTAGAGGATACACATGAAGGTATGGTAAGCGAGCCTGCTGTGTCATGAATTGTTTTCAAGGCTCCTTCTACCCAGTGGTATATCGATCCGGAACAAAATCCGTCAATCCCTAGTAAAACAAAAATGTTGAAAATGTCATGACCAAAATAAGATATTGTACCTTCCAATAATTTCGCCAGCATCCAGTCAAGCTTTGACACTTACAGCTAACTTTGAATATAGGCCAGTTATACTGGATCTTCACTTATCTATCACAGTCCTGCACATCAAAGGAAGAAAAGGAGAACAGGAGATATCTGGTTCATCGCCCCGTCTGTTTACGGTAGCAGTTGCAGATATGGATCAAAGGGCAGCGTTTGACCTTGTTAAAGTGTTCTCGACACACCGAGGTTCTGGCAGATATTTTTTCGGGTGCATCCTAAAAAAATAACTTAATTGTCTAGGCCAACACGCCAGGGTACTGTGGATAAATCGATCACATATCGACCACATATAACCCCTCAATCGTCGACACGTAGCATGGTCAGCAAGGCACTTGAAGAAGAGTATTTTAGGGTCTGGATCTTAATTGTCGATGGTATGGCATTGCACTTTGCAGCAGTGGCGTTAACACACGCATTGACGGGGGCAGGTACCCGCCCCCTCGGGTTTTTCGGAGATAGTAGAAAACGGCAGCGCGTAGCGCCGCCGTACTTGGCATACCTTTTCCCTCATAATTTTTACAACTTCTGTGAAAATTTTAATGTTAGGTCATCTCAGGTCAGGTCGCCAGTAAAGGTCAAGTGACCCAACCTCAAAAAAAAGTTTAAGATAGCATAAGTCGGAGCAGGGTGAACTTATCCGATTGAAACTCATATCACATAATGGCCCCATCGAGTTCTCTAAAATATGTTCCGGTATTTTTTATATCGATGACCTAAGGTCAGGTACGAGGCATGACATCTCCATTGGAAATAGATGGGAAAAATGTTTTTTTTTACGAAATAATTCAGTAACGGATGGTGATAGCGCATTTCTTTTAGCTGCATTAGACTCGCCTGGGCTTTGCGGTTCTAATGATATGCATTTTATATAATTTGACCCTGACCTGACCTCAGGTCAGGTCAAATCCTTGATTTGACCTAGCAAGGTCAAATTATATATCATTCCATTCGGCTTGCTGAGAGGATTCATATAGTTCAAGTCGTTCTGCTCTTTCTTTACTTGTTCAGATGTAATGGCTGAAAAAACTGAATTTACATGTTATCACTATGACGGTATGTTTTGACCTCTCGTGACCTTAAATGTGACCTGACAAAAAAATGGTACGAATGTTTTCGATGGAGAAGTGGATGGGCAGCCAAACGCCGTTTACTGTTTTTCGCTACCTACCGTGGTTCTCGAGATCTTAGGGGGCGGGTACCCGCCCCCCGTCAATGCGAAGGTGTCTCAGACCCCGTCAATGCGCGTGTTAATAAACGTTACTTTCTTGCATTGGTTTTTCGCACGGTATCTGAAGCTGCCCTGTTTGACTGGTATTATGTGATGATGGACGAATTCAAACATTGGACTCAAATTGCTTGGATGGCGTATAAGAAGCACGTTTTAACTAAACTTAGCTGATTATACAAGGTCAAAGTGGATGCAGATAAAATGCCTGAGCGCCGAAAATCTTGTGATATGTCATCAAGACCTTACGCATCCCTACCAGTGAAAAAGCGAGGGGCAGTAAATCTTCAACCTGCAGTTGTCAAGAAACTTTCTCTCTAGAACCAAAGCTCATCGGATTTGGGTTCATTGTTGCCTTTCGCACTATGTGGTTTAACCCTTGCCCCGGTGGCGGTACGAGCCACCTTCGCCCTGGTGGGGGGCTAAAAGACCCCCCGATCTCAAAACTAGAGGCTGAAAAGCGCAACGGCAATCGAGCTCTTCGAAATGATATCGAAACACTTCGGTCATTTTTTTGTAGGTCATATCAGGTCCCAGAGGTCAAATAGGTAAATCGCTAATATGGGTGTACTAGAAAACCTCCTATATCTCGAACTATGATAGCTGAAACATTTTTCTAACACCATTCGAAGCTCTTGGATGTGCTTTTATTATAGTGCATTCTTTCGTGTCGGTCAAGCCTAGGGCTACGGTCCTAATATTGGGCATATTTTGGGATGTCCTAGCGCCCTGTAGGGCGTTTTTTTTCGCTAATAGCTTCCAACCAACCAGATCAGCCTGTTTATGACCTTGAATCTCTGTCATACAATCGAATGATATATAATATTGTTGCCAGGTAATTTAAGTTTGACCTGCCCGGTCCGGTCTGCCCTTGCCTGATATAGTCTGATGTATATCGTTTGACTTCCGTGGTTACAAACACTTTGGTGACAAATAAAGCTCTTCTTGTTTTTAATTTATGGAAAAAAATGCTTTTTGACTAGGTGACCTTTTAAGGTCGTTGTATGTTCGAATGGGCTGGCAGTCGCACCGATGTTTGGTTGATCCTCCCTAGCTTTTGTGTTTTCCCTGTTGTCATGGGGGTTGTCTGCATGCCTGGTCCCATATAAATCCCGGAATGTTGTGCTCTGGTGGGCCCAGATGTGGTTGGTTTCACTGATCGATTAACCCTTTTTTAGTTATGGTCTTAGTTTTTTGGGTGGGTTCTCCTGCGGTGCCTGCCTGTATGCCTTGGCCATTTTGGAAGATTTAAAATAATGGGAGCTGGTTGGGCGGCGCGTTTTGTTTGAAACCGGGGGACCCTTAAAAATTGTCCTATTCAAAACTAAATTTGGCTAAAATTTGTAAGCTTTCGGATGGAAATTTGGTGGAGTCGGGCCTCCTGCCTCTCTCAGACCCATTGCGACGCGTATCGTCTGGATTTCTTTTTCCAGTAATGTTTCTAGCTCAAAAATTAGTCAGATTCTGCACTCGATGGTGCTGTGTTCTGCAGCACCCATCATATATGTCAATGCAATACTGGTCTAAGGATATGACTTAAGTATTGATTACTGTTTTCAAAAGAAATTGAGTTGAAAACACCAGTTCAATAATAAGATGCGTGATGGAAATTAACAGGCGCATTGACGGGGGGCGGGTACCCACCCGCCTCGGGCTTTTCGGAGACAGCATAAAAATGGCGGTGCGTCGCCGCCGTACTTGGCATACCTTTTTCCTCATCATTTTTACAATTTTGGTCAAAATTTTAAGGTTAGGTCATTTCAGGTCAGGTCACCAGTACAGGTCAAGTGACCTGACCTCAAAAAAGTTTAAGTTAGCATAAGTCGGAACAGGGTGAACTTATCCGATTGAAACTCATATCACACAATGGCCCCACCGAGTTCTCTAAAACATGTTCCGGTATTTTTTATATCGATGACCTAAGGTCAGGTACAAACCATGACCTCTCCATTGGAAATACATGGGAAAAATGGTTTTAACTAAATAACTCAGTTATGAATAGAGAAAGAGGATTTATTTTAACTGCATTATATTTTCCTCGTCATTGCGGTTCTAGTGGTATTTTACCCAATTTGACCTTGACCTGACCTCAGGTCAGGTCAAATCCTTGATTTAACCTAGCAAGGTCATATCATATATATAATTAGATTCGGCTTGCTGCGAGGATTCATATAGTTCAAATAGTTTTGCTCTATCTTTACTTGTTCAGATGTAATGGCAGAAAAACTTCACTTCCATGTTATCCCTATGACGGCATGTTTTCACCTCTAGTGACCTTAAATGTAACCTGACAAAAAATGGTTCAAATATTTTCGATGGAGAAGTAGATGGGCTATCCAACGCCGTTTACCGTTTTTCGCTACCTAGCGCGGTTCTCGAAATCTTAGGGGCAGGTATCCGCCCCCCCGTCAAGGCGAAGGTGGCTGAGACCCCCGTCAATGCGCGTGTTAAACAAGCATAGCAAAATTTTTTATATAGATACTGTTTCAAGTCATTTCAAATTGTGTAAGGTGTTGGAATCTCTCAAAAGCTTGCTCAGGGACGAGCGAAAACTGTTTCGGGTGGACAACTCTGGTTTCTCATCCCAGCATTCAGAGCTACGCAATCTTCTGAGGCATTGTTTTTCACCCAGAGAAAATCGCCCGTCTGGTTAGTACGGACTGTGGCTGAAGACCAGATTTCACTCCAAGCTTCCAGATTCCAAGCCAGACTTCGGCGTCAACTTCGCAGCTACTTGTCGTGAATGGTGTGCTTTGAATAACCACAGTTTCCTCGTAAGAAGCCGCAGTATTCGTGTGCAATCCAAGAAGTTGGTTGCTGCAATGATGAGAGGTTTATATGCTTGACTCGACTTATCACAAGAGAGTCTGTTCTAACTAAGGGGAAGTCCGAAGTTTGATTGGGCTCAGCTCCCAACCACCAATCTAAAGCCGCCTTTACTGTGACGTCACGCCGGCGATGAAACTTTCCTGTACTCATGATGTTCGATCTTAAAGTTGATTAAATTCCAATGTCTTTGACAGGTAAAGTATGCCTTAGAAGGATTCATTTTTAACCGCAATCTTGCATTCAATTTCTTCTCGGAATCGATCATCTCAAGAGGACATCCTTCTGATTCATTAAGAATTTGTGCGTCTAAAATTAGCTCTGCAGGACGCCTTAGTGATTGCAGTCATAGGACTGCCATATCCTGGTTAGTTATATCCATACGTGATGTCCACTTGGCTACAAGATTTCTTTAATTTTAAGGCTGACTTAGGGTATACCATAGGGACGTAGATCTTTTTCTCGCCTGTACGCAGAAGCCGTGACACTCCGAGCGCTACCAGGTTCAAGTGCTTGCTCCCCGCCATAAATGGAGATTGGGGGTTCTAAAACCGCCGGAGCTAAAGGTTATCTGTAGATCTCTTATAGTTTGGAAACGGGGGCACCAATTAGAGCGACCTCTGTGAATCTATCACCTCCTATGTCGGAGTCGACGTAGGTGTCTTCGACCTTAGTTGGCCGTTGTTATGTTGGATTGAAGTATCATATATGTGGTTTGGTATATGCATAGGCGCTAGAACTTATTCTAAGTGGGGGGGAGCAAAAGTTGTCACCACTGGTGGGGTCAGATATGATTCGGCATATCACTTTATTTGTTAACGGAAAATGTCCAGAATCGGCTCGAAGTTGGGGGCCCTGCCCCCAGTCCGAAAAATGGGAGGGGGTGGGGGGTTGTAGCCGCCCCATGCCCCCTCGTTCCTGCGCTTATGGGTATATGCGTCCCAGCTATTCTTTCTGGTTTATATGACTGGTATTGAAAGCTCGTGCACAATCTCTAATGTGAGATCGAGGCTTGTGTTACTTCTTATAAAATCGGGGTTACAGTGACGGGTATCGGTTGCTGAACTTTAGGGTGGAGTTGGCAGTCGGTGTATTACACAGAGCTCTGAGTCACACGAGATATTCAGGCTCCGGCCTCATCCGGGCCTGAGTCAGACTTGTCAAAACAATACATTCCCATATAATACAACATTCAAGTCAGATTTAGACACATTAATGCGAAGCAACGCGATACCCACTTCTGCGGAAGAGGAGAATGATTGGGAGACCATTATAAACGGATAGATCATTGAAATAACAGAATGGCAGACCGGAGCGCTGTAATGGCTACTAAGGCATGACGTTGTGGTCCTACATACTAATGCATTTTATTCAGTCTAAGTCAGCATGTGATAACTGGCACATAAATTACCACTTCGGTCCTCACTAACGTCTAAGAAAGCATTATTGACAATGATTTTAGAAGCTGATTCTAAACCGTTGTAACAGAGGGTCTTCTTTTCTATAATGTCAGACCATCCAGTTCAGAATAGAGAGACAGCACCATAACTTTTTTGTAGTAATGTAACTTGACCTCTCCTTGCGAGCCTATGAGCCATCCCAAGCGGCCGCCGAGTTTGCTGCAGAAGTGAGCGGAGTTGGACCGGCGGTGGGCGCCGGGTGTAGCCGGACTGGACATATAAATCACACATCAGTGTGCTTCGGCTCGTAACGTCTCACGGGGCAGCACAAACACGGTATTCGAATGACAACCAGTCTCACTCGCACCGTCTCACTGTTGTAAGCAGGAGCACCAGGCACTCTTCCAGAAAAAAACAGCTTGTTTGTACGAACAGGTTTTATACCTGCATCCAAAGACCGAGATGAATTTACTTAGGTTAGATATTGAGATGACACCTCTGGTAGTAGGAAATAGAAGCTTGTTTTCGGTGGTGCTGTAGACTGAAATACACATATTTGTGCAGAAAGTTTGGTATTTTTCTTGTAAGTCCTTTGTGCGCTTCACAAGATACCTCAGCTTTTGTGCTTTTCTCATACAGGCAGCCTTTGCTGTAAACAATATTTTACGTGTGTTTGTCGTGGGTATGGAGATCTACCTTTTTCAAACCAGGGTATGTCGAACTCAGTTCCAATGGGGTTTAAGTTTTTAAAATTCCTCAGGTTGTCCTTATAAGGGAACTATGCATAGAAAAAATAGTTCAGTACTATTTCAGCGTTAGACAAACCATCGTCAAAAATATCACATTTGTTTGAACTCCTTGGAGAGGGAAAATGAAAATGAATAAAAATTTCAGCATCTTTCTCAAATATGTTTTGGAGACCCAGACGTTCGGAAACGGCAGTGGTGGGCAACCATTCATATTAGCCCTCGCCCCGGTGGAGGGTGTTTGAACACCCCCTCGGGTTTTTTCCGGCGGCACGAAAGACGGCGGGCAAAGCGCCCCGTACTTGGCATGCCTTGTTCGTAATCAATTCCGCAACTTCACTATAAATTTAAAGGCTGGTTGATCTCAGGTCAGGTCACCAGTGCAGATCAAGTGACATCGCCTACAAAAAATTTTAGGTGGCATAAGTAAGAATGGGTGAATCTATTGAATTGAAACTTTTACCACATAATGGGCCCACCGAAAACTATAACATACATTCCAGGATTTTTCATATCGATGACCTAAGGTCAGGTACGGATCATGACCTCTCCGATGGAAATGCATGGGAAAACAGAAATTGGGCTGTATTTGTGTAGATAAAGCTCAGAGTACATACCTTCATATTCTCTAAATCATAGTATCCTGGGCCCATTTCTAGGTTCATGTTTCAATGTTTTACCTAGGACCTCTGGGATCCATCTCTGAGAGTCTGAGTCATCTGGGCTACTTAACCCTATTTCCGGCAGGGGGGGCTAATATTGCCCCCCCTTCAGGTTTTTCGAGAATATCTCCAAAACGGCTTGCGATAGAACTTTGAAACTTCCTGACTTTTCCTAAAACTAGTACAGGCAGGTTTTCTGAAATTTTCAAGATTATATATTTACCAGGGGCGGAGCTATGGCTGGGTTTTTGGGGAGGTTCTATCCACAAACCAAGTATTATCGTATGCGATGGGTTTTTTGTAAAAGGAAGCCGTCTCTGCTGATCCTGATACCAGTTATATGGTTTTATTATATCATTTTTTATGTGAGATGATAGTGCATTCACAATTGTCACTATTTGTATTCATCAGGGGCGGTTACAGCAGTTCAAAATGGGGGGAATGTTATCAAGAAGGACTAAACGTTAGTAAGTGAGAAGACTGCTTACAGCCGTGCCAGGGCGAATACAATTGGGTATATGAAAATTCAAAATAGTTATAACCCAATTCTAGATTACCAGAGGCGTGTCCAGTCACTACACATTTTCAAAATGTATATTCCCAGCCAGTATCACCTCCGCGACTCAATATCGTTGTATATTGAAAATGTGTTTCCAATCACCCCCACCCCCCACGACGAGTCCTTGATCCGCCTATGTCACCCCCTTTCCCAGAGCTGCCATGGGAGGGTAAAAATTATCTGAAATTAAATTTCAACTAGTCGAGGGACTAATATACTCATGCATACCATTCGCATATTGTTGGTATGTATTTTACCCCACTGTTTTACCTTACTGCATCCGCCCCTGATGAGTTTTTCACTTTTTTTCTCATTTATTTATGTGTCAAAGATGCCAAACAGTATATGACGGCTTCTAATCCGCGTAACAAAAACTTTTTAGGTTGTATATATTTCCCCTCATAGTCCTGGTCCTGGAACTGCCATTGAATTTCAAATTTTTGCGTAACTCGAGTATATGAAAATTTTGGGTCAATTATTTGTAAATCTGAACTAGTTTTGTGAAAATCGTACAACAGAGACAAGGGTTATGGAAAATCTAAAAAATACACAAAAATTGTATATTTTGCACGACCTTCTCCTAAAAAATAAAAATTTTGAAATTTTCTTTTTTCAAAATAAAGTTTAGCAGCAGAGGAATCTATGGCACTTTGAATTTTCAAAATCGGCCGGTTAGACTACGAGATCTTAGGGGGGCCGATATTGCCCCCCTTGCCGGAAATAGGGGTAGCCGGGAGCCTGACGGAAATAGGGTTAAGCAAATTTTCAGACATGGATCAATAATTGTACAGGAAAGGACGGTAATGCTTTTATTTTTATACCATTCCCATTAGATTATTATTGCGAACCGATTAATATTAACGTTGACTATGCTAGATCAGAAAGTGACCTTGACCTGATCTCAGGTCAATTCATTTTTGTGTTTTGACCTAGAATAGTAATCATATTATGCATCATTCGATTTGCCGTAACAAGAAAAAGCAAATGGTGCCTAAAAATGATTCCAACTCAAATCTGTCAGACACTAGAGCCCCGAAACTCTTCTCTAACATGCCACCTTCTTTGACCTGTCATGAACTCAATACTGATCCTAGCCAAAAAGTGTTCGACGTAGTTTCTTCATGAATTTTTATGAGCTATCTATCAGCCTTCGGGTTTTTCGCTATCCCGTATAGGAGTTCGAGTTCGACGAGTTCGAGGGGGTCTTTGAGCACCCCTGCCATGGCGAAGGTGGCTCAGAGACCCACCAGGGTGTTTAGAAAAAGATGAATTACTTCAAAAGGTCACGCTCGCTTAACTCATACACTTTGTACCCACTCTGGCATGAAAACGTTCAGAAAAAATTGGTAAAACAAACATTACCAAACAGTGTCAAACAGAGATAGATCTGAAATGATCCCATCCAACATCATTTTATTACCACGCTACTATTTTATTACAATGCGCCACTGAAGGGCCACCAAAAAATATTGTTTTGCTTTTCTCATGGATGCAACAATTTCTCTCAATCGCAACGTTGTTTTAACACGCGCATTGACGGGGTCTGAGCCACTTTTGGTTTGACGGGGTGTTACCCACCCCCCTAAGATCTCGAGAACTACGGTAGGTAGCGAAAAACGGTAAACAGCGTTGGGTAGCCCATCCACTTCTCCATCGAAAATATTTGGACCATTTTTTGTCAGGTCACTTTTAAGGTCACGAAGTTCAAAACATGCCGTCATAGGGATAACATGTAAATGAAGGTTTTCGGCCATTATATCTGAAGAGGTAAAGATAGAGCAAAACGACTTGAACTATATGAATCCTCTCAGCAAGCCGAATCTGATGATATATAATTTGACCTTGCTAGGTCAAATCAAGGATTTAACCTGACCTGAATTCAGGTCTAGGTCAAATTGTATAAAATGCATATCATTAGAACCGCAAAGACAAGGAACATCTAATGCAGCTAAAATAAACGTTCTATCACCATCCGTTACCGAGTTATTCAGTCAAAACCATTTTTCCCATGTATTTCCAATGGAGAGGTCATGGCTGGTACCTGACCTTAGGTCATCGATATAAGAAATACCGGAACACATTTTAGAGAACTCGTTGGGCTCCTTATGTGATATGAGTTTCAATCGGATAAGTTCATCCTGTTCCGACTTATGATATCTTAAACTTTTTTGAGTTCAGGTCACTTGACCTGTACTGGTGACCTGACCTGAGATGACCTAACCTTGAAATTTTCACAGAAGTTGTACAAGTGAAGAGAAAAAAGGTATGCCAAGTACGGTGGCGCTACACGCCGCTGTACTCAAGTAGCGGACTCAAAGAGGGGACCACCCGATTTTGAAGGAATGAAATAGACGTCGGAAAAAATTTAGATCACTATAGTCCCCAAAAAGTCACAAACGAGTTTCCTGAACCTTCTTGATTATTTAGATCTTATGGAAGCACCTGACGATCCCTCATTCACTGCGCTCGGCATTAGGACGCCAGGCTGCGCTGCTTGTTTTGGTAAAACAGCCGGACACCATAGTTATCCGTCTAATAATGACTGGAACGAATGCACCGCACTTACAGACAATGATTGAAAAACAAAAAAAGATAATAATACAGTCGAAATATCTTAATATTATCATTTTTTACTTTTTGCACTTATGTAGCTCGTTTTCCCGTTCTTGTAACAGTGTCTGATTTTCGAAGCATTAGTGTCTACTTTTTTCTTTTCATCGCTTCACTTCTCCGTTTTGATGTTTTCGTGCGCAGTGTAGTCAACACAATGGATTTCACTAGCTTCAGCCTTTCTGTGGATAAGAAATAATCGTAAAAGAAACGCGCAGTGTAGCCTGTGTCTTACACCATCCATTAGCTGAGAAAAAAATTATTTTCTTTCAACGTCATCTAAAGCTGCCTCCGCTTCCCTGGTTAGATGGTGGTGTCAAACTACATGATTTGCGGCAAACAGAAATGTGCTGACGCGTTTCTTCTCCAGAAAACTTGCTCGCTCTACGCTGGTGCTCATCCCGCTGTTCGGCTTTCACTATGTTGTCTTCGTGGGCTTGTCAGCCTTCATGAACGTCAACAGGGTTCTGGAACTTATCTGGTTGTTCGGGGACCAGCTCTTTGCCTCCTTTCAGGTAAGTGACCAACGCAACTCGAGCCTCATCCTTCAGATATGCCTGACAGAATTTCCTGGTCTCATAGCGTAGGGCAACTTCAGCTTGAGTCTGCCAACGAGCTCCTTTCTTATCTTTTGATAACAAAAATATAGATGTTGCCCAGCATGTCTTATAAATTTCGTTACACCTTCCTAATACTAGAACATGTTAAACATGTTCCTAAGTACAGAAAGAAAATCATAAATTTAACACGTATAGGAAAATGTATTCATAATTCCCTAAATAGGGCTTGTGCAAGGCTCCAAGGAGTTTGCCGGACGTGTAAATTGCTCCAAGGTATCGTTGGTTCTTCATCAATTTCTCTCCAAACTATTGACAGGAAGCCAAATATATATCTCTGCTGATGTGACCTTTGCTTTCGCAGCAGTCGAACGCTTGAGTTATTGAGTGTGGGCTTGCCCTGTCTTTAGTGCGTTTCTTCATCCATCGCACTGTCAGCAGGGCTGCTTCGTGGCCATCCTGTACTGCTTCATGAGCTCCGAGGTGAAGCTGGAGCTGGCCAAGCTCTGGGCCGCCTGGCGATACTCACACTTTGGCATACCCGCCCTCTCCAGGCGAGGTCGTCACAATCATGGAAAGAGCAGCAGGTGAATAAACCATAGTCCGGAATCAGCTCTCATAGAGAGGGAGGGTCAGACCGTGAGAAATTACGTCGGGGAGGGGGGTTGAAGAATTAGAAGCGTGACATCGACACCATTCACTGCACAGTCACTATGGCTGCAAAATTTTCTGGTGGTTGAAAGTCGACCTAAAATCACTCTCATGGTAACATTAAAAATGCATGAGAAAAACGGAAACTGGGCGAAAAATGACTCAATTTCTCTAGATAGACTTAGAATATCTTCGTATTCTCAAAATGGTAATATCCCAGGCCCTTTTCCTGGTTCATGATGCACGTTTGGACCCCTAACTTCTAATAAGTCATCTTTGACTACTGAAGCAGGTTTTAGACTTTGGTGTACAAAAACCAAAGTGCTAGCCAAGCTTGCATCCAGGTTAATGCTGCAATTTTGACCTGTGACCTCTGAGAGGTCATCAATGGCTATTTAAGCAGTTTTCAGGCTTAGGTCAATAACTTTGCATGAAATGATGATACAGCTTTTATTTTGATATCATTGCGTTTGGATTGCTATTGCGAATCGATTGATGTGCATATTGACTATGCTAGGTTAAAAAGTGACCTTGACCTGACCTGAGGTCAGGTCATTTTTGTGTTTTGGCCTATTATGGTCATATCATACATCATTCGTGAGGATTACATCGTGACGAGAGGAAGCGATTGGTGCCTATAAATGGTTCTAACCCAACTCTGTCAGATGCTAGAGCCCAGAAACTATCATCAAACTACCACCTTCTTTCACCTGTCATGACTTCAATATTGTCCTGAGCCAAAAAGTGTCTAATATATTTTCTTCATGAATTTTAATGAGCTATCCTCTAGCTTTCGTATTTTTCGCTATCTCGCATAGGGGTTGAGTCCGAGGGGAGGTGTTCCCACTCCCCCTTTCCCCACCAGGGCGAAGGTGGCTCGGAGGTCCACCGGGGCGTGGGCTAAAATTTGATCCAGCCTTTTCAGAGACTCGTATGATGAGTACAATAGAACTGTTCCCTAAAGGGCGTTATTTATCTTCCAAGTCTTAGGTCTGCAGTGAAAGCAGTGTAGTTTTTAATACAGCTTCAAAGGTTACGTGAAATTATTACACACTTCTAGAAATGTGCAACCTCAATCAGTTTTAGTTTCCAGATTTCGTATTCTACACACTGTTCTTTGATTCCTTAAATATAAATATGCTTTAGATTTGTCTGGCATCTGGCCTAAGGATTGCTCTGAATAATAGTCATTTATGATGTCTGGGCCTATGTGATCGATTCCGGAGCGATTGAAAAAACATGTTAAGTACGAGTTCACCTTCTTGCCTTTGGGCTGTGCGGTAAATAAAGCTACCCTCAAGATTGAGAAAATGTGAGAGGAAACATGATCCAGTTTCGTTTCTACCCTCTAAGCACATGTGACGTGCTATTTAGCGTCTTCCTACAGCAATGAAGAAGGGGAAGACAGTTGGCTCTCCTATCTCTTATTGGATAACTGAAACATATAGAAAAGTGATACATGATGACTTTGTATAGACAAAACTGCAACCCTCATAATATTTCATTTAAAACCAGCAGTTAAGCTTCTCGCTGCTCAAAAACTGTTGTTAATGTCCAGTGCTTACCTCCGAACGTTTCTATCGCCCAGTGGACCACCCCCAAACATAACGCTGAACTCCAGATCGGATAGATTCCGTGCACCGTAAACAATATTGATGGCTCCCCAAGGGGCCGTCCATACGGTACCAGCGTTGTTCAAGCCAAACTTCAGGCACTGTTCCCTCTCCCTACAACACCTTTCAGTGGTTTTGATAACACTCGTGGGACCAATCATTCCCCAAGACCAGTCCGATACTCGAAATCAAATTTTCTCTCTTTATTTTCAGGCCAGTCGGAAATTAAACTAAAACAAAATTTGGATGCATTCCGAATCTGCATTTTTGAATACACTTGCTTTGTTTTTATTAACACGCACCCCGCTGGAGGAGAGGGGGCCGAAATTCGCCCCCTCATGGTTTTTCCCAGATAGCTCAAAAACGAAGAGCCGCAGAACAACGAAACTTACAGTACAATATTCGTGATCAATTTGACACATCTGACCAAATTTTTTAGGTAAGGTCATGTCAGGTCAAGGAGCTATTCAAGGTCAAATGACGCGACCTCAAAACCTAAAATCACGAGTTTGAAGCGGCGCCCAGGGAACATCTGCTATCTCGGAATTTTGATATTGTTGACCTAAGGTGGAGTCAATTTTTTGGTCACCCCATTATAAGTCTATGGTGAAAAATAGAAAGGGCTCGTTTTCAGTAAATACTGGATAGATAAAGCTGAAAATCCTCAAACCGTCTATTCTTACCACGATATTGACCATCAAGTTGGTTTTTGACCATCTGACCCCTCAAAAGTCATATCAGGTCACGTGAGCATAGAGTGATTGTTTTGCCAATAACTTCTTACTGAATTGAGATAAAGCTCCCATTTTGCTTGCATTGTGTTTGTTTTATCACGGGGCGTCAATTGATATGCAACATGACCATACCAGGTCACTTTGTGACCCTGACATAGCTCGAGGTCAGGTTATTTTCACTATTTGACCTAGCAAGGTCATATTATACATCATTCGATTTGCCGCGATAAGAGGAATCCAATGGTGCATAAAGATTTGCTCTAGCTCTCCTGAGGGCAGATCTAGGGAAAGAAACGTACACTGCTCCGCTGTAAGCCTATGGAACCTTCTTTGACCTATGCTGACCTCAATATTGACCTGACATAAAAATTATTGTTATAAAATCTCTTTGTTTTGTCAAGAGCTTTCGAACCCCGCCCGTAATTTCCGTTCAGCTTTTGTGGGGAACGAGATATGGAGGGGGCAAAAACGCCCCCAAGCGGGGCGCGTCATGCCAGGGACCCCAGCGGGGCGCGTGTTAAGTTCGTATTTGCTTCCTGCACTTCAAAACATAAATGCCATCTTCTTTCGAGAGGTGAGATGATTCGAGAGCTGTAGCGGTGTATATGAAAGGAGCAAGGCCATGGAATTAGACGGTATGGATAAGGGAGAATGGTAAGGATTAAAGGGCCAAGGGAGGTGGGATACTACGTGGAGGAGTGAGTTACTTATTAAGCGTCATTCAGCTTTCAATGCCAACATTGAAATATTCCGACAGCATAAGCAAAGCCAAAGGAAAATAATGTATCTGCCAGAGTCTATACTGGGGAGTGTTTTGTACCTGTATAGCTTTCTTTTTATGTTTTTATCATCATTTATTTTAGTTTCAAGTCAAGGTCATGTCAGTTCAGGTCATGAGGGAACGTTAAATAACGTCAACTCCAACTATTTCAAGCTGGCATTGTATATGCAAATTTCAACCACCTGTGGGAAGGTGGCTCAGATCCGCTACCCCACCGAATGCTAAAGCTTTCCGGAGAGCGGAAAGATAGTGTGCAGCACCCCCGTGCGAGAGGTGTTTCATGCTCGGTCGTCAGTGGAATTTTGTCCAAACGTCAGCCCCCGGTGACGTTGGGATCCGATGAGGGTCTCTGCTGCGGCATAATTTTAGAGCAAACAATCCACTCCTCACGGGGGGCATGCAATGAATATGGTACACTATTATTTATTTGTGAGATAAAGATAAGCCCATGTCAAAAGAGTCCCCAACCCTGTTGGCGATCTGTGGCGGCACAATTTGTCGGCATGATGAGGGAATATCTCTTAGTGCGATACTAGTATACATACCCTGAATTTTGCATTAGAGACCTTGTAGTCTGGTCACACGGTTAAAGAAAGGCACTCCTGATTTCCTAGTAAATAGGTGGTTCGCTGAGAAAAAGATGACAGAAGTATATTTAGACAGCTATACCAAGTAGCCAGCATTCCCCGGACTAGACTCTTGAACTAACCAGGACAGCTCAGAACGAACTGATTCAGTTTGATAATGTTGATCACTATATGGCCGTAATACCTGCTGTGCTCTAAACTTTCAATCATCATTATCGTCATCAGCTACAACCACTACGGCAGCGCTGTCTGAGCGGATAAAACCTCCCGGGTGAACGTTAAAAGAAGGCCTTTTGGAATTATTTCTTTGTTGTGTTTATGAGCAGTAGGTACCTCTAGTTAACACTGATAACAATTTGCAATATCTCTTTTTGCTGTGGAACATGGGCGAAAACAGAAAATATTCAGGGCAGACCTAGATCAAAGGTGTTTGGGGGGCAAACCCAGGTAAAATCGTAACAACATAAATTTTGGACAAAAATGGCCAAAATCAGCCACAATGGGTATGACTTGAAAGCTTCCGGGGAAGGGGGATGTTATATACATCACCCCCTCCCTGGATTCGCCCCTGAATAGGTCAGCCCATTTACTAAGCAGACATGCCGTTGCCCAGTCTCACCGGGCATTGATTTTCACTGCCAAGTCATTAATTACCCAAAGTCATTAGAGAGCGCGGCAGAATTAGGTTTGCTTGGCCCGGCACGTCATTGGGCCACGAGTGGAGATACATTTCCAAACCAGGAGATAAGTCCTGGATTGGTGCACAGCGGCGTAGAGTGCGATCGATGAGATGGTTGCAATCGATAATTTCCTTTACCTTCCCTGTGTGCATAAAAACACACCGAGATTGAAAAAGCACATTCTGATGGCGTGGTGATCAACAGTTATCTGACGCATTAGTTTATCGTTATTTATCGATATTATGATTCATCACTTGATCTGATACATTAGTTTATCGTGATTTATCGATATTATGATTCATCACTTGATCTGACACATTAGTTTATCGTTATTTATCGATATTATGATTCATCGCTTGATCTGACACATTATTTTATCGTTATTTATCGATATTATGATTCTTCACTTGATCTGACACATTAGTTTATCGTTATTTATCGATATTATGATTCTTCACTTGGTCTGACACATTAGTTTATCGTTATTTATCGATATTATGATTCATCGCTTGAATTTCTCAAAATCGTACCCGAATAATAAGCACATAAGTTTTCGAACGGCTTTCTTTCCCGAACATGTGCACCACATAGTTCTGAGCCCCACGCTACCCGACTAAAATGTGGACGAACCGCGCTCACAAACATACCAGAACTTCTCTCTCTCTCCTCTCTCTCTCTCTCTCTCTCTGTCTCTGTCTCTGTCTCTGTCTCTGTTCTGTTTTCTCTCTCTCTCTCTCTCTCTCTCTCTCTCTCTCTCTCTCTCTCTCTCTCCTGTCCCCGCTGACCAGCCGTTTTGCTCTCGTCCCAGGAGCACCGGGCGCAGTTCCGTACAGAGCACGACCCTGATGGAGAGGACCTGCGAGGTGGGGCTCAGTCGTGCCCCGTCCTCTAACGCCAAATCTACCGCCGAGAGTCGTACTTCGCCGCGGCAGGTGGGCGCGGTTGGATAGACGATGTCATGCAATGGGAAACTTCATGGAGTTCTGGGACTCGATGAAAGTAGACTTAATTCCCTAGACTTGCTTTTCGATGGGATATATGGAATGGAATTATGCGCTTGCAGTGAAGAATAGAAAAATGGTGGAGCAGATGGAAACGGGATTAGTCACGTCATACACTTTTGAAACAATAAAAATCTGAACGGAATCCAACAGGTACACAGTGGCATAATTGAGGGGATCGGCGGGGTCCACGGATCTCCCTTGGACCGACCTTGGCTGCAACGCAAAGGGCTCAAACCGGTTTGAGCGGGGCCGCAGGGCAGAAACGGTCTTGGCTGTCTGGGCTTGGGACTAAGGCGAATCCCCAAGTGATAGTTTGATGGACCTTCCGAAAGCTAATTTGATAGACCCCGAACACTAGTCCAGGGCATCCTGACTGAACGCTGTTCTCAATATTTCCCCCGATTGTGGACCTTGGGCGACCCCGAGTGTGGGATTGAAGGGCTGCCGAACACCGGTCCCAGGACCTGCGGGTTTGGTTTTATCCCCCCCTCCGCCGCCCCCGAGTGTTGTCTCAGTACCCTTGGTGGGCACTATAATGGCATATGAATCTTAGACCAGTAGATTAACTTATTCTCACCGGTGCCACTCGAAACACTTTCGGAATCAAAGTCACTTACCTGACCTGGGCTAGTGACATGCCCTGAAATTACGCAGGCTTTAAATTTTTGGATAAGTGACGCGAATGATCAGGTAGGTATAAGGTGTGCCAAGTGCAGCGACATTACACGTCACTGTTTTTTGCCGCGTCGCGAAAACCCGAGCCGTGTTCAAGCAGCCCTCTCCTTCCACTGGGGCTAGGGTTAGCTCTCATCCTACGTGTGGCATAAAAATATATACGCTTCTACACTATAGCAGTTCAGTGATGCAGTAACTAGCGCAGTGCGTGACCTGCCTGGAAGCGCCAGTCCTCCCCAGCTGCCGATAGTGCGCAGATACGCTCCGGCAGTGTTGACTGGTGCCGACCAGAGACCCCTGCCACGTTCGCTCCAGACAGTGCATCTGTCGCCGTCAATATCTGCCCCCTTGCCGACGACATGTGGTAAAGGGATTGGTGCTTTCGCCGATGACTTGTCGCTAGCGTCACTTTACAGCCAGAATTGACTTCGAAAGCAGCAATAGAACTTTGGCGTAATGATGCGGTAAGCGGTTGAGCAATGGTTGCTGAACATTGTTCAGTGAACAGTAGGTCATGACCCGGGTTATAATGTCGCGGGGTCATTCAGTGGGTTAATCAACGTTCAGGAAAA
Organism: Lepas anatifera; assembly: GCA_034440635.1. Classification (NCBI taxonomy): domain Eukaryota; kingdom Metazoa; phylum Arthropoda; class Thecostraca; family Lepadidae; genus Lepas; species Lepas anatifera. The sequence goes on from JAOTON010001508.1 coordinate 317,934, forward strand.
GTGTTTAACCAGGTGCAAACAGTGTATTTGTAAGACAATTTCTGTGAAACGATGTTGATATTCAAGACTGAGGTTATGTAGTCCACTGCGTAAAAAGGGTGAAACAACGGTGGAAACACATACTAACTTGACAACCAAGGATCGCGACAGATCTCGGGTTCCGAACCTGTTGAGTGCGACAGAAAATGTTTACATAATCGGAATTCAGACAATCAGAAAAAGATGAAGGCTCTCAGAGAGCTGGGGCCTTCCTCGGCTAAAAGCCTCGATAGACTATGTTGATTTGCCTCGTAGAGTTCCAGTTTCGTAGAATAACCTGTCCGCGAGGATTAAGAATATTATAATATTCCTGTACAGCATTTCTCTCAGCAAATTGTCGTTTTATCATTACGTTTTATCTTTTTTGTGCAGCTGTGTGTGGCGGAGGCGATCAAAGAGGTGAGCTTGGATGAGTCTTCGGAACAGCAACAGCTGATGCTGCCATCTAGCGTCGCCACTCCGGAGTACCGCGACAACCCAGAGCCAAGCAGCGTCTCTTCGGTCACTTTCGCGCCGGTCACCTACGACAGCAGGATCTGGCTCGCTAGTGACATCACCGTCACATTTGACGGCATCAATGGCGGATCGGTGCACCTTCAGAGGAGTGAACCCACCGACGAGCGCGCTCACGCCGTGTGAGAACTTGCGTTTACTGAGCTTAAACCTGCAGTTGTCATTTCTTTACCCGTGTTGGTTTGTTTGAGGTGTAACTGGTAGTGCTTAATTAACACGCGCATTGACGGGGGTCTGAGCCACCTTTGCATTGACGGGGCGGGGGGCGGGTACCCGCCCCCTAAGATCTCGAGAACCACGGTAGGTAGCGAAAAACGGTAAACGGCGTTGGGCTGCCCATCCACTTCTCCATCGAAAACATTTGAACCATTTTTTTGTCAGGTCACATTTAAGGTCACGAGAGGTCAAAACATGCCGTCATAGGGATAACATGTAAATTCAGTTTTTCGGCCATTACATCTGAACAAGTAAAGATAGAGCAAAACGACTTGGACTGTATGAATCCTCTTAGCAAGCCGAATCGAATGATATATAATTTGCCCTTGCTAGGTCAAATCAAGGATTTGACCTGACCTGAGGTCAGTGTAGGGTCAAATTATATAAAATGCATATCATTAGAACCGCAAACCCCAGGCGAGTCTAATGCAGCAAAAATAAATGCTCTATCACCATCCGTTACTGAGTTATTCCGTAAAAACCATTTTTCCCATGTATTTCCAATCGAGAGGTCATGCCTCGTATCTGACCTTAGGTCATCGATATAAAAATACCGGAACATATTTTAGAGAACTCGGTGGGGCCATTATGTGATATGAGTTTCAATCGGATAAGTTCACCCTGCTCCGACTTATGCTATCTTAAACTTTTTTGAGGTCGGGTCACTTGATCTGTACTGGTGACCTGACCTGAGATGACCTAACCTTAAAATTTTCAAAAAGTTGTAAAAATAATGAGGGAAAAGGTATACCAAGTACGGCGGCGCGTACGCGCCGCCGTTTTTCTACTGTTTCCGAAAAACCAGAGGGGGGCGGATACCCGCCCCCCGTCAATGCGCGTGTTAAGCTCTCCCAGCATTGTTGAAGCGCTGGTGTGTGACCTAGTCTAGCTCTTTGCCGCGGGCATCCCCACTTGCTATAGCCACTAGGAAAAAAGTCCGCGTAATTACGGGCTTTGTCCACTCGTGTATTGTCGTTGTCACCGTTCAGACTCATCACATGGTGGTACAGATTTTTTTGGTTTACAAAAGCTGTCCATTTTTATTCCCAGCCATGACGATTTCTTCACAGGGGACCAGTATCTTCCTGACAGAAAGGGTGCTCCTTTTTGGGCAAAGTCTATTATGCTCATTAATGAGGGCCAATATGGCCCTGGAATTAGGTTTGTTATGCGAAGCAGGAAAGAAAGGTATGTTTAGTGTCAGCAAATGTGTGATTGATAAATCAAGAAAATAAGGCCGCCTCGCCGAATGTAAAAATGTGCCTCTTTGAGCGTAATGCGAGTCCATTTCATACCACGGTCATCAGTGAAAATCTGAGAAAAATACACTGGTTTGGAGTGCTGGAAAATGTCGGCCAGTTTATCAGAAACACTTCTGGTAGCAATATCCTTTTGGTGGAGCATCTCTTAGGATGCCGATATTAATCAATCCAAAGCTATCTGTGTCAAACGAATAATTTGAGACGCATCATTAGGCACAAAGACCCAAATGGAAGGGCTGTAAATGACATTCCTGACGCCTGTTTTTTGGGGGAAATGTTTGAGTGAGAACGCTGTGCTTGTACCTGCCTTTTTGTTCCTTTACTTCCACTTGTGCTCAAGAACATTGCTGTTGACGAGTGCTGTGTCATCAGTCATTTATCTAAAAGCTGTCTTCACCCTTGTTGTAAGTGCTTAGTAAGTGTTGCGATGACCTGGTTTGCTATTCAGCCCAACTCTACACACCACCGATTGTGCAGTTGCCTCGTTTGTGGTTGCGCATGCGCCAGTTGTAGAACCAGCTGACAAAGATTTGTGCTCCTGTAAGCTGTCACAGATCATTAGCCATGTTGTTTGCGACGAAAAGATCAATGGAAAAAGTGTTCCGTTATTCGACAGCGTGACGGTTTTTGCTGATACACATCTGTAAACAAATGCGCAGCGTAGTTTTTGTTGTGACCTTTTATGACCGGAATGCGTTTCAAACTGGTGACATGTTGATCTCAACACATCGTTCATACATGGGCTCAAAGTTAGAGGTACAGAAAAGGTGATATTCGGATAAAGAGGCGCCTCACCCTCTGTTGTATCGGCGTTGATTACGCACTGGGCAGTTCATCCTCTCTAACTCGTCCCCTACACAGGTCTGAACTGCAACGCATCGTGCACAAGGGGCTTTTACCCCCCCCCATCCTCTCTTAACCCGAGAACAACCAAACCTATTTTCTTCATTCAAGTTGTAATGGATAGACCCTCCAAAATAAGTCCAAAAATTTCATTTTTGATTATTCATAGTTACTAGTGACGTCATAACTGAGGTAAGTGTACCGGATTTGTAGTATCCGGGCAATTCCAGTACCAATCGACCAAGGCCTACACGGTACCTCTTCGATTTTCTTTAAAATGGGCATATATGGTTTTCATGGGCCCCAAAGCCGAATCTGATAATTTTAGCTTGATCGGAGTACAACTTTAGAAGTTATTGCCTCAGGCATTTTTTTAAATCTGCTTTTTAGGTGACCACAGAACCCTAAGAAACTGATGAACTATGCATTACAGATACATTTCCCTATCCAAAATGGACAAAAAATTCGAATCTGAAATCTGTTTGACCCTAGGTCACTTTTGAAAAAAGTTATGATGTGACCTTGGCCTAAGGTCATATGCAAAATTTGCTGGTACCCCTTTTTCAAAATGGAATGTCTCAAATTGAAGATTAAACTTTTTCCGTCCAAAAAAAATAGCTTAAAACATCCGTTTGTTATATCTACTTGTGTTTTAACACGCACAATGGAGGGTGGTCTGGCGTCAACAGTCAATGAAAGGGGTCCCGAAATGCTGAAAAAAAGTCGAAAAATGTGTTAGCTCGAGTAATGTTAAAATCACTCTGGTTAACCTGACCTACCCTACGGGTCGTACTTGCACGTGGACGCTATTGGAATTGGAGCCGTGCTGCATCAAGGCCCTGCAGAAGTCTGGTGAAATCCTACGGCACTCCGGATTGGCACTGCCGACGTCGATATTCAAATCATCTCCGGTCGGTTTGCCTGAGAGCATATATAAGCGATTCAGTTGGCCGGTGAATGTATGTTGCCGTAGCACCGAAGTTGTAATGACCTGACGTACTTCATAACTAAGAGCATTAATGGTGTTAGCTGACAACAACAATGCATGTAAACCGTCTGCCAGGATTATTGTCACTCTTAAATGCGACATTATCAGTAGGGGAAAGTGGGGGTCATGGACACCGCGGGTAAGACGGACACCCCTGTTTGGGACGAACTGACAGCGTCACGACCGGGAAAAGCGTGTAATATGCTTCCTTTTAGGCGCGTCGGTCGCATAGCAACGTTGGGTCCGGTGAGCTTTCTAGGTTTTATACAATTTTCATAATAGTAAAACTGCAACTCATGTGTTTTTTTCACAATGGAATTCGTAAGGTCATTGCATGGATGTTTCTATAGTTACTTTATTGGTACTACGTAATATAGTTCTTCAAGATGATACATTTTGTTCACCGCAGTCGCTGACTGTGTAATCGCAATGACGTCCGACTCATATCCAAGTTTGTTAAGGAAGAGCAAAGTGGGGTAAGACGGACATCACGTGTGGGGCAATATGGACATGGTGTCCATGTTATCCCGCACAGAGTATATTTGATTTCATATAATATAAGCTTAAATAAGTAAAGGCTGATGGCTGGGGGCCGGGGACACATGGCCCGAAATGCTGGAGAACATATAATTAAATTTGGGGGTCATCCAGGGGCAGGTGTACCGTCGACCATCATTGCCCCTGAAATGGTCTGGTGCCCCCTGAGAAATTGATGGGCCCCTAAAGTGTCACTTCCAACCCTCCCCTCAGGAGCGTGATGACGTTCTTCACTTTGGCAGTGTACATGCAAAGTAACATCGCGACTTATGAATTATTTGGTTGCCGCCACCGAATGGAGCAGGGAAGCACACAGGAAAACTCTAAATAGTGTTTTTGTATTACAACAATTTTTTCTGAACCTCCTCACAGGTGAGGTGCCCTGAGACGGCAAAACATATTTATTGCAATCCCAAACTGCGCTGACATTTCATCCTCCCCTACCCGTCCCGGCTGTGCTGGCGGTCGGTCACCAGGCATCGCAGCTTACAGCCGTCGGGCACGCCCGCTGGTGCCTTGCATGGTGGGCAGGGGCTTGTTACATTGGGTGAGTCTAGCTACTGGGCTTATATCTCCGTTTGTCAGAGACCGTACTTTCTACGTGACCTGATTGGACCCCACGTAACGAGCACAGCCGGAGACCGAACGCTTTTAACCTCTGCGAGGGAATTTCGCACTTAGAATTTTTTGGGGGCGGGGTTGGGGCGGCTGACGAGAGGGGCAGCAGGCCGGTAGAGGGAGCGGTATTTTGCCTCGGGGACGCACTTGTTCGCCCAAATCGTGGCCAATTTTCGCATCCTGGGGGGTTGAGAGCGGTGAATTGTTTGCTCCACAGGCCTAGTGTAATTTTTGGGGCGGCTTGTTGGGTGCAGGGGCAGCAAAGTCGGTGTAGGGGGCGGCATGTTGGGTAGAGGGGCGGCAGTCGTGTAGCACTGCCTCTAAAAGTCAAGTGAAGGCTCATCCTTCCCTCGATGGGCGCCTTCGGCGCCCACATGGATGGGAGCGGCACCTTGGAGCCAAAGCGTTTGGGGGGACCGGGCCCGCTGCCTCCCCCTGGGTGCGCCGGCCCCCGATCCGGATGGCGCCCCCCGCAAGATACCCCGCCCCCTGATCGGCGATCCTGGATCAACCTATGCACAGTTCCACGACAGCCCTTGATACTTTTATCCACCGTCATTAAAAAATTAAGAAAAGGCATGACCCCCTTTGACCCTTTGACGGAAAAACTAAGAAAATACCCCCTTCCCGCGGCGGACGACAGTCGCCTAGTGGGTGGATGCAGATGGAAATATTCAAGGCCTGGTTCGATCACTTTGTTCATCTTGTCCATCTTTCCCATGGGGTGACCATGTTACCCCATTAAATGGGCGAAATGGACTTTTGCTACTTTTTTCTAAACTTTGGCAATTTTGACATGATAATTACAGATACATGGCTGCTTGCACAGTGGTAGATAAATGTCTGAAGTATCTCTACAGCCAAAATAGGACGAACAGGCTCATTAATTCATCGAAACTCCACCATCGTTACGGTGTCTGACCCCCACTTTCCCTAACTGGATCTGTGATTCCAGATCGTCGAGATCGAATTCAAGCTAAGCCGCTGTATTGGTAGGATATCTTGATGGTGATGCCCACCCTATACGGCTATTCGTTTGCGTTCTCACAAGACGGCTGATAAACCCTCAGCTCTAGTTGTTGAGGTATTAGTTCTTGGCATGAGTGGTGATTTCAATTTAAGTCGTTCGTGCAACCAGAAACACACCTGTGTAGCTTTTAACACGCGCTGTGGAGTGGTCCTCAAGGCCCCCTACTTTTCCGAGGTGACGGAGAACACTTTGTAGCAGTAAAACGTTACTTGGCTACATTTGGGGAAATTGATGGGCGCGTCAACTGTTAAAGAATCACTTAAAAACGTTCTGACTTATGGGCATTCACAGTCAAACATATATTTCGAGATCGCTACACTCTCACAGTATGACGGTCAGACAAAAGTGTTCCACTTTCCCATGGGCCTATCTAGCCGATCTATGGACATAGCTTCCCATCGATGGTTTTGTTCCCTACCGCCTCCCCGCTGGAAAGTCCGTGGCAACGCGCTTGGTGTCAACCATTTTTCATCTATTGCAGTAAAGTGGGCATCGCTCCGGACTCGGATCAGTAGTTCGACCCTCGAGCTACCGATCGGCTGGGTGCGTGCGTCGTACTTAATCTGGAGGTCACGTGACCATGCCCTGGAGGCATTCAGTAGCGGACCGGTCAGGGCCTCAGCTCAGGGAAGGCGGTGCGGATGAAATGTTGAAGCACCAGCAGCTACACCGGCTTACCGTGTAGGCATCGCAAAATACAGCATGATGAAGATGAGATTATCAAAAGCGTCGCCATAGGCAAGCAAGATGGGATCAGTCAGTCTTCATCTCCCTGCTGACAGGGAAATTTTCCCTCTACAACCGATCAAATTTAAGTTCACTGTTGCCTTCCGCACTAGGTGGTCACTCAAGTTCCCGATTTCTTCCAAATTTGACAGACAACATTATATTTTGGACTGAAAGATGGAGTATCGTGACCCCTCTGCCTCACCCCATTTCGACGCGGTTGGAATTCGATAATGCAGAAATAAAGTGCGTTAGGTTTAAGTAAGCTAACAGTCAAAATGAATGGCCTAGCAATCGAGAATCATTCAGCCAATTTCATTGGCCTTCGTAGATCAAGCGGACGGATGCGAGCTTGCGAGCTGAGTCAGTGCCACGGCGACTGCTCCTGCTGAGCGCAGATGATTCGTTTCCCAAGCTGGCCGAGCACTGCCACCCGTCATCCACTCACAACAAGCATGCCGGCCAGAAAAAGGCACAAATGAGTGTAGTGAGTGTAACAGAGAGTAAAATGTGTACAACACCGCGTTCACCCACAGGCATCGCGACCCCAGGCGGCGTTAGCGCCGCCCGGCGACGTTAGTGCCGCCCGGCGACGTTAGTGCCGCCCGGCGTTGTTAGTGCCGCCCGGCGGCGTTAGTGCCGCCCGGCGACTTTAGTGCCGCCCGGCGTTGTTAGTGCCGCCCGGCGGCGTTAGTGACGCCCGGCGACTTTAGTGCCGCCCGGCGTTGTTAGTGCCGCCCGGCGACGTTAGTGCCGCCCGGCGACTTTAGTGCCACCCGGCGATGTTAGTGACACCCGGCGATTTTAGTGCCGCCCGGCGACGTTAGTGCCGCCCGGCGACTTTAGTGCTGCCTGGCGTTGTTAGTGACGCCCGGCGGCGTTAGTGACGCCCGGCGACTTTAGTGCCGCCCGGCGTTGTTAGTGCCGCCCGGCGACGTTAGTGCCGCCCGGCGACTTTAGTGCCACCCGGCGACGTTAGTGCCACCCGGCGACGTTAGTGACGCCCGGCGACTTTAGTGCCAGCCGGCGACTTTAGTGCCACCCGGCGACGTTAGTGCCGCCCGGCGACTTTAATACCGCCTGGCAACATCTGCCATCTGCCATTCTGCCATCCAGGTTTGTAATTTTATCAGCAACCATAATTTCAGCTTGGTAAAATTCGTCTGGCGAGCGATATCCCTTAGGGGGGGCAGTACACCCGACTTCCCCGGCCTATCATTATTGGCGTCTCTGTGGGAAGGAAACGCATTTATACATGGCCAGTTTCCATACAGGTATCAGCTTCCCCCAAAAAAGTTAAATCACTTTGGAACAGTGCCTGGTGAGCTGCAAACCAGCTCACCCCGCAGTTTGGCATTGTAGCGTGTTGCTTGATTAATCCTCCAGATTGGAGCACGTGTCAATTCGACCTCTCATAATTGTTCCGCCGGCGTTGCATAATGCCGTTACCGCGCCATTCATCGGCACTGTAGCTGGGTGCAGAGTGGCGGCAGCGTTCTAGCGACGGGACATTTAATTATTGTCAGCCTATCCTACATACACTGAAGTGATCCACAAGGACACTCGGTGGAGCGAGGTGGCCGACTTGGCACGAAAGCGAGGATCGCTGCTCGGGGCGTCATCACGAGCTGGCAGGAGATGTTGGCAGTAGACGGCCTCAGTGGGTTCACGAGCTGGCAGGAGATGGTGGTAGTAGACGGCCTCAGTAGGTTCACGAGGTGGCAGGAGATGGTAGCAGTAAACGGCCTCAGTAGGTTCACGAGCTGGCAGGAGATGGTGGTAGTAGACGGCCTCAGTAGGTTCACGAGCTGGCAGGAGATGGTGGCAGCAGACGGCCTCAGTGGGTTCACGAGCTGGCAGGAGATGGTGGCAGTGGACGGCCTCAGTAGGTTCACGAGCTGGCAGTAGATGGTGGCAGTAGGCGGCCTCAGAAGGTTCACGAGCTGGCAGGAGATGTTGGCAGTAGACGGCCTCAGTAGGTTCACGAGCTGGCAGTAGATGGTGGCAGTAGACGGCCTCAGTAGGTTCACGAGCTGGCAGGAGATGGTGGCAGTAGACGGCCTCAGTGGGTTCACGAGCTGGCAGGAGATGGTGGCAGTGGACGGCCTCCAGTGGGTTCACGAGCTGGCAGGAGATGGTGGCAGTAGACGGCCTCAGTGGGTTCACGAGCTGGCAGGAGATGGTGGCAGCAGACGGCCTCAGTGGGTTCACGAGCTGGCAGGAGATGGTAGCAGTAGACGGCCTCAGTAGGTTCACGAGCTGGCAGGAGATGGTGGCAGTAGATGGCCTAAGTAGGTTCACGAGCTGGCAGGAGATGTTGGCAGTAGACTGCCTCAGTAGGTTCACGAGCTGGCAGGAGATGGTGGCAGTAGACGGCCTCAGTAGGTTCACGAGCTGGCAGGAGATGGTGGCAGTGGACGGCCTCAGAAGGTTCACGAGCTGGCAGGAGATGTTGGCAGTAGACGGCCTCAGTAGTTTCACGAGCTGGCAGTAGATGTTCGCAGTAGACGGCCTCAGCAGGCCCGGCTGTTGTCCGTCTGGGTGTCGGCTGCACGTCTTTTTTGGTGCGTCAGAGAAAGTGGAGTAGCCAGGATTCGGCCAAGGAGGGGTCCGACTATCGTCGGGGGCCCCCGGACCGGGGCCCCCTTAGTATCCGTGGCTCATCTATATCTTTTGTATAGTATTTCAACATAAGAACATTTACACGAAGGAAATTTTGCTGGACGTTCTTAAGTGTTTGTTCTTATTTTTTCATAGCCTAATTTTTCTCGATTCGACCAAGTGTTGGTAAATTTAAGTCACAAAATATTAACACACGCATTGACGGGGGTCTGAGCCACCTTCGCTTTGACCGGGGTCGGGTACCCGCCCCCTCCCCCTAAGATCTCGAGAACCACGGTAGTTAGCGAAAACGGTAAACGGCGTTGGGTAGCCCATCCACTTCTCCATCGAAAATATTGTTACCATTGTATTCTTAGGTCACATTTAAGGTCACTAGAGGTCAAAACATGCCGTCATAGGGATAACATGTAAATGAAGCAGCCATATCGAACGACATACGCGTCGGAAAGGGGGCGGGGCCTGGCCCCCCTTCGGCCAAAATTTCTGATCTCGTCAAAATGAAACCGGACATTCTTATATCCAGCCGCTGCGAGAGGCAACGAAGAGCCCAATTCGAACAATTTTGGTCCTGACGTTGAAGTTTTCTGTGCATCAGGTTGAAGTTTGGTTGGCCCCCACTTTTTTGGCCATATGTCGAACGATATTTGATATAACCTTGCTAGGTCAAATCAAGGATTTGACCTGACCTCAGGTCAGGTCGAGGTCAAATCAGATAAAATGCATATCATTAGAACCGCTGGGACAAGGCAAATATAATGCATTTAACATAAACGCTCTATCACCATCCGTTACTAAGTTATTCAGATAATACCATTTTTCCCATGTATTTCCCATGGAGAGGTCATGGCTCGTACCTGACCTTAGGTCATCGATATCAAAAATACCGGAACACATTTTAGACAACTCGGTGGGGCCATCATGTCATATGAGTTTCAATCGGATAAGCTCACCCTCTTATGACTTATCCTATCTTATTTTTCAGGTCAGGTCACTTGACCTGTACTGGTGACCTGACCTGAGATGACCTAACCTTAAAATTTTGACAAAAGTTGTGAAAATGATGGGAGAAAAGCTATCCAAGTACGGCGGCGCTACGCGCCACTGTTCTTATGGTGTCTGCGAAAAACCCGAGGGGGCTAGGTACCCGCCCCTTGTCAATGCGCGTGTTATCGCTGGCCTCTACCTATATGGTAGCGTACCTATAATAACAGCTTAGTGGCATATTTCGGGAAATTCAATATTGCTGCGTGCATGATGTTAAACCTGACTCTACCTCAATTCACTCGGATAATAAGGCATGAAGTTATTGAAGGTAATGCGTTTTGAGTAGGAAGAATTGATCTTATACGGGAAATGATTACCAATGATTTACGGGTGTCGAATCCACGAACTCTTTTATCAGGGAATTTCCAAAGAAACGGAAAAAGAATAAAAATACAAGGGATATGGTAGCGTGTCCCGGACGTTATATAACGTCTATTCTGTGTCCGGATCCAGTTGAGTTCACAGTTACTTTCTTACCCTTGTTATGTTGTAAACGAGCAAATTACCAAGACAATAGGCGCCCAAGATATCTATCGCCTTGGCTCTCTCTGTTATTCTTATTTTTAAACTTTCATAGCTATTTTCTTGTTGGGGTTATGCTCATCCATTTCTGTCATTACCCTTGTATGTCTGGTTTCCTACGAAAATATTTGAAAGCTGTTTACTTCAGAATATTTAGGAATGTAGTTATTGGTGTTAAGCTAATATATTACAAATTCGTTGAAGTGCCAAACCCCCTGTTCGATTTCCTCTTATGGATGATAAAACTAGATTAACACGCGCATTGACGGGGGGCGGGTACCCCCCCCCCTCGGGTTTTTCGGAGATAGCAGAAAAACGGCTGCGCGTAGTGCCACCGTACTTGGCATACCTTTTTCCCTCATCATTTTTACAACTTCTGTGAAAATTTTAAGGTTAGGTCACTTCAGGTCAGGTCACCAGTACAGGCCAAGTGACCCGACCTCAAAAAAGTTTAAGATAGCATAAGTCGGAGCAGGGTAAACTTATCCGATTGAAACTCATGTCACATAATGGTCCCACCCAGTTCTCTAAAATACGTTCAGGTATTTTTGATATCGATGACCTAAGGTCAGGTACGAAGCATGACCTCTCCATTGGAAATACATGGGAAAAAGGTTTTTACCGAATAACTCAGTAACGGATGGTGATAGATCATTTATTTTAGCTGCATTAGACTTGCCTGAGCTTTGCGGTTCTAATGATATGCATTTTATATAATTTAACCCTGACCTGACCTCAGGTCAGGTCAAATCCTTGATTTGACCTAGCAAGGTCAAATTATATATCATTCGATTTGGCTTGCTAAGAGGATTCATATAGTTTAAGTCGTTTTGTTCTATCTTAACTTGTTCAGATGTAATGGCCGAAAAAACTGAATTTACATGTTATCCCTATGACGGCATGTTTCGACCTCTCGTGACCTTAAATGTGACCTGACAAAAAATGGCCTAAATGTTTTCGATGGAGAAGTGGATGGGCAGCCCTACGCCGTTTACCGTTTTTCGCTACCTAGCGTGGTTCTCGAGATCTTAGGGGTGGCGGGTACCCGCCCCCCGTCAATGCGAAGGTGGCTCAGATCCCCGTCAACGCGCGTGTTAATGTTTGTCTTTCCTTCGGTAATGGTGACTGATCGGCATGTTTCAATTTGTCTTTTTTGGTACGCAATGAGCATTTCATTTTTATCAAATACATTTTATTCATTTTTTGGCATTTATCAAATACATTTTTTCTGAAGCATATGATTTTCGAAAATTTTTCTTTGAGCTCTGGAGCCACCTAAGACCAACACTTGGCGGCACTCACAAAGCTAATTTTCGGCCCATCTAACGATTATATCTCAGGGGTTCTCTGAGACTGATTCACGGCACCCCTTGACCAAAGCTGGGGGCCCCTGAGAATCTTTCTGGGCCCCTGGGATTAGTTATCGGCACCACCTCTGAGAGGGGCTGAGACTGACTCTCGGGGCCATCCAGACTAGCTCTTGGGGGTCCCCTGAGGCTGTCTCTGGGGTGGGGGGGACTGGGAATGACTTCCGACAGCCCTCTGAGACTAACTCTAGGGCGTCCCCTGAGGCTAACACCCGGGGGGGGGGTGGAAGCACCTCTAAGACCGAGTCTTTGGCGTTCCTGAGACTGACTCTCAGAAGCCCCAGATTAGCCCTCACGGGTCTAAGGCTAATTCGGGGAACGTTAGACCAAAACTCGGAAGCATTTCTGGAAATTACTCTCAGAAGCCAATATTTACTCTCGGATGTCCCTGAGACTGACTCCTAGGAGCCCTCTGAGGCTAACTTTTGGGTGCTCGCTGAGATTGACTCTCGGGGACGCATATACCAAAACTCGGGGGGGAACAGCCTGAGGCTAAATCTCGAGGGGTCCCAAGATTGCCCCTCGGGAGCCCCTGAAACCAGTACTCTGCGGATTAAATTAGAATAACTCTCGGAACCCCGGATTAATTCTCGGGGCCACCTGAAAGTAAATATTGACACCTGAGAGAGACGCCCGTGAGACTATGAGGCCTCCTGAGACCGATTCTTGGGGTTCTCCAAGACTGACATTTGGGGTTCTCTGAGACTGACTCTATAGGGGGGACCCCTGAGACCGAATCTCGGGGTCCCCTAAGACTGACTCTCGGGGTCCCCTTCACCGACTCTTGGGGCTCCCTGAGACTGCCTCTCAAGGGGCCCCCTGAAATAGACTTTTGCGGTGCCCTGAGAACCACTCTCTGGGGGCCCCTGGGACTAGCTCGCCCCCCCTCTGAGACCGACTCTCAGGGGCAGCCCGAAACCTACTTTCGGGGGGGCCTTGAGACTGACTCTCAGGACGGGGGCCCTGAGACCGACTCGGAGGCCCCCGAGATCAATTTTCGGTATTCTGGAGCCCTCTATACCGATGATCGGGGGCCCTCTGAGACCAAGCTCGGGAGTTCCCCGAGACCAAGCTCGGAGGGCCCCTGACACCAAGCTAGGGGCCCCTGCGACCAAGCTTGGGGGCCCTGAGAACAAGCTCAAGGGCCCCCTGAGACCAAAATCAAAAGGCCCGTAAGACCAAGCTCGGGGGCCCTGGGATTAAGCTCGGGACCCTCTGAGCCCGAGCTCTGGGGGCCCCCGAGATCAATGTTTGGTACTCTGGAGCCCTCGATACCGATGATCGGAGGCCGGCCCTGAGACCGAGCTCGGGGCCCCTGAGACCAATGCTCGTGTTTTCCAGTGCATAAGGTCAGCCCAAGGGGGGGTCCGCAGACCCCAAAGACCAACTTTGACTGCGCCACTGGTCAGAGATGGGATATTCGAATTGGTCCTAAGAGTGCTGGCGGGTTGAACTGAGTCAGTCAGAGCATTGGCGGACGCAGGGGGGGCATTCCGGCCATGCCAACCCCCCAAACCGCTGGAGGAGGGGCAAACTATCTTTTGCCTCCCACCCCCAAACGCCGGAGAAATTTTTGAAAACAGGTGTTTACACTAGGTCTGTAGAGCAAAACAATCTTTGCTCCCTCCCATTTAACCATGGTTAGCTAATTGAAGGGTATGATGAGGTACAGTGGAAACAGTTTCAGTGCATGAAGAGTGTTTAATTAGCTACGAAATGAGCACAGAATCTGTCGACTAGGCCACCTCGTTGAACAGAAATTTGGTTTTAAAAAATTGCGCGTTGTGATGGGGACAATTGTAACATTTCTCTTGGGGTCAAATTTAACAACGTTACAATTGACCCCTATGGCCTAATGACGTATTAAACTCTGCTTCTACTGCACAAATGCAGTGGCTAGGTTAGTTATTTTCTGATCAGGCGCACACCCAGGATGTTCATTGGGGGGGGAGCTGACGAAGGGACTTCAGGCTGATGAAGTGGGCGCACTTGTTCACCCAAAGGGACCAATCTTCATATCCTGGGGAGGGGGGGAGCGATGAAGGTTTTGCTTCGTAGACCTAGTATCAACTGTTTTTGGGAGGAGTCACTTAACACGTCGAGGGGGGCAGGCTTGGATCCAAGCCAACAATTGGGGGGAAGCGGCCTAAAATCGGGAAAACATGGATTTTGAAGAACATCGACAAAAATCAGGCGATTTGAGGGGGGAATTGCCCTATTTGCCCCCTGGATCTTCCAATGGGGAGGGGGGTAGAGTGCGGGCTGTTTGCCCCCTGGGTGCGCTACTGTTTATGATAATCACATTGCTTTCCAATGATATTTTTGTTGGTATGCTGGTATATGTTTCGGAAAACTGGCAATGTGGGCTGCCCTATATAATATTTCTTATGTTGAGAAATTAACGATGACAATTGGGGTTTAAGGGCACGTCAGCTGCTAAGGCTATATGTGCCCAGTTTGGAAAATTAACGAGATTTCAGTAAAATTATTAATATATTTTTTGTAGGTAGTCAGTCCAATAGGCAACAAATTCGTGCCCAAAATAATACGTTTTTGGTTGTAGAAAGGGTCACTACTTTTCGGCAACAAATTCAAGATTTACTGGCCGGACTAAGGAGTAAATTTTTGCAAACATTTTGAACGCGGCATATTCAGGTCATAGGGATTATTCAAATCACCGGTTTTGTTTTAGTGTTCATCTTTAAAAAAAACTGCATTGGCTGTTTTCAAATAAATGTCTCGCACTTTCAGAGAATGCCTCGTTTTCGACCACGCACCACCGAACGCGGGACTCGACTGGGGACGGTCGATGAAGCTGAAGTGAAGGCAAAAGATGCAGAAGTGTTCGCATTAGGATGTTTTATGGTCCAAATAAATGTTCGAAATTAATACGGCTTTAACATGGTACAGTTGACTTCCGGTGCTGTTACAATTGCCCCTCACGTGGGGTCAATTGTAACAGCTGAAGTAAATTTTTAGAAGTGAAATGTCGACCCCTAATTTTTCATTTTGAAATCTTTCTACGTCTGTCACATTGGAAAATCTTCAAAGCTTATGAAAATACAATTATAAATGCTCCAACTCAAAACACTATTTCTCCAGAACCAGAAATGTACAATTTGTTACAATTAACCCCAGTCTCCCCTACTTGAACCCAGTGATGGATCAAGTGCCCAGAATCGGATCAATGCGGTGAGTAAAACAAGGCATGTGCCCTTCATAGTTCCAAGATTTTCTTTCCTTTAAAACATTTTTATATGAGCTATTAAACGAGTAATCGAACAAAACTAATGACCGATTCTGGATAAAAAAATCTACATATTGGTCATATCGGTCCCGGAACCACCTGGGCTCACTCGTATCCACCACTTCCGGAGCGAGACCCTATCAGACAGCTCCATCCCCGGACGATCTCGGGAGACAATGGTGATGCGGAAAATCGACACGGCGCATTACGCATCCAATCGTTTTCTATAAATTTGATATGGTGTTTCTTTCTGTCAATGCTATTAGCCCTCACCCCACCGGGGCCATCGATGCCGCCTAAGGATTTTTTCCGAATAGCAGAAAAGTGACGGGGCGCAGCACCGCAGTTGAGGGGTCTTACTCTCACCCCATCATTTTTCCACAATCTCTGATTTTTTAATCCTAGACAATATTTGGTCAGGTCATCAGCAGAGGTCAAACAAGGTCACCTCACTTTAAATTTTAGCCCTACCATAGCCACATTTCTAAGCCGATTGATTTGAAGCTTTTTCCACTTTATGATCCCTCAGGGTCTAAAATGCATATCCGCGATTTTTTAACGCGTTGACGGGGGCGGTACCGCCCCTCGGTTTTGCAGATAGCAGAAAACGGCGGCGCGTAGCGCCACCCTACTTGGTATACCTTTTCCACATCATTTTTACAACTTCTGTGAAAATTTTAAGGTTGGTCATCTCAGGTCGGTCACCAGTACAGGTCAGTGACCCGACCTCAAAAAGTTCAAGATAGCATAAGTCGGAGCAGGGCGAACTTATCTGATTGAAACTCATATCACATAATGGCCCTACCGAGTTCTAACATATGTTCCGGTATTTTTGATATCGATGACCTAAGGTCGGTACGAGGCATACCTCTCCTTGGAAATACATGGGAAAATGGTTTTTACGGAATACCTCGGTAATGGATGGTGATAGAGCATTTATTTTAGCTGCATTAGACTCGCCTGGGCTTTGCGGTAATAATGATATGCATTTTATATAATTTGACCCTGACCTGACCTCAGGTAGGTCATGCTTGATTTGACCTGCGGTCAAATTATATATATTCGATTTGGCTTGCTAAGAGGATTCTATAGTTAGTCGTTTTGCTCTATCTTTACTTGTTCGATGTATGGCCAAAACTGATTTTACATGTTATCCCTATGACGGGCATGTTTGACCTCTCGTGACCTTAATGTGACCTGACAAAAAATGGTTCAAATGTTTCGATGGAGAAGTGGTGGCGCCCAGCTTTACCGTTTTTCGCTACCTACCGTGGTTCTCGATCTTGGGGGCGGGTCCCGCCCCGTTGTGGCTCAGCCCGGCGTGTTAATTTGCTTACCTAAGTGCAGTCACGAGGTAGCCTCTCCCATAGAAAAGGCATGGGAAAAGCTGTCTTATCACACGCATTGACGGGGGTCTGAGCCACCTTCGCTTTGACGGGGTGGGGGCGCGTACCCGCCCCCCCTAAGATCTCGAGAACAACGGTAGGTAGCGAAAAACGGTAAATGGCGTTGGGTTTCCCATCTACTTCTCCATCGAAAACATTTGAACCATTTTTTGTCAGGTCACATTTAAGGTCACGAGGTCACGAGGCCACACGAGGTCAAAACATGTCGTCATAGGGATAAAATGTAAATTAAGTTTTTCGGCCAATTCATCTGAACAAGTAAAGATAGAGCAAAACGACTTGAACTATATGAATCCTCACAGCAAGCCTAATCGAATGATATATATATATATATATATATATTTTATATATATATATATATATATATATATATATATAATTTGACCTTGCTAGGTCAAATCAAGGATTTGACCTGACCTGAGGTCAGGTCAAGATCAAATTATATGAAATGCATATCATTAGAACTCCAGATCTCCGGTGAGTCTAATGCAGCTAAAATAAATGTTCTGTCACCATCTGTTACTGAGTTATTCCGTAAAAACCATTTTCCCATATATTCCCAATGGAAAGGTCATGGCTCGTACCTGACCTTAGGTCATCGATAGCAAAAATACCGGAATATATTTTGGAGAACTCGGTGGGGCCATTATGTGACATGAGTTTAAATCGGATAAGTTCACCCTACTCCGACTTATGCTATCTTAAACTTTATTTAGAGGTCGGGTCACTTGACCTGTACTGGTGACCTGACCTGAGGTGACCTAACCTTAAAATTTTCATAGAAGTTGTAAAAATAATGAGGAAAAAGGTATGCCAAGTACGTTGGCGCTACGCGCCGCCGTTGTTCTGCTATTTACGAAAAACCCGAGGGGGGCGGGTACCCGCCCCCCGTCAATGCGCGTGTTATAATCTAAAAGTAACAAA
This sequence comes from Lepas anatifera, assembly GCA_034440635.1. Taxonomy (NCBI): domain Eukaryota; kingdom Metazoa; phylum Arthropoda; class Thecostraca; family Lepadidae; genus Lepas; species Lepas anatifera. The sequence goes on from JAOTON010001508.1 coordinate 335,838, forward strand.
AATGGTTGCAGATGCACAAATTTCCCAGAAATACATTCTTGGCCAACCTTTCACGGATCCTAGGGGCAAAATTTTCCCTTCACTTATCTGAGGTCATCGCAAGTCACCAGGGGTAAAAACGTATTTTGACGATAGTTGTTGACCTAATTAAGCTAGAGCGCTGAATCCAGTGTCATTGTGTATGTCTCGTCACCGGCTTTCATTTGGTATACGGAAAGGTCACTTTAGGACCATCCATGACCTCAGGTCATCCTTGGTCAAGAGGTGCCCTCTGGCGGTCAAACCACTGGCAGAAGGTCGTTATGTTCCACATACCGGGGGAAGTCCTGACATTTTGCTATCAAACGTATTGTGACGGTTGGACTGATCTCGGTGATATGTGTGTCCACCGGAATAGCGCATGACTGGGCTGAAGCGTAATACACATTCTCAGATTGTGTCTTCGTTTCACGGTGGCAGCAGCTTCAGCCCAGGGAACCTAAGTCTCAAGATTAGAAGTAAAGAAGGGTTCTAAGGATGCCTCTCCGGAGAGCATTGAGAGCGGCGCACAAGGATGGCAGAGCATGTGTGCATCTCCAGCAAAATTGGACAAGTTTGATGGAGCAGGAGATATTGACAGTTTCTGGGATCACCTTGAGGTGGTGGCACAGGCTAATGGGTGGCCCCCACGTGTCCAGCTTTTGCAACTGCCTACCTGCCTTACCGGCGCCGCGTTCGCCTGTTTTCGCCGACTGCCGGTTGAGGAGCGGAACACCCTGCAGAAGCTGAAGGATGCACTGCAGAAGGAATTCGGTACCAGGGAATTGGAAACGGACTACGCCCAGCGACTAATGCGCCGTACGAGAGAGCCCACCGAGTCGCTGATGGACTTTAGTGACGCACTCACCAGCCTGGCGAGGAAAGCCTATCCTGGCTTTCATAATGCGCAGGTTGAAAGGCTATGCCGTGCGCCCTTCATAAATGGCTTGCATGAGTCGTTATGGATTCAGCTCCAGGTGAACGGTGAGGACAGCGAATCCTATCGGCAGCTCGTGACGAGGGCCCGGCGCCTCGAACAAGTGATGCGCCCGCCTCAGGTGCGCGGACCGTCTGAACCGCAGGAAGGACATTCCAGTGAACGTGCTGCTGCAGACCTCGGTATGGTAACGAGAGCCGAGTACAGAAGTGACATGCAGACGCTTGGCTCGATGTTTGCTACCCTAGAAGCCAAACTGGATCAGCTTTCTAGCCAGTCTCGTCAGCCTGCCCCGTCACGCGGACCACGCTTCCCAGGCTCTGTGTGTGGTGGGGTGGGTCACTGCCGTCCCGTAACTGCCAACAGCGACGTGATACTAGCTCAGGTGCACAAGCCGAGACAACGGTGCCCCAACGCGGTCAGGGAACCCGACAAAGGGTTGTAGAGTGTTTCCGCTGTGGACAAGAAGGTCACTTCGCCCGAGGTTGCGCAAATTTTCCCGGAGAAGATACGTCAGGGGGTCGAAGGTAATGCCGTCTGAGCCAATGTCCCGTTGGCCCGAGACCCAGGGTGTGTTTGATTCATCCTTGAACAATTTCATTGATGTGTGCGTAGAGCGACCTCTCCCAGACGAAGTGACTGGGACCCTAGATGTGACCATGTCAGAACTGATAGACAGAGTTGATGTAGCTGATGTAGATGTTGGGGATGTAGCTGATACGCTGCAACGTGATGTAGCTGAGGGGCTGCAACGTGATGGTGATATGTGTGTCCACAGGAATATTGCATGACTGGGCTGAAGCATAATACACATTCTCAGATTGTGTCTTCGTTTCAGTATTTTACCAAACCTCAATAGCTCTAATGGCATGATAGCTATGCCCGCCGCCTTAGGTCGGAGCCCCCTCCCTCCTCTGAGTGGGCGCCCCTTGGTAACCGAAGGTGCCCCCTAAGGATAGAGGCGCCCTCCTGGGGAGGAAGGTGCCCCTCCCAAAAATCCTCCACTTCCGCTCGAAAATGGAATCCACCGCCCCTGCTGCTAGCAAACGAATACCTCCCAAATACCTTCAACCAGTGGTGAAAGATGACTATCAATCGGACAATTCACGAGTAAGATGAAGGATTTTAAGTGTGTGCGAGGTATTTTCTAAGTGCATTCGACAATGAATAGAGTCTGTCGTCCAATAATCAGAAATTTCCGTCGGGCCCTGTGTATTCGTGAGCTCTGGCTCTAGCCGGCCGTCGCCTGTCGAAGGTCATTGCCATCGCCGCAGCGCTGTGGTGTGTTGGCCGTAGAAAAGCAGCTAAGGGACGTTACGACTAATTAGACAATTGTGACTCACTTACTTGATTTGCCACAATGTCTTGTCTATAGAAAAGTCTATGGCGACGCAGGCAGATCCAAAATTTCCGATTACGTGGAAAAGGGGGCACCTCTGAACCATGGGTATGCCTTTTATTGGGCGGAAAACCTATTGTGCGGCATCGGTACTTGCATCCTAAAGGGGGGTGTGGAAGGTAACATTTCTGGTGGTGCCATCGACCTTTCAGGGGGGGCGTGACCACTTTAGAGGGAGGCGAGGGTTGATGGGGGTGGGAGTCAAGTGTTCCCCTTGCCTCCTGGAACCGTCTATGTATCGAGGCTTTTAGCTGCGTAATTGGCCCGGCTCCCTAGGAGCTTTGTGCTTTTATCTGCGTCTGCCAGTGTTCCAATTTCGCAGACGTTTTCTCTCACACTAAATATTTTCAGTAGCCAAGGTCTGTAGGTTTTTTTCCACCTCTACCCCTCCCTTGGTTTGGAAATCCCGGATCCACGTATGCCTTTGGTGACCTTAATTTTTTAGCTGGCCTAAATTGTTTCATGTTCATTTTTCTTCGTCTCATCGTCAGGTTTCAGACACCGACACTGCCCACAGTTTTGCTTTGGATTTGGCAGAAAATGAGACATGGAGGCCGGCGACAAAGAGCCCAACTAGCGCATGGGCCGATCCAGGATTTTCAATGGGGTGACCTTCCGAGGGGACGCTATGGATACATCCAGACCACGGGCGCCACTGTTGGTCCCTGAAAACCTATCTGGTTTTTTATCAGGGGTGGGGAATCGATATTTCAGGGGGCGCCATCGAGTATCGACCTTTCAGGAGGGCGCCGTGACCATTTCAGGGGGCATCAAGGGTCGATCGGGGGCACCTGCCCCCTTTGCCCCCTCCCCTCGGATCTGCCTTTGCACCAGTGGGACATATTCTGTCAGGGACCTTAGCGAGGTGGGAGTGAGCATGTCACGAATATGCCCTGGTCCTAAATCCTCAACTCTCGGGATCTCCACGCGTATTTATCCCGATGCGATACGTCACTCGTAACCGAAGGAAGATTCTGAAGTATTTATAGCGGGTTCTACATTGAAGGCTAAATGACTATCTGCCTGGCATCAAGCAAATATGACTAAAATATTGCCAGCCGCCGAAAAAAAGGGTCTGAGCTGAGCTCGGAGGTGCACGCGCGGGTCTTTTGGGATTGTGTAGAAGGTGATATATAGCTGTTTTTGCGACGAATATATAGAGTAAAATAGGCAAGTACAATTTTAGCATCTGTTAGGATAAGTTTTCTCTTACTACACTGTGTCGTTTTCATTAAGGCACGCTCGCGCCAAAAGGACGCCACCCTGGCGCGCCATTTTTGGGGACTATTTGATCACATTAAGAAGCTTTAAATACTAAATTAGGTTTGAAGGTAGAGTTGCTTAAGTCTGGCTTGAGCTGAACTGGAATTAAAGCTTACAACTGATCTGGTCTGTTTTATTTCCATCTGATTGGCATCAGCTTGATTGCAAATTGCAGACAAAATTGTTTTCTGAGCTGAGCTCAGTTGTACCCGCGTGAGCTTTCGGGGTTTTGGATTGAAGTCTACATAGAATAAAAGCTGCAGAGTTGGTGTGTTAGGAATGTAAAAATTAGCACTGTTTCCAATGAGTTAAATAGATATCTGGTTCTTTTGGAATTCTCGAATTTGAGAGCCCTTCTAGCCTGTCGAAAAGAAGGTTGGCTAGATAAGCTTCAAGTGAGTAACAGGCTCCTGTAGGTGCTTCATAGTTGAGGTTTGAAGCAAGAAATCGGTCTTCTCTGGTCCTCCATTGATTTGGTTTTCCCTATTTTGAAAGTTTCTTAAATTTCCTTTTGCCTCCGAGTTTTATGTAAAGTTTTGCCCTTCACTCTGCTTACACGAAAAACAAATTTGAAGGGAAGAGGTTTTTCCCACACTTAGCCTGAGGGTTTTTTTAAGTATAGAATTCATCAGACCAGAAAACTGTTAGTAAACCCTCTACAATCGAGGATTTTGGGATTGTGTGTTTGAAACTTAGCATGTTCAATATCAAAGTGTTGGATCACTGCAGTTCAAACTTACAGTGGTAGATACTCACCTTTCTTGTCAAGGATTATCCAAGGGTACTCCAGTTTTGGGACATACATTTAAACCACAATTCATCTGTTAGTGTAAGCTGTGTACAAAGTGTAGGACCTCTGTCTTTTCAACTGTTGCCTTGTTTTACTCTTTCAAGGCATCTTAGGCTTCCCTCATCGTATAGTCCTTAATCTCCTCATTCCGAGGCAATTAAGTCAAATTAGTCCAGCGATATACCAATCCACCCTACCAGGAGTCCTGGCAGATTTTCCCAAGCCTTCAGGTCATCTGGGTGAGTACCGCTTTCTATAAGGAGGTTCACATTCCTTGGCATTCTCAAGAAGTGTCTGCCTAGCATAAGCATCTCCCCCAGGAGATTCGAAGGAAATCGAGATCTGTGTGATTGATAGGTGCATGACTGTGCAAAACAGGTTTTGAATAAGCCATCTGAACTTATTCTCGATTTGGCTTATGTATGTTTGATAATACGTGTATGATTGTGTAATTAAGGTTAGTGGTACAAATTATTTAAAAAAAAACAAAAACAAAACAAAACAAAAACAAAAAACAAAACAAACACTAAATAAATAAGAATAAATAAATACGAATACTGGTGAGTGCCCCTCCACAGGTGCATGTCTGCAGCCTCTGTCGTGGGGGCTCTATCTAGATGTAGTGATTAGTTGATTCTTCCATAGTTGCTTGAGTTCTGGTGAGCTGTTGTGTCGAGGAGTATTACCTATCAAACTTGTTGACAGCAGAAAACCATGACCTGATTGGAGTTAAAGCCAGTTTTTGGAGTTCTTGTCAGTGTAATTGGTTGTGTCTTCTCTTGATCCCAGCTGTCTTATATAGTCTGCTTGGTTGTTACCAGTCGTATCAAAACCCTGGGTGCCATAAATCCTCCAGGATGAAACAAACCCAGGGAGCCTGGTCGAAGAACCTACCTGAGGCTCCCTGAGGGTCCCTCTATCATCATTCTGACTCCACAATCTGAGGAATCCTTCAAGCGTAAGAGCCCTTTCGCCATAAAAAGACAGCTTGATTCCCTTGTTGGCAACCTCAAGCAGGCCAAGTGCCTCCCTGGTGGCTCCCTCCTCATAGAGGTGACCAAAAGAAAGCAGGCCGAAGTGCTCCTAACACTGGATACCCTCCTTGGTATTCCCATCAGATCAGAGCGGTCCCTAAAATTCAACAGTGTCCTCGGGAAAGCCACAGCTCATGACCTGGCATACCTCCGAGGAGGAGATACTCCACGAGCTGCAGGGATCAGGGTGTATGCGGAGTGGTTCGACTTCCACCAGCCAGGGGGCACTAGCGAGCCAAACCCCACCCCTGAAAGTATGCTTTTGGGGAACTGCCCCCTCTCACATTACAGCGGGATATGTACGGATCCGTGTTTTCCTTGGATCGACGCCCTCCGAAACGGTGTCAGAACTGCCAGCGGTATGGACACCTGGCCTCGTCACTGCCGCAGTAGGCCCAGGTGCGGCTTCTGCGCGTTCGACCACCCGACGGAGGAGTGTGCGGGGGCGGGACCCTCCCTACTGTTTAGGGTGTCAGGGTAGTCATCCCTCTGACTGGCACCTCTGTCCTAAGTGGCTGGGTGCCCGCGAAAAGCAGTGACAACCGCTGGACTGGAAAAGTACACGCAGGTCCGGGGCCCGGTAACTGACCTATCAACTCACGTCTGGCCGGTCATCCAGGCCAGTCACCGAAGACCCCCGGCGAGAATCCCAGCCTCCGACCCTCCAACGCGGATCACCCTTGCCTAGTCCTAGTCCTAAGCGCGACCAGTGGACCAAAAGTCATGCGGAAAAGCCTAGCCTGGAGGATACTCTTCCAGTAAGCTTTCAAGCTTCGCCTGGTAGAAAGTGACCCAGAGCCGCCGTCCGCCCTTCCGGGGAAGGCCTTCCTCTCCACACACACTCAATGCCGAACCAAGCACCCCACCAGGACCCAAGCCTCCACCTCGCCGCGAGGCATCCACGTCTCCAGAACCCCCAGCAACTCCCCACTATCATTCACCTGAGCTTCGTCTCCACACAACGAGACAACTCACTCCACTCTGACTCAGAGATAGAGTCCAGTGCTGTCTCCTCATCCCCCGCTGAGCTACTGCTATTCGACTCCGGACACGATAAAGAAGGCCCCAAATCCGGGCCGAGGCAGACGTGGAAAGCGAAACAATCGCCGGTAATACCAAAGCCGCGACATGGATTATATTCTCCAATGGAATACAAGCTCCCTAATTTCTCATTGGTCAGAATTCAAGAATTATATCCTCAAAAACTGTCCCCTCATTGCTGCTGTCCAAGAGACCAGGTTTAATGACACCGACCCCTATAAATTCAATATATTAGGTTATTCATTGTACACACACAACAACAATACAAGCCCGACGACAAGGGAGGCACGGCCCTTTTTCGTCTCAAATAAATTACTGCATCGACCTATAACATGCAGTGAAGATAATATCGACATGGTCGCCATTGAAGTTCAGTTATTTGAAGCCACAAGTAACATTGATCTCTATATACCTTTCACCTTCCAAGCCATTCCCTGCTGTAACACTTTCAGCCCAACTAGACTCCCTTAAGACCCCAGTGATATTGTTAGGCGATTTCAACGCACAGCATCCTGCCTGGGGTGGTGCGCATCTAGACATCAGAGGACGCCAGTTAGAAAATATACTAAACAATCACAATCTCGTATACTTAAATGATAAAACGCCCACTCATCTTCCGAACAATAGAAGCCAGCAGGCCTCAGCCATTGACTTGTCTCTTTTATCATCACGATTAGCCCCGCATTTCTCATGGCACGTTCAGGCTGATAAACTTTTCAGTGACCACATTCCCATCCATATCCATATTGAAAAAGCAGCTGGACAAAAATGACTATAACTTCATTCCTAAATGGAACCTTAAACGCGCTAATTGGGATGCATTCAATGTTGAAATTCAGTTCGGTGTCGAAAATGCAAACTTGACGGAATTCTTAACCAAGGTAATCGAAAGTGCAAATCCTACTATATTCCAAAGACTCATCCTCCTATCCTGCGTTTAAAGGAGTTCCCTGGTGGGATTCGAATTGTAATCGGCTGCTGTCGCCCTCCGACGGAGGGAAGAACGGAGCTTTCGGAAAATATCGCTGACGCTGATAGGGAAAAAGCCGCCATTGACGCAATTGAAAATTGTAAAACAACGATCCTGTCTGCAAAAAAGCGCCACTGGGAACATTTCGCAAACTCCTTCAATCGCCTCACTCCGATTTCAACCATCTGGGATCAAGTTAAATTTATATCAACCCGGAAGACACCGTCTCGCGCTTTTCCCCAATTAATTATAAATAAAAATTCATTCACAAACCCCAAAAGAGGTAGTTGAACAATTTGCACTACACTTTGCCACGTGTATCTGCTCAAAGTCAATACCCGGCAGAAACACAATTGTTTCTCAATGAAGTGGTTAGTAAATGTACAATTTTTCGTCTGACAATAGTGAAAATTACAACCTTCCGTTTACGATATATGAACTAGAATTCGTCCCTCAGTAAATGCCGCAATACTTCGGTTGGCCCTGATCAACTAGCATACTCTTATGTTTCAAAACTTATCAAAAGAGGGGTGCGACAAGGTTTCTTAAATGCTTGTAAATGATATGTGGCTATCTGGATCATTTCCGGGAGTCATGGAGGGAGAGCACTATAATCCCTATTTTAAAACCAAACAAACCGAAGCACCTTCCTTCAAGTTACCGTCCGATATCCTATAACCAGCTGCGCCTCCAAGATAGTCGAAAGAATGATAAATACTCGCCTGCATGTTTACTTGGACTCCGAAAGATGTCTTATCACCCTTCCAAAACGCCTTTAGAACTAGAAGAAGTACTACAGACAGTTTGATCCAGCTTATTGACTCTTGCCAACGCGGTTTCGCTAGAAAGGAGATCACCGTTGCTCTTTTTCTTAGACGTAAAATCCGCATTTGATGGAGTTAACAAACACGCCCTTCTTGCAAAGCTCCATAAAATTGGACTACGTGGTCGGATAATCCAAATATATACAAAATTTCCTAGGCAAAACCGTATATTCTCCAGTTAGATGTGGAAATGTCTATTCGAACAAACATTCTCTAGACCAGGGTCTTCCGCAAGGAAGTGTTATCTCTCCCACTCTTGTTCCTAATCAGTGATAAACGATATGCTCGAAGCTATCCTACGAAGACGCTTTCCAACTGAGATACTCACTTTACGCTGACGACGTAACAGTGTGGAGTACTAATCGAAATGTCACTGTGGCAATGTTGCAGGTACAAAAAAGCTCTAAATCGGTGCCAAAACTGATTGTTTGAAATGGGGCTTCGAAATTTCTCCTGCAAAATCCCACATCCATGCTCTTTCTCACGAAAAAATAACTCTCCCCTTTCCAGCGCTAGAGCACTGATGTTAAACTAAACACCCCATCCCTATTGCAACATCGCATAATATCTTGGGCTCCATTTAGATAGTAGACTTACCTTCGGGCTTCCGTAGATCACGTCCGAGATCGATCTTTGCGACGTTTGAATATTTCTGCGTTGTATCTTGCAAGGCAAAACTGGGGAGCTGACCGTAAAAACACTCCTACGCATCTATACGTCTCTGATCCGACCGATACTCCAGTACAATTCCTTTTTATTCAACAACATTAGCCAAGCAAGACAAGCCTCTCTTGAGGCTGTTCAAAACTCAAGCAATTAGAATAATAACAGGAGCTTTCCGCAACCTCCTACCAGCAGCCTTCTCGCTGATATTAACCTACCATCTCTTAAACATCGAAGGCTCATACTCCTTACACGATACTCTCATTTCGAGTCAATTCTGTTCACAATCATCCATCCCTTGCCAAATATTAACAAATGTTCCTGATATACAAAATTGGCGACTACAACAGAAATAGATACACGATTGCCAGAAATATACACGATTTCCGAGACATTGCTCTTCAGCTACTAGATATCAATGTCTCTTTCACCCCCGGAAACTACGAAGGCCTTTTGGACTATGAAAGCACCCTTGGAAGTACAATACCTCATTAAGGACCCGAAACATTTATACACAAATTCA